>BSBM01000173.1:2545000-2985000 GCA_027924585.1 Larix kaempferi | reverse complement strand
CATACAAATATTTCAAACAAATTTATGGGCATAAGCATTCTAGAAAAGATAGCAAAGTTTCAAAATGGTCGGCTGTACCAATAAAACTAGGGGCACCAAACTAAGGCTCAAACTGCGTTTATGGACACTTACCGATCGAAGGATGTCTGAGTGTAAATGCAAATGCAGTAGCCCCTCCGGGAAGCCTTCTTCTTCACCGACCTTCTCTTGGACTCAAGTGGTCTCAATGCCCAGTTGCACGAGTTGTAGTTAAGAAACAATGGTTGAAATAGAGCAATTATAAATGATTTGATCAACAAAGCAAGTCACCCAATTCGTAGAGTTGTTAATTTGAAGAAACAAGCAGGCGTAGAACAAGCATGAAGGAGTTTCTTAACTGGTAGTGGTCGCTGATCGGATGAAGAAGGAGTTTGATGAATGGACAATGCATAACTTCGATTCGTGAGAGACCAAGCCACTATCTTCAAGGGCAATCGGGGATCCTACAATATCTTATGAGCAACATGTCAATTTAGACGGCTACCGGGCCATATAAGGATGGTTATACACATACTGCATTCAAATGAAGATGGACATCATGATATGCTGGGAAATCCAGATGGAATGAATATGGGAATTGGGCATGCATGTTGGAGTGATGGGAAATTGGCATACCCACTGACAGACTCTTTAATAAGAGTCTATTGCAAGGTGCATATTGCTCGACAAGGAAATAGAAGCCTCAAGAAACCATGGAAGAAGTTAGAGAAAAGACAAGATTGGACACGTGGAATCAAAGGCATTCCATGGAAACTCATCCAATTCCAACCGTAGATGATGCCACGGTCGTTCCTACCCATCCACCTCAATAAATATGAATAAATTCACTAGAGGGGCCCTCAATTTCAACAACATTTGATGAACAAGCACCCCATGGCTCTAGTGAAGAAGTAAGACGTAGGTGCTCATCGAGGGATGTTTCAATTCCCACATCAAGTCAACCTTAGAATATGGTAGTGAATGACTTGTTGGGTAGTGGTTATACAAGCGACAAAGTTAGAGAGGCATTGAGTGGAGGATTGACAATGGAAGAAGCAAATGTTATGGAGACCGTCCAAGAGAATGAAAGACAAGGGGCTCCTATGGAAACACTGAAGCGTCCTGGTGATGGTGTACATGCTCCAGTTCCAACACCCTTACCTCCATTAGAAACTACATGCCGAAGAACTTTGAGACGTATACATGTTGATGAAACTCTCATTAGTTCACTTGAAGGTACGTTGTCTAAACGTTCTATTGCTTATCAAACTCGACAAATACTTGATAACTTTTTTTATTGTAAATGTGATGGGGACAAGTGCAAATTATTTTTATCATTGTTGAAATCTAGGCATATGACTGTTGTTAGAAGAACATTAGAGATAAAGATGGCCAAAAAGTTAGAACCAAGTTCTCATATTGTTAAAAGTTTAGTAGATGCATTTAGTACAATTGGAAAGAAATCTCGCTCAAAGGATCACAATGTGGCTCGTCATGTGTTGTCACAATCAATCATTAACAAAAGCACTAGGGCACTTCATTTTCTTAAACCTACATCCAAAATTGTTAATTTGAATGTGAAGACACTTCGTAGGTATTGTGTTAGAAGAGAACAACTTGAAACCGGTCAAACAAATGTTTGGGCCTTCATTGGCAGGTTGCCATGCTCTGATATGAAGCTCATTGATGCGGTAAAGGGATTAGTGCAAGCTTTTTGTCATGACAACACTAGACCTTCTTCCAACCAAAAAGATGTATTGAAATTGAGAAGGGGTTCAAAGGATCGTGAACCACACATTAAACATTTTCTTGATATGACACAAACAAAATTATATGAGAGATTTAGGAATGAACATAACGAACTTGACTTGGGACAAAGATCCTTTGAAAAATGCAAACCATGGTATGTTAAAATAAACACAATTCGTAACACATGTTGTTGTCGATACCACATTGAGTATGGTTACTATTATGACACATATACATATATTTTTCGTGTATTGCATAACACTCTTGTGCAGGAATGCTCAGCTGCATTACCACCGATTCCCTAGTTTCCAAGATGGACCTACAAGGTGACACCCGGGCCATTGGACCAAAGGAGAGGAGCACCCCTAGCACTATCCTGATGTCCTGAATCCAATGGAGTCGAAGGTTCATCGATCGGAGCCATGGTCGTCATTCTATGGCTCATTCCGTCTCGCATCCAAAAGGCCTTTAGGGACACCTACTGGATACCTGCCGGGGGCATAGAACTCCAACCGTGCAACAAAACTGGTTCCGAGGTGTCCTGCAAGTGTGTCTAGGGAGGTTCCGGCTGGGAACGCTAGCCATAAGTACCCAGCGGAGGATTTTGCAAATTTGACCCCTGTGTGCAAAAATTGCACACTCCCTCACTAACCAAAACCCTAGTTTCCAAGATGGACCTACAAGGTAACACTCGATCCATTGGACCGGAGGAGAGGAGCACCCCTAACACTATCCCGACATCCTGAATCCAATGGAGTTGACGGTTCGTCGATCAGAGCCACGGTCGTGAGTCTATGGCTCATTCTATACCCCTACGTCCTGAGAAGGTTGAAGCTGTAAAGCAACAACTCTCTAGTATTCCTCCTGAAGCTCTTTTGTTTATGTCTAAGATAAAAATCTCTCAGTTCGTGAGCTGGAACATATCGATCTTAATAGGATTTATACAATCTCTGTTTAGCACTCTCCTACAATTTCTTTTTGAAATTTTCTTGTAGCTCCTGCATACTATATGAGAATTCTTCACCATCTGCACTCCTCATTCCTAACTCTCCCAAATTTCTGAGTTCATACACCCCTTTTGGATGCATCCCATACACAATATGAAATGGTGTTACAACGTAATTTTCCACCTTGTGAGCATCAGCATTCTTTGGCCTGTAGGATCCATTTCACTGACTCAGATCCACTTTATATCCTTCAGAGATAATATTTCCTCATTTTTCCTATTACTCGCTTGTTGCATCACTATAGCAGGCATACCCGCGAGTTGCATCACTATAGCCCACGGGTAGCATGTAAAATGGTAAAAATCACTAGTTAATTACTTTTTACTCCCAAAAAGCGGTTATTGGGTGACCCTTGACCCTCCATATGCCTAAGTAATGCCTTGATGTGTCCTTTCGCCTACCTTTGGGATGACTATATATTGAGCACATATGGCTTATGGATGGGAGGAGAAAGAAGAGAAATAGAACTCTAGTGGATTTTTTCCCTATCTTGAGTCTACACTCATTGATCCTTGTAGTTGTGAACCCCTTTATGTTCACCTTCCAAACTCCGACCATAGTTTGAGTTTTCCATTCATGGAGGATTGAAGTGGTGGAGGCACAAGTGGATTGATCTAGATCTTGGTTCAGATTGGTTGCCGACAAGAGGTCATATCACATTGTACTTCTTCTTGTTTATTAATAGAAATACTCATATTCTCGTCCATTAATGTTGTAAATGTTGTTTATCTTACATTGGGTTGCATTTACTTGTTATATCATGGGACATTGCTATTGATGATGTTAATGTCGTTTATATATATTATGTACTTGTTGTATATTGGCTGTCAATACTAATTTGTAGATTCAAGTGCACGGATTGGAAAAGCTCCAACGAGGATCTACATCAAACATTGGGATCGAGGTTGGTTACATTCTCTATTATCTTAGCATTGTCATTTATAATAGCATAGTTCTAAGAATTGAGTTAATTTCTGGTAGTCAACTATCTGTAGTGGTCTCCCAAGCCATAGCGAGTTTTCTCCAACACAGAAATGGCGACTCCACTGGGGAAAACATCCATGTTTGGGAATGTTTTTGAGCACTAGGCCATAATTAGAGTTTTTGTTTGTCGAAGCTCTGTGTCACTGATTGGCCGTTAAGATACACTATAGAAAACTTGATATTTCTAAGCCATTGGACTCTTTGTTTTCCCATTTTCCTTTCCTCACTCGTGGGATAGCTTAGCTCTGCCCGCGTATACCCGCCTCTGTTTACACTGCTGCTCACAGGTACCCGCAGGTATTCCTTCGATGGTAGCGTACTACTCCAGCTTTTGTTGGTTTATGACTATTGGTTGTTGTTGGGTTGGCTTTGGATGATCCTGAGTCTTTGTTGGCCTGTTTCTTGACTATTCCATGCCTTGGTTGTGACCAGAACTCTTCGTTTCTCTTGGTTGAGCCTTGTTGGTTTTTTCCTTTTGAGCTCATTACTTTGGTTGAGTCTTACTATTTGGAATCTACTGGGTTCTCTTAGTGATCTTTTCGGTACTTCAATGACTAAATAGTAGGATTTTGCTTGCATTTTTCATTTCTTTATATTGAAAAATACAAAAAAAAATACATACAGTTTTGCATTTTCCTTTTGTTTATAAGAGAAAATACAAAAAAAAAAAAATTCATGTACTGCATCTTGCATTGAGTGCTTGCTGCTTTCATTTAGGTTCTGATTGTGCATTGAAAATATAAAAGGAATGCATTTTTATTTCGAAATCGTTGGGTTGATTGTGCATGTTAGTGACATTGTTTTATTGGATAGATGAGTCTAGGATTGGACAATTTTGCATACTATTGAGTCTTACACATCACTAGTTTCACGACCATATCCTTTGAGTAACCACAGCCACTAAAATTAACGCTTAATCTTAAAAATGATTAGACTGATTTTATTTATAGGGTACACGAACTAGCATAGATTTAGAGTCTTGGAATAGATCATTGTGAGTTAACAATCCAAGACTACTAGACGAAACATTAGGTGTCTGACCAGGGAGTGGAGGAATCCATGGTATATATCGGTGTTCTCGAGAAGCTCTACTCAAACTAGAGTTAAGCACGAGGTCACAGGAGGTTGGTTGAAGGGATATCCCTCTGATACCGGATGAACGTGGGAGATATTTCCAAGATTTGTTCGTATCTGGGGACTCTGGGAGGATTTGACCCTCATTGAGTTTCGGGCTCAGCTACCCTGCCCATACGACGGATCCCACCTATGACTGTCCCCCTGAGCATTGGTTATATTGTAGTGACCATAGTTTCCTTACCTAGGTATCGCATAGGGTACTTGCAATGGTTATGTTGTTTGTGTCCTGAGTCAGATAGGGATTGGACAACACAGTTGATTGTTTCCGAGGGTTATGGCCCTTTGCACATAGTGAAGCCTGGGTGTCTCTATAACTGATTTCGTTACCTCCAGCTATAGTTTGGGAGACTCAGGCCTCTCCTAGGTGAGACATACCGACTCTAGTGTCGGGAGCTCATTTAGCCAGTCTGTTTGTCTGCTCTTGGCTGTAGTTTCTCTAGGTGTGTGCTTTTGATTTGCTTTTTTTTTTATCAATAGTTGGCCTTTAGGGGACGTTTTGATTTTATATTCTCTCCGGAGATATCGTGGCGTGGAGTCCTGCTCTCCACTGATCTCGTCGGTTGGCTGGTCTAAATCCTGCTGAGCTTTCATGTCACGTTGTTAGAGGATGCTAGCGGGCTCCCTCCGAGTCTTCAAATTCTTACGAGACATACGTCCAAGACGTCATGACCGCTACATAATCTGACACGGGGGAAATCCATATGAGTCCATCGGGTAGAGTTGAAAACACTTCTAACACTCCTACGCCTCGTGAGGCGTGGGGAGGTGATCCACCTGAGACCCAACCTAGTTTGTTTAGTCCAGACCCACCCGAGGACGACCTGTTCGATCCTTCATTTCCACATAATTATTTATACAGGATGCCAGAGGTCCATGATGATATAGGCCCTATGGTCAACCCTACCGCATTCTCATATGGAATGCCATATTACACCATAGTTGATCCTTCCACTACTTTTGGTAACCACATTGGCACCGTTCATGGTGTTAGCAACACTGCACTGCACCCACGGGGGGCAATACCCTCACCGAGGGCACCACGTTGTCCACTCATGTACATAGTATGGAGACCAGTCACATTCCTCCTAATAATGCTAATGTTGGAAGACGACTGTCTCCTAGGGTTACCTAACCTAATAGGAACACTGTTCAAAACACGACTCGCCATTCACCACGTAACACACATATCGCTACCCGTCAACCCAGGATCACTTTCGGAAATGTTAATGCTCCTCATAACCATGGGGGTGGACAAGTACCACACACTTTTGCATCCACCACCGCTACTAGTAATGCTAATGTAGGAGGTGGGAATATATCTTATCCTCATGATTATAACGCCACCATTCTTGCTACTAGTAACACCAACGTTGGGGTTGGGAATACTTCTCATGCTTTGGGTCACCACACAATTGCTCATGCTAATCCTAATGCTGGGGGTGGGAACATACCTCACCATTATGGTCATTACAACTCGGTTCCCGCTACGAATAGTATCTATATGCCCCATACTCATGGTGGCAACCCTTACTACAACATAGTCGATGCTGGCCACCAGTTCAACCCACCTCAATACGGTGCCCAAAACACACATATTCCTTCTCAGTCTCATACGGGTCAGGTTGGGGGAGGTTATCTACCTTATGGCCATGGTCAAGCTTATGGTCTGTCAGGTCCTCATTATCATCCATTTAATGCTCATGGTCAAGCTTTTGGTCCACCTTATAATCCGGTTCCGTTAAACCAACCTTTTATGAGAACTTATAATCAAGCTTTCTAGCTACAAATCCCATTCCTTGCATGTTTGAATCTTCCGGATCTTTCGAAGCTCACGAATGATCCGGTGTGTCACGACCCTAGTTGGACCTCGGTTCCTACCAAGCTCCCTTCGGACATTCCTAAGTTTGAAGGGAAAGGTGGTGAGGATCTAGGTGATCATGTCACAACGTTTCACCTTTGGTGCTCCTCCAACTCATTGAATCACAATTCCATTAGATTACGACTATTTCAACGCACCCTCACGGGGGCAGCAACGAAGTGGTATGTGGAGTTGCCTGGGAACACCTATAGGGGATTCAACGAGATTGCTTTGGTTTTCTTGGACCATTTCCAGTTTTCGATTCGTTATGATACTGGTACTGAACTGTTGTCTACCTTCTGTCAGAATAAGGCCACACATATTTCTGACCACGTTCAAGAGTGGCGCCAAGGGAAGAGATTAGTGAAAGCCAACATTCCTCTAGAGTTTCTGTTGGAATGGTTCCTCAAGTCTCTACTCCCATACATTGCTAAGGATGTTTCTATGTCTGGCATTGTGACTGAGGAACAAGCCATCTTGAAAGTCCAGCAGTTATACCTACTATACTCTCAGTCTGGCATTTTATATGACATTATTCCTGACGCACCGAGAACACGACATGAGCCCACGTCAGTTCCTAGACCACATGCCGATGGCATTGTGGGATCCACAAGCACTCACCCTATAGACTTGGTAGCTAATCAAATGCAAAATTTGTCGCTAAACCAGTCTACTCCCAGACAGGTTCACACCTTGTCCACTTCCACTCCGTCGTCTGATGTACACAATGTGCAATCAACAAAACCATTAGGGAACCAACAACCTAGTGGTAAGAAAAAGGGGAGAAAAAAGCATAGGGGTGGAAACAATGGGAACAACAATAATAGCAATCGTAATACCTCCCGTAAAGAGAATCCCAACCCTCCTCGAGAAGGTAGAAATGCTGGTGAGGATCGTAAACCTAGGCGTAAGGTGAAATTCCCTTGCAAGCTCTATGGGGAAGATCATCTTACTCACTTATGTCCTCGAATTGAAGAAGCATCGAATCATTTGGCACAGAGCCCAGCTATGTTAAAGGATCCCCTTCCCCATCATCAAAACATGGCTTCGCATGCTTCTACCACTAGTTATGGACCTACTGAGATGGCAGCGTCTTCTTCCAATACTAGTGGTTATGGATGTGTGAACATGGTTCAATCGTAGGTTTGTGTTGCTACTCGTCAACGCGATTATGGTGCACCACAACCTAATATGGGGAGTGAGCCTCCCCTTCCTCCTGAAAATTCCTTGCATAGTGAGAAGCCCTCTAATATGCCGCGGATACCGAAAGGTTTTCTCAAGCGCTCTACGCATAATCCTAATGCTTGAGCCACCCAGAACTACTCCATTGTAGAAGATTTGGGCCAAACTCTGTGTGCCATGTCAGCTCTTGAAGTTTTGCAGGCCTGTCCTTCTTAGAAGCATGCCCTTTTGAGTGCATTAGGAGTTCAGGATGGGGGAAATCCTAGTGTTATCAAGTTCGATACTACTGATGTACAACCTCGCTTACCTTATCACGTGGCTTTTCAAATCCAAGTGGTGTTCCTTCAGAGTTTTTTCAAACGTACTATGGTTGACGAAGGTGCTTCCGCGTCAGTAATGTCGTTAACTTGTTGGAAATCTCTTGGCTCTCCTCCTCTACTCGCGTCTAGAACCACACTCACTGCATTCGACGGTAGGTCTTTTAAGCCGCATGGAATTATACCTTCCCTTGTTGTCTGCTTGGGAGGTAAGTCTATGCCTATTGAAGTCGAGGTGGTTATGTGCCCATCGACTACAACCTGTTACTGGGTTGGAATTGGATGTACGCTATGAAGGTTGTCGCATCCACTGTATTCAGAGTTATCTGCTTTCCCCACAAAGGCAAGATTGTGACCATCGATCAGCTGGATTTCGTTAACACTCCTTCCACAACATCCACGGGATCCATAGTCCCACAAGTTACTGATTCTCAACCGGCAACTGGGAACATGGGTGTTGGTATGTACCCTTCATTGATGGGAACTTATGATTTTCCTGCACTTGTGAATTTTATTGAAACCATTTCCGACGATGCGTCTCCTCCTTTTCATAATGTACCGTTCCAGACTTCATATTTTGACGATCCGTGGACTTTACCATCTACGAGTTCTATGTCTGGAGACATTGCACATGTCGGGATGTCTATGCCACTGTCTGTAGCTGAGATTGCTTACCAGGATATTTAACAAGCCACTTCAGAGCTAGATCTCTCTTCTTCACGGACAGGGGAAGAATATCCCATTATGCTACCCACATGTGCAGTCAACCCATCTTTTTCACATGATTTCCTCGATGGTATTCTACCTTCAGATGAAATTTTTATCAAGGCCATGAATGGTAATGACAAGCCTTGGGAGGATTCTCATCATCAATTTTATTTCCTTCCTACCCTTAATCTTATTGAATGAGATGAGCCTTAAGTACAACCTGCCATGCATTTGGATTTTGATCCAGGCATAGTTTTGTCTAGCCCCAGTTTGACATTAAAGTTTGATCTCCCTAGTGATGAGTCTGTAGACTCTCCTATAGATCCGTAAATCGGTGATCCTGATGAGTTCGATTCTACTTCTAGAATTTCCAACTCCCGTGATGATGAATTTGCCACTGCATATTCCTCCACGTCCTTCATCTTTGCTCTTCATTCCGAAGTTGATCATTTTGGTCCCTCGGGTGTTGGTACTATGGTACCTTCAATGGTTAGCTCTCCCTGCATTATGTCTGAGGGTGATAATAGTGAAGTTGAAAATTTTCCTACCACAGTGATCTGTATCATATTTTTCTTTACGTACATTTTAGAGATGATCTTGGTACTTATGTTTCTTGGAGACAACATTCTTAGCTGGACACATACTTGTTTACTGGTCCTTTTCGACATTTGCTTCGGTCATGGCAGGAATATTCGGAACCTTGCATATAGGTTTAGGCCTCCCCTTTGTTATGATGTACTTTAACCTATTACTATCCGAATTCCCAGACACCCCCTGAGTGTCCTTATCTTGCTCATGTTCCTTGCATTATGCACAACTTTGTCCCATGTGCTTGGAACTAGTCTCACATGTCCCTAACACTCGTCTGCTCTCATTACGAGCATTCTTCCATATCTCCTTTGAGCTCGTTAAAAACAGTAAGGAGGTCACGAGTTTACTTTTTCGGGCTCATTAAACCTTTACGAAAAAGATTTTTATAATGTCTTTTTTAAGCCCTTGTTAGACTTTTTCAAATCAAACAAGATTGCCGAATATACTTGTCATTTCAGACTCGTTAAAGGATTTGAAGCGAAATTCAATTAGGTATAAGTTTACCCCTTTTCCGGACCATTGTGGATTAATTACGAAAAAGGTATACTCTAGTCATACGTGACTAGAAGAGTTCTTCTCTCATTGTTTACACTTTTTCGGGTGAGGAGACTAACTTTACGAAAAAGGACTTCTCTTTTATGTCGATTTGTGATTACATTGCATTATCCTGCTTGCTGCTTGAGCCTTGTGTCGGCTCCCGCTTACTCACTTATTAGCCATGTGCCTGAGCAATTTATCTTCCGAGCCAAGCAGAGCCTTAATTTATCTTTCACAGCTTGATGACCTTTTTGACTCCTGAGGGAACACCCCCCGAGTGTCCACGTCCTGCACATGCTTCCTTGCATTGATCATAGGTATGTTCCACTGCTTGGGAATAGTTTGATCGCTATCTAACACTCGTTCCCTCACTTGTTGTCCTATAAGCAATTTTATTCTTTTTCAAGCTTTCCCCAAATATGAAAAAGACCAAAAAAAATTAAATATTCCAAAAATCCGGTCGGGATTATGGTTACTACTTCTTGTTGGAAGCTGTTGTGTTTCCTTTGAACAGAGAATTCATTGCACTCCATACACTATGAGTCGGGACTATAGTTGTACCTTAGGATCTGTACTTGTATCTCAGTTTCTCCACTAATTGGTTAAGCTTCCAGTCATTATATAGCCCTTTGTGATGCCTCCTGCATTGCACAGTCTATATTGAGTCTATGTTGCCTACGTCTATCCATCTGCTCATGCTCTTGTTCAAAGGAAGTCTTGAAACCAGTGTCGACCACTCCTCAGATCTCTTGACTATTGCATGTCGACCATCCTTATTGAGTCAGTCCGTTTCACCGGAGACCTTCCAAATATTTCAGCATAGCTGGTACCTCGTGCTCGTTGATGGGGGATGAATTTAATTCCCTCCTTCTAGAGAGTCTCGTTCCGTCGAATTCAACCCATTTATTCCGGAACTTGAGGCTTAGAGTTTGGTTTAGTACCTTGAGGCTTGCAGTCATTAGTGGCAGGTTCTCTCGCCATCAATAGTTTTGGGAATACATCAATGTCCCCTGATCGATGGATTCATCCTAGTGTTTGACTTCAACTCATTTATTCACACTTCGATGATTGTGCTATGTGCCTTGATGCCCATTTTCATTATTGGTGGGTCATCTTGCATCTATTAACGATATACATCATTGACTGGTAATTAGACGATGTCTCATCAGGTTCAACCCCAACTCCTTTAGTCACTTGATGGGACTTGCATCGTCGAAGACTTGTGTAGAAGACCCCAGGTGATGGTGGCATTTAGTATGCTACCTATGACTTTGACTTTACATCTGAGATATCACCTCTTAGATATCAGCAGTTTGGACCTCCACTTTGCACCAGTTATTTCCTTTTCAGCAGGAGACCATATCTTACCATAGAGGGATCATGGCTATGATCACTTATGACATATATCCATTATGTACTTCCTATTCATGGCCATTGTATCAGATTGTTGTACTATACCAACATGTATTCAGAGATACTATTGTACTATGAAGAGTGAGCTGCTCTTTCCACTTGTGTTTCCATCACTCCACTTTTGATTTTTATAATGTATTTCTGCCATCGTAGCATCAGTCTCTGACCTCACACATTAGGGGGCATCTGTTACAATGTAATTTTCCACCTTGTGAGCATCAGCATTCTTTGGCCTATAGGATCCATTTCACTTACTCAGATCCACTTTATATCCTTCAGACATACTATTTCCTCATTTTTCCTATTACCCACTTGTTGGATCACTATAGCAAGCGTACTCGCGAGTTGCATCACTATAGCCCGCGGGTAGCATGTAAAATGGTAAAAATCACTATTTAATTACTTTTTACTCCCAAAGAGCGGTTATTGGGTGACCTTTGACCCTCCATCTACCCAAGTAACACCTCGATGTGTCCTTTCACCTACCTTTGGGAGGACTATATATTGAGCACATATAGCTTATGGATGGGAGGAGAAAGAAGAGCAAGAGAAATCTAGTGGATTTTTGCCCTATCTTGAGTCTACACTCATTGATCCTTGTAGTTGTGAACCCCTTTATGTTCACCTTCCAAACTCCGACCATAGTTTGAATTTTCCATTCATGGAGGATTGAAGTGGTGGAGGCACAAGTGGATTGATCTAGATCTTGGTTCAGATTGGTTGCCGACAAGAGGTCATATCACATTGTACTTCTTCTTGTTTATTAATAGAAATACTCATATTCTCGTCCATTAATGTTGTAAATGTTGTTTATCTTACATTGGGTTTCATTTACTTGTTATATCATGGGACATTGCTATTGATGATGTTAATGTCATTTATATATATTATGTACTTGTTGTATATTGGCTGTCAAGACTAATTTGCAGATTCAAGTGCACGGATTGGAAAAGCTCCAGCGGGGATCTACATCAAACGTTTGGATCAAGGTTGGTTACATTCTCTATTATCTTAGCATTGTTATTTATAATAGCATAGTTCTGAGAATTGAGTTAATTTCTGGTAGTCAGCTGTCTGTAGTGGTCTCCCAAGCCATAGTGATTTTTCTCCAACACAAATGGGATCATACCTGTAATCCTGTTAGGTGAATCATTATAAGCAAACTCAGCTTGAGCAAGAGCTAAATCCCACTTCTTTGGATTCTCATAAACAAGACTTCTCAATATATCCCCCAATCTTCTATTTTCCACTTCAGTATGAGGATGATAAGCAGAGTTAAAACTAATATTGGTTCCCAATTTCTTCCATAAGGTTCTCCAAAAATTACCAACAAATTTAGTGTCCCTATCTGATACAATGATCAAAGGCAGACCATGTAACTTAACAACTTCTGAGAAGAACAAATTAGCAATATTTGTTGCATCATTGGTCTTTTTACAAGCAATGAAATGAGCCATTTTTTAAAACCTATCCACTACTACATAAATAGAATCATTCCCCCTCTGATTTCTAGGCAATCCCAGAACAAAATCCATACTGATGGAATCCCAAGGCCAAGTTGGAATAGGTAGGGGTTGATACAGTCCGGTGTTTTGTCTCATCCCTCTAGCATGTTGACATATCCTGCATGTCTCAACAAAATTCTTTACATCCTGCTGCATTCTTGGACAAAAATAAAAAGTACTCACCTGAGCAAATGTTTTTTCCTGTCCAAAGTGACCTAACAAACCTCCACTATGCTTCTCCTTTATCAGGTTTTCTCTCGTATAACATTTAGGAATGCACAATTTATTGTTTTTAAATAACAATCCTTCTTGTAGCATGTAGTCCAACCATAGAATTCTAATGTGGGAAACTGGATTCTCACGGGATGCATATATATCCTTTAAATCCACATCCTCCTTATACATATTAATCAAATTTTCAAATCCCAAAGTGCTGACACTAATTTCCTGCAAGATCAAATTTACTCTGCTTAAGGCATGAGCCACCTTATTAGATTTTCCACTTGTATGCTTGATCACAAAATTAAAGTTCTGCAAAAATTCCACCCACTTAGCATGTTTCTAATTCAATTTAGGTTGACTATTTATGAATTGCAAAGCATGATTACCTGAATATAATATAAACTCTTTGGGAATCAAGTAATGCCTCCACTTCTTAAGAGCTTGTACAACGACATACAATTCTTTGTCATAGGAGCAATACCTTTGTTTTGATTCATTTAACTTCTCACCAAAATATGCTACTGGTCTTTGTTCTTGAATCAAAACAGCTCCTATTGTTGTCCAACTAGCATCTATCTCCACTTGAAAAACTTTGTCAAAACTTGGTAAAGCCAAAATAGGCTTCTTAGTGATCTTCTTTTTCAACAGATTGAAATTTCTATTAGCTGCTTTTGTCCACTTGAAAGGTTGTCTACTTGACCTGAAGATGTCTATTATGGGTGCACAAATTTGACTAAAATTCTTGATGAATTTTCTATAAAAAATTGCAAGACCATGAAAACTTCTGGCCTCAAAAGCGCTCTTTGGAATTGGCCAACTGAGAATTGCTTGTATCTTTCCTGGATCCATCTTTAACCCTCCTTCTGAGACTACAAAACCCAAATAAATCAACTCTTTCTTCATGAAACTACACTTTTTCAAATTTATCAGTAGCTTCTCCTTCTGTAGGGTATCCAACACCAATTTCAGATGTCTCAGATGTTCTTCCTTACTATGACTGAAGATCATAATATCATCTAGGTACACTATCACAAACTTTCTAGTATATTCCTTCAAAACCTCATTCATTAATCTCATAAAGTACTAGGTGCATTACTAACTCCAAAGGGCATTACTAATCATTCATACGATCCATTATTAGTCTTGAATGCAGTTTTCCATTCATCCCCTTCTCTAATTCTTATTTGATGATAACCACTCTTCAAGTCTAGCTTTGAAAAATACTTGGACCCACTCAAACAATCCACCAAATCATCATTATGGGGTAAGGGAAATATGTACCTGATAGTGATCTTATTTATTTCTTGATAATTAGTACACATACACCATCCACCATCTTTATTTGGGCTAAGCACTGTGGGAACTGCACAAGGACTCAAAATTTCTTTCAACAAACCTTTATCCAGTGACTCATGTACCTATTGTTTAATCTCTTCATTCTCTTGAGGAGTGAGTCTATACGCTGCCTTATTGGGTAAGTTTGCACCAGTTATTAAGTCAATATGATGACTAATACTTCTCACAAGAGGTAAAGCATTTGGTAACTCATCCACAATAATATCAGCAAAATCATCGAGCAAAATTCTAACTTCAGTAGGAAAATCATCTAAATTTTTAGAATTCAAAATTACCTTTGGTTTTCCAATGAGGGAAAAATGTAGCTCCTCTTCCTTCTTGAATTCTTGTAGCAGCTCTTTCCCAGTCATCAACAAAATATTAGATCCTGTATCTTCTTGAGCTACTTCATCCTTCAAAGTTAGCAGCACATGTTCCTTTCCATCCTTTTCCAGAGAATAAGTGTTTCTCCTTCCATCATGAACAACCTTTTTGTTATATTTCCATGGCCTTCCTAAGAGTATATGGCACACATCCATAGGCATTACATCACATAATACTACATCTTTGTAAGTGCCAATTTGTAACTCCACCTTGCACTGCTCATTCACCAAGAACTGATGTCCTTTCTACAACCAGGACACTTTATAAGGAGTGGGATGTTTCATCCTCTTCAATCCCAACTTCTCTACCATATCAGTGGAGACTAAATTGTCTGTACTACCACTATTAATGATCACCTTGCAACACCTCCCTTGTTACTTGCACTTAGTCCTCAATAGACTCTTCCTTTGTGCTGGTTCATGTACTTCTTTTTTTGTTTTTACCAAAAATCACTTCATCATAAGAGACTCTCCTTCCTCGGGGGGATTTCCAATCTCTACTCTCTCATTGGACTCCTCTCGAGCCTCAACAATTTTTGCATTCCTCTGAGATGTTGGTTTGTTCTTTGGGCACTCCCATGACATGTGTACAATCTCACCACATGCATAGCATTTCATTTCTCTGTTTCTGCCCCTACCTCTAGCACCAAATTTGCCTCCCCTAAATCCTCATCTTTGGGGTATTTGGTTGTTGGAACCTTCTGCTTCATTCGTAGAATCATGAAACTTTTCTCCTATGTTTGAAGATCATTTCGCTCTTGATGTACTTCTTCCTCTACTCTTTTGGTTATGTTTTCTTAGTAGCTTCTCTTCTACCCTAGAGGCTGCCTAATAAGCATCTTCAACAGTTATTAAATTCAACAAGATGATCTCATCTTGTATTTCATATATTAGTCCATTTATATACCTGGCCACTCTTTCTATGTCTCCTTGTATCTGTCCAGATCTAACACTGAGCCTAAAAAACTCTTATGTATATACTTTAACAGTCATACCTTTTTTTCTAAGATTTTGCAACTGTCTATTAAGAGTTAATTGATAATATTTAGGCATAAACTGACTTTTAATTTTATCCAACATCTTATCCCAATTTTTTATTTTGGACTTACCTTTTATTTCCCTATGGATCTATAGTTCATCCCACCAAATGGCTGCATATCCTTTCAGTCTGGTTGCTACATATTTCACCTTCTTTTTATCTTCAATTTCTTCAAATTCAAATACTTTTCTAAAGCATTGATCCGGTCCATGATCTCTTCAACATTCAGATTACCTTCATACATGGGGACTTCCACTTTAGGCCTGCTATTATCCTTTACCAACATCCTCAATACCTTTATTTCTTCAGCAACCTCCTTTGGTTCCTCTTCAGAGGATTCTTCTTCACCACTGACATCTACGATCCCTATATTTATTCTCTCCATTCCATCCTAGCTTGAAGTTTCCTCAATTCTCTTTACGCATCTGCAGCTTGTCTTCCTCGACCACCTCCAACTGGAACTCCATGTGCTCAAAATCATCTTGGTGGAATACTTCTCCTTTCTATTAACTATATATGATACCAATTGATGCAGGAAAGGATTAGCAAAACCAATCCAATCTTCTACCCCAGGATTAGTCTGGTTCCAAGTTTAGTAGAACCTCCAACTTAACAGAGCCAGCTAATTCTTTCTCTAAACAATTGTTGACGGGAATATTTCAAATTGGTGGTGAGTTGGGTTTCATAAAAATTACGGGTATCACCTTCCGCAATTCCCTTTCGCAATTTCCTTCTACAATCACCTTCTGCAATTCCCTTCCGCAATTTCCTTCTGTAATCACCTTCCGCAATTGCTTTCAGCAATTCCCTTCTGCAACTTCCTTCTGCGAATTCCTTCCACAATTTCCTTCCGCAATCACCTTCCACAATTGCTTTGGACCGTCGAATCAGAAAGTGTTCCTTCCACAATTTATTTGGATCGTTGGATCGGCAAGTGTGCCTTCCACAATTGCTTTGGACCGTCAGATCGGAAGCAAGTCATATTAATGGTGGGGTTAATTCCGCTTAGGGTGAATTTGATGGAGATTTCGTGTGCATTTATTTTTTTAACCCCCGAAATCTTTCTCTTGTGGAATTTTGTACGAACCGTTGATAATTTGGCGGATTTCCTCATCTGTTGATCTAAGATCAATGCAGAACATTCACTTTGGAATTTTGGAGCTCTATCTCCCGCACAAGTTCACCTCGCGAAATCCTTTCCCCATCGTTGATGTGTCTTCTCCCAGTCTGGATCGTCCAAATTATGTGAAACTCAACTGCTATGATTGTGCATTGGTTGATCAAAGAATTGATCAATCAATCTCCTTGACACCATACTTTTCCTCCTTTTTTTAGTCTAGGAAACTACCTCATTAAATTGATCAGTGAAATGATCAATTTCACACACCTTGTACTTGAATGAATACGCCACAGCCTTTGGCTTCTGGGGATCTCTGGAACCACACTTTGTTCACTCATACACATGGAATTTATAAATATTTCTGGTTATTGAAAGAAGACAGTGAATATGCAATCAAATGAAGAGTCTTAGAAATGTGTTCTTCATTTCATCAACAACCCTTTGATCAATTAAATTCAATGACTAAATAAGACTCCATAAACCTGTCAAATCTGAATAAGTAGGATCTAAACCCCTAAAGAAAGCAAATACATAACAAACCTATCCTCAAGCAACCTCTTACAAGATATGAGGACATCAGTGGCAAATTTCCATTATTACAATCAACTAATCCTATCTCAAAACCAATCAAACCAATGAAATAATTCAAGAGAATAGGGTTGAAAAAATATTGCATAACTTTCTCATACGGTATCAGAATCACAAACTTGTTGTCACATTGGATCATCATACTTAATGATGATCTTGGTAATTATCTTGGCACATTATATGATGATTTTGGAATAGATATTATTGGTGATTGTATTGAAATATTCCATGGTAGTGTTATTGGCATGAGATCCCTCTTTTGGAATGTACTATGAGGTTTATGATGTAAGGGTTTGAAGGTGCAAATAGATGAATTCTATTGGTGATTAATTCTGGGATTTTATTACACTCTTTGGAGGCATCATTCTGGTATTTCTATACAGCTAAAGTATATCTTGGAACAAGTTGCTGGCATTCTTGGAGCACAGATTTGAGGCATGTACTGGTTGACATTGTGACAGAGATAGTTTTGTGGCCTTGTGACAGAGACAATGATTTTGTCATTGTGACAAAAAGGGATTGTGATAGTGACAACAATACAATGATTGTGACACTGACAGCTATAGGTACAGGGACAATGATACAGGTACAAGGACATAGATACAGGTATAGGTTGATGGAGACAGTGATACACTGGCAGTGGAATATTGTTCTTCTTATTCATATCAGGGTGGCAACATGGGGAAAGGATAGGATATTGAAGTCTCCTTTAGGTTGGTGCTTGTGATCCCAGGCAGTTGGGGATTCCTTCCAGTTGGTGCTGGTAAAACTATCGAGTTGGATTTTATTGAGGACTGGAGTCCTATATATATGTTGGAACTTATGAAAACCAGGTAGTTGTAGCCTCCTTCTAGTTGGAGCTAGTAAATCGAGGAGTTGGAGCTTCCTTCAGGTTGGAGCCTATAAATTAGGGGGTTGTATCCTCCTTCCAGTTGGTGCTGGTAAATTAGGGAGTTGGATCATCATTCAAGTTGGATCTTGTAAATTAGGGGCTGGTGCCTCCTACCAGTTGGGGTTGGGGTGCTTCCGATGAATGCAATCTTGTTATTTTTATATAAGAAAAGCATTATGTGGTTTTGTCTTGTTTGGGTTCCGAATCCACTCTAAATCTCTTGTGCATTGTGTATGATGTTATGTGTTGGTTTTATGTGATGGTGAATGACATTTTTAATGGTTAATGTTACATGTTGTACTTAAGGTCAAAAGTGTTAAAAAGTGTTAAATATTGATTCACCCCCCTCTTAGTATAATTTTCCAACAATTGGTATTAGAGTCAATTCCTTCAAGAAAGTATGATAGATAGAACGAATATATCTAAAGCACATGGATGAACATGAGACCCCATTTACAGGAACAAGGTTTTGATATATGGAATTTTGTTGTAAATGGTTACATCGCTCCAAAAATACAACAAAAAACTGCAGCCATGAAGGAGCTAATAAATAATAATGCAATGGAAATGCATATCATCTTGCATGGAATATGTGATCATGTGAAAGATAAATTTGGAAAGGTTCTGTCATCTAAAGAGATCTGGGACAAGGTACAAAATCGCTGCACAAAGGGACCCCATTGTTACCATTTTTTTTGTCCCAAGTACCTAAGAAAAATCGGGTAAATAGTTCATGAGGTTTGGAGTCTAAAGAAGGCTTAAAATGTACAAGGAAAGTAAGCCGTAGGGAGCCTACAAAGTTATTCCAATAAGACCAAGTGCTTAAATTATTAAGCAGAGGCGCTAGAGCATCAACTACACAGGACCCTAGCTGATGACCAGGGTGCTATGCGGCGGGTGTTGGTTTATCCAGGAATACTGAGAGGTGGGGGGTAAATCAATATTTATTTTTTAAAACCTTTTATAAACAATTATTATTAAGCACAAGTTAAATAATCATAAGTAACATGAATAATACAATTAACAATTTGAACACACAGATTTATCGTGGAAACCTCAAAGGGAAAACCAGCAAAGCTTTATTATTAATAATCTAATCTATTACAAAATTGTTTTACAAGCACCAACTTGATTGAGAACTTAATGTCCTATATTATTCTGCCACTAGAGAAAGGATGCACCTACACCCTTGGTTTTCTACCTTCTCAACAAACAAGGATGCACCAACACCCTAATTCTCCATCCATGACTGGAAGGAGTAAAAAACCCCCTTAACAGGCCTCAACCTGCCCCAAGCACCACTCAACCACCCTCTGATTTATAATAGTTTTAACTTTAGTTTTTCAGATTTTCAATGAAAGCTTGAACTTTTTTCATACTTCATCTATCTCACTAGCCTCTTTCTTGTTTTTGATATGCAATTACCAAACTTCAGAGACACCTCTTCATACATTTGACTTGCATGGTTATATATATTTTCAAAGAACTTTATTATTTGAAACATTGTGTCTTTTTAGGAAACTCATTCCTGTTCATAAGAAATATTGTATCCTTTTAATGGCATTGATTCATCATTGATCTTCATATTCTTTCAATCTTGTTTTAATTAATAAGGAATTACTATTTTGCAGAGTTAACCAATTTTGGCATTCTCCGAAGTTGGCAATTTGGACAAATTGTTCTCCAAATATACTATTGCTAAACCTCTGTTCAACAAAGTGGATATCAAACTGGTGGTCAACTAATATTTACAAATATTTCGCGTCCGATCCTTTTAATTAACCTTCGACCATATTTCAACAACGAAATGATTCAAAACCATTGTATCTTTGTCAATCCACATCAATGGTGGACTTCAACATGTGCTTAGCTAGGTTTCATAAATATTTCACATAAAATCCTGAGCTTTAAACTATGAACAACTTAACCCAGTGAAATTGTCTTGGACCATTGGATCTCCCCATCCAAGATTGACGGTGGACTTGAAAAGTTTATGAGCCCAATTAAAAGTGGATTTTGGGTCACATTTTTGGGTTGAACTCCGTGCATGTTAACTCAACGAAATGCATGTGATCCGTTGGATTTTTCCTCTGAGATCAACGGTGTTCTTTGATATGTTGGATGAATCCTTATAGAAGTCAATGAAGAAGTTTCAAGAAATAAATAAAAAGTCGAACAAAAAAAGGAAATTATTAGTATGGAGGAACGAGATTTAATTGTTCCAAAAAAAACTACTTTGATTTCGCAACCACCTGTAAATATGCAGCAATATTCTTTTTTTCCATAAATAAATGAATCTGGAAGTAACTCTCAGTATAAGTCCAGATTTGATTTCCTTTCAGAATATGTAGAAAATAAGAAGCAGTCTTTGGTAGAAACTCAAAAATTGTTTCCTCAAGTAAGAAAGTTGACAGAACAAAAAGTTTCCATTCTTACAGTTAAGGATCCAGAAAGAAACACTATGAGGTTTGTAGTGGTGAAATATGAGAAAGTTTATGAAATGGAAGTTAAGCTTGATGAGATTGATATACCCGATAAGGTTCAATTGCATAGACAAATAGGAGATGTACTGTATTCTAATTTATTACAATCCACTTAAAAAATTTCTAAATTGCAGTCTGTGATAGAAAAGCTAGAGAGTCAATTGAGGTAAGAGAAGGCATAAAACAAAGAAAATTTCGTCCATATTAAAAGACTACAAATGGACCTTGTGACTGTGGGAGATGAGCCAGTGAACACTCAGTGTACCAAAAGGCTCCTTGATGAAGAAGAAATACAATTCAAATGCTCAAGAAAAAATTGAAGGTGCCAAATAATCAACCTGTGCAATCTCCAGATTTGACAGCATTACAACAAGAAAAGGAATCTATATATCAATAAATGATGGATCATAAAGGTAAAATTTTAAAGTTACAAGATGAAAAGCATGCTTGGGAAAAAGAAATGATTGAATTGATGTCACAAATTTCAGTGTTAAATACTAATCAGATTGAAACTATGCAAGTGCCAGAGAATCCAAGGAATCAATATCCATGTACAGATGAAGGAAAAAATGATAAGTCCTCCACAGAGGAACTGACCAGTGCTATGTCACAAATTAGTGTAAAATATGTAGAGATAGAAGAGTTGAAAGTGTAAAACCATAATTTGAAACAGCAAGTAATTCAAAATTTTGAAGAAAAGAAAAAAAGATTTGAATGATAGATTGACATGTAAGCTTCCATTACAAGGAGATAAACACCTTATATGGGATGTGGTATTAGTGGAAGTCACCAAGTTTTGGTCACATTTGAATTTTATGGAAGATAAAGATGCTATAGAAAACATAGCTCTCCAAAGGTGTAAAGAGGCAAACGAGACATTAAGAAACAACTCAAAACACAATCAGTTTTTTAAACACTCTAACTCAATTAGATATGCAGAGTTTTGGAATCAAATACATACCAACAATCATCATTTGGTCAAGAATAATTATTGGAAAGAATGATCGTGTTGAGGAAGTACGAGACAAAGCGCAATAGATGTTCCTTCAAGTTCAAAATTTTAAGAAATTATTTTAGGGCCTTTTTCAAAATGGTCTACCTTATTTTTGGAGTGATGATGGAAAATTAATGACTCAAGAAAATTATCATAGTTTGATAGTACAAGCTCATATGGATCATTCGAAATTTGAAGGTCTGGTCAAAGGATTAACTGGAAAGACAATAATTGATAAATTGACTGATGATTTTGAAATATTTGATCAATTTCTAATGATTAAGAAGGATCTTCCAATTGTATGTTACACATCATGCATAGAATTGGAGGTGATGGTGAAAGAAATGATGGATTATGAAATCCCAAATCAAGAGCAATGGAAAAATGTCGAAAAAATTGGGAAAAAAAATACAGGTTATATCAAGAATGAATATTCAGGTGTCTTAATTTGAAATGAAGTTGCGGTTCCTTTGTTAACTTCCTGAGTGTTACATCATCCCAAATCAAAGCAACACGATACTAGCTTGGTCAACAACAAAACAAATGTTCCTGAAGTTTAGAGATTTCTTTGAAATTTCTAATTTTAGCGAAGAATCAGTTAGGGTTTATTCAAAGAACATTTTGTATAAATTTTGATTTTACAAAGTAATTGGGGTTGGATCCGAGAGAAAAAAATAGTGATGTAATATTTTTTGAAGACTTTAATAAAGAGTAGAAGTACATGTCTATCGAAAATAGAGATTCATATGTTGTCACTTTCCTTAGTCTGTTAATTTCTCTTTTGTGAATGTATTTCCTGTTACACCATATTATCACTTTGCCTCATATTTGACTGAACTATGTGAGTTAGAATTCATTTTATGTGCTCTGATTCACACATTTAAATATTGTCAATGTTCTTTATTCCAAATTAATGCAGAATTCATCCCAGTTAGATGCTCCGTGTTATTAATGTATTGTTTTCTTTAATCTTCTATCATTCCAAAAATTTCTATTTCTATGGACAAATGATACATAATTTTCCTTTGTGAAAGATTTATCCTACCATCGGGCTCTTAAATAATTTTGAGAAATGCGTGTGTTGACTCCATAAACAATGGATTTTTCTTTTGATTCAAACACTTTGTTAAATTGTATGTTGTAACTAAAGATATGGCCATAGTTTTGAAAAGGTGAATTGTTATTAGTGACCATTATATAACATATAAAAAAAAAATTTCCCTACTTCCGACTTCCAACAAGAAGGGTCAGTTGACCCTTCATTTATGAGAGAAAACAAAAGAATGAACGACCGACGCTTCATGTATTGTAGGATTAGTAGGAATATTAAACGCCAAAAGGATTGGGAACCCCTTCTTATATCCTCGAAATACCAAGAATATCATGAAGAGAAAGGATAGGTTGCCCCTTCATTTAGTAGAGAATTGTGAACACCTATATACAACGATTCACCTATATCCAGAATGATGAACACAAGAAGTATTGACTGACCCTTCTTGCAGTATAGAGCTATTATGAAAATAATACTGGGAAATAGGGACTGTCGAAATATTTATATATAGCCTCCCAATAATTTAACTTGGGATGCCAAAATTGTTCACCCCCCTTCTCAATCCCTCAATTCCAGAATGAAATATATGTTTCTATTCCTTTTTTTTTTAATTTCGTCAATGTCTAAAGGTATTTTTTATTGTAGATTGGATAACCTAGGCTTCCACACCAGCAAGTCTACGCTACCATTTGGAAATGACCGCCATAGATGAATAGGATATGACCAAGCTTCATCCCGAATAAATAACCTCAATTGGATGATTGGAATGTTATCTATGAGCTAAAATTTAAAAAACTGGCATTTTTTGATACCGATGATCTTGGCATTTCCATCCAAAAGGTAGGGTTTCACAAAACTATTAAAATCATAAAGTTCATCAATTAGATAGGGGACATAGAAATTTTTATCTTCACATGTCCTATACGTATCCATAATTTCCGAGAGTGAAAATATATCCTTGCGCATTATATTTACTGATAACCTTCCATAATTTCCATCTATGTCTTCATGGATGTGTCCAACCGGGAGGAATCCAACTTCAACAATCTCAAATACTCTAATTAATGTTAAAAGAGATAAAAATGCAAATACAAAGCGGCTTTTGTTATCGCCTGAACAATTATCCATTTGCAACAACAATATGGGTGGTATTTTTCTATTTTGCATGCATTGATCAGTACCATCAACACACAATATATTATGTTGCATTGCATATTGTCTATATATCACACACATTTCATATGAATCTGATTGCAATAGAGAATCATCCAATTGGTGCTTAGATGTTCCACCTTTGTAGATCAAATCACCATATTTATCAACCACTAGTTCTTCAAGACTCTTCAAGCATTTAGCCAGGGATGTCACAGTGAAATTCGATCCCGTCTCTAAAAATGAGAGGCTGAAATGGCCAAAACCCCCAGTCTTGTGCCCATGAGTAAACATTCCAGTCAATGATATGGGAAGATTCATAACATTACTAAAATATTTTTCCTTCTTACCCATCCTTGGAATGGAAGTCTTTGGCTTATCTATTTTGTTATGAACAGTAATCCGAAAAGTCTTTGTATTTTTTTGTGAAGCTAATCTGTGAGAATAATATACTTGGCGACAACTTGCGATATATTTATTATGAGCTTCCTGATGTCCTCGCAAAATTTCTACCTCAGCTGGATCAATGGTCCCCTTAATCCTATCATGTATTGTAATGCACTCATTACAACTTGAAAAGGAGTTTGCTTTAGAAATTTTAACATCTCGAAAATATTCTCTCATCACCTTGCTAAAGGAGGATTGCGATACTGGAGGCAAACCAATATTTCTGATTTCTTCATTTGCCATTTTTCGCAGCAAACCATGGGACATATTAGATGGAAATAATTTCAAGGTTGTCCTTGTTCCATTTTCACTGGTTAATCGTGTAATATTTGGATATTTGTTTGAATTCTTTTCTACAATTTTATTAATAGTAGCTACTAGTGCAATAGTTTTTTTGCTAGATTTTTCCAAGCCACTATTACCATGCACAACTCTCACATCACCATTCAAGAACATGCTTTTATAATTGTAGAAAGTGCTCATTTTTATCGCATGGAATTTATACCATGCATTTTGATAAACTTCTATTGTGTCTAATATCATTGTAAACATGCTTATTTTTCTGTTGTCTCCTTCTTTGGCCACAAGAGAATTTGATCCCATAGAATTTATAACATACTGTCTTCTTGAATTTCCATTCATACTATGAAATTTATTCACACATTCAATTATCGATTGAATTGAAAGTTTGATATACAAATATTTGAGCAACAATGTTCAGTGACAATTTTTTAAAGGAATGCACCCTGATCAATTCCAAGCCTGTAAGTTACTAAGCTTCAATTTATTTCATAAATTTTAGTTCAAGCTTGTCGCTTTATGGAATTGTATGGACTTGTTCCATTACCTTTAACATCTGTATATTCACAATGCGGAGTACCTGAAAGGACCATCTGTAAAGGACATTCTTCAAAAATCTTCCAAATGTTGACCATGTCTTTGTTTGTGTTCTTTTTCAGTATAACATCCAAAGGAACATCATTGAGGTCAAGCAACTTGTTTGCAGGCCATCTTACAAGAGAGCCTTCAAATACAAAATAATCCTTACAATTGCAAAAGACTTTATGAACTAAAATACCAAACTCACCACCATCCAGTGGTTTGAATTGTACAATGTCTCCTTCAAAAAAAATTGACACTATTCCCCGAGCAACATAATGTGGCTTTAAAGAACATGGATGTATCAAATTAAATTTCTATCCCACAAAATTGATATTGTGATTTTGGCTTAATACTTTCAAAGTGTTTAGCATATTTTATTGGTATGTTAGAAGCTTCTTTGTTCTTTATTGTTGGTGCATTTGACTGGACATTAGACCTGGTATTAGATCAATTTGGTTGTGCAACAAACCTTGCTGTTGAGAATTTCTGTGATGCATTTCCTTTAAAATTTGGCTTGGAAAAATTTCGTGAATTACCAAACTTACGGTTATTGTTAAAATTCCTTCTTTGATGTTCATAAAAGCTTGTCTTTTTATCTTTCCAGTTTGACATTTTATCCTTCATTTTCTCTTCTTCATAGCAAAAGTTAACTTTTCTCATTGCCTCCTCGAGAGTTTTAGGATTATCGTTTTCAATTTGATCCTTAATATGGTATGGCAAACATGTTAGAAACCTATGTATTTTAGGCTTCTCCTCAACTATATATGGCACATACCTTAACAGACTTAGAAATTTACTACACAGTTCCTTCATGCTCATTGAGCCCAGCTTTAAGTCATATAATTCTTTGGCCTTTTCTTCAAAATATTGTTCAGATAAAAACTTATTTTTGAAATATCTTTTAAAGGTATTCCAGGTTACATTCCTCTCTTTGATGCTTTTTACTCTTTTAATATCCTGCCACCATATGTCTGCATTTCCAATTAAGTTGTAGATAGCCATTTTAGCTTTTAGTTTGTCGGAATAATTGTAAATCTGGAAATACTTCTTCATTCTAGATAGCCATGCTTCGGCTTCTTCACCCTTCTCAACTTCTCCATCGAAAGTTAGAGGTTTTATCTTTTTAAATTCTCCAGATATTTCCTCATAAGGTTTATTTCTTTTCCTTTTACGTCCGTAATCATTATCACTACTATCTCTAGAGCTTTTATATTTTCTTCTTCGTGGCTTAAACTGATTATTAGAAGAAGAAAAACTTCCTTCATCTGATGATGCCATCTGTCCGTTTTTATGTGTAGAGATTTTATCTTCTGTTTCAGTTTTAAGTTTTCTTCTTTGTCGTTGTTCCTCGTTACTTGTCTTGCTTAGTAGTTTATGGTTCAGTTCCTCTTGTGCCTTTAATATTCTTTCATTTTCTTCCTTCACTAGCTATAGTTCTGCCCTTAATTCTTTCATAGATTTTAATAATTCAGTTGGATTATTGTTTTCAAATTCCACCTAGATGTTATCATCATTTAGAAAACCATGACCACGATGTGGTCTAGTCTCAACAGATCCTTCTGCCCCTTCCATTTCTTGTCAAGACTAGAAAATTATGATATGCTGAAAGCAAACAATTTATCACAAGTTAGAATCTTATTTTTTCTATTTTCTGAGTTGGATGCGTGAGTTGAGCGTGCACTCTGATACCACTTGTAACAACTCCAAATAAGAAGATCTAGAAAATCAGTAAAATAAAAAAAAATTGGAATGCATGACTGAATAGTAAATTAAATCTTGAAGGTCTTAAAGTCGCATGAGTGAGTATCTTGAGGTCAATTGTCGTACTTATGTTTTCTTTTGATATAGGGGTTCTTTGAGAAGAGGTCCCCTGGGGCTTACTTAGCTTGCAAGCTAATGCTACAATTGATACTGTGGCAGATTTGTCGTCAAAGTGAGGGCTTCCGTCAACAAGGGAATGATCACTTAACAAATTTCATGGTTTGATTACTTGTGCTTGGAAGCTAATGCTACACTTGATACTGTGGCAGATTTGTCATCAAAGTGAGGGCTTCCGTCAACAAGGGTATGATCACTTAACGAATTCCATGGTTTGATTACTTGTAGTGTTAGCTTGCAAGCTAACGCTACACTTGATACTGTGGCAGATTTGTTGTCAAAGTGAAGGCTTCCATCATCAAGGGTATGATCACTTAACAAATTCCATGTTTTGATTACTTGTGCTATAACCATCAAGTTTCAGACTAAACATATTTAAAGGTACTAAGCCTATTAAAATCTAGAGGTCCCATGGGATGTAATATTGTGTCTTTAAAGATATAAAAAGGATGATCCTAAGTGTATGTGAAGCACATTCTTTGTGATTTAGTGTATTAAAATACTTGTAAATCTTCATATATGTTTACTATCCTTAGAATGTAAATGTTGATGGCCATAACTCTTTTTAAAAGAAAACCCTATGCTAAGGTTCACATCCTAACATATGGTGAAATTTGCAGCAGCTAAGGCGTTGATCTAAGTTTATGTTATCGGGTCTTAGTGAGGTCTTTGCAAAGTCCAATGATGCTCTCGAGGGCACGGTCTTACCAAATCAATGCAAAGTTCTTTGGCATTTATGAAGACTGGGACGTTGGATTTTGGTGATCTTCCAAATGGATACGAATTGGCTGAGGTGTGGGAAGGAACTCGAGGTCTTTACTGCACTTTTTGGAATTGTCAGGATCACCATAAAACTTTTGGCCACATGGCTCTTCTAAACCCTAACTTCTATATCATTGTGATTTTCGTCATTTATGTTGTTTGGCTAGTTGAGGTCTGCCTCCCGGCTCTCAAGATTTTGGTGGGCTTGGCCCTAGGCCTCGGCATCGACCTTTGGCCTCGGTATGTTTGTGAAGGCTTACAAGACACACTTTCCAGGTAATGTAACCTATCGATACTATCATATTTCTTTTGTGCTATCGTTTGCATACATCTTAGTTGTTTGTTGACCGGTCTCTTGGTTTTCTTGTGACGGAGATCTCCAATATCAATGGTGGAGGTGCGGCTCCAGATGATAGGAAATCTTGACCTTGGTAAGCCCCCGTTCCTCCATGGGAGATCTCGATGATTTCAACTCGTCAGTAATATGTTTAGGTTGTTGTTACTTGACTATTCTGGGGTGAGAAAAATTGTAGCCATTGGTAGCTTTGTTGGGGCTCGAGTGTTTACAAAAATTTAGCATGCACTTAGGGTTGGGGTTGTTCATCCGAACTTGGCTGAATTATTACATTTTGATCTCAGACTTTAGGGTGTGTGCAAGAAGATGAGGGTCACTTTAGATGCAATGCTACCTTTTTCAAATCTCGTTCCTGATACCTAAAACATAACGCGTTTCTGATATTTACCACCTGCCATGGTAAGACCCGAGCCTAACATGTCATTGGACATGTAGGCTAGGTAACCATAACGCGTACGCGTTATGTACTTACAAAATGCGTATGCGTTATGTAGTTAAAAATTGCGTACGCGATATGTAAAACTAAAAATGAATTTAAAAACACAGTCCCGACGATTGCCGACCACCCGCGACACTCATGCATCAGAAACGCGAATAGAGGCGAAATTGACCCTGGACGAGGACGGTTTGTGGCCCACTCAACTATCCGTGTTGCTCGATTTAGTTGGAGGGGAGACAAATTCACTGGTGCATTCTCATCTAGTCAAGTAATTCATTCACCCATACCATTTTTTTGTGATTTTTTAATCCAAATTACTATTTTTTTATTGTTTAACCTAGTTTTGTAATATTGATAAAATTGGGAATAACCCAATTTCTAATTAAATTCACACCTCAAAATGAAACCCTTTTCAAAAACTCAAAACTTCATAATCAAACAAAAAATTGAAAAAAATAAAACTCCCCCCTTTCTACAATGTATTCATCTAAGTCACCCGACACGAGGACACGGGACATGAGTGTCCCCACCAGGCTTCAAATTTGAAGCCTTCAGGCCACTTCAAATTTTACCCACACGTCATAGAAGGCCACTTCAAATTTTACCATGCAAAAAAAATTTAATTTCATGGTAAGCCCTTCAATAATTAAATTAACCACTACTGTTTAAAATTGCAACAGAAGGGTAGCTTCAAATTTCACCCATCAACAATTTTTAGTGGGAAATTGGGAATGCGGCTACTAGCTAGGTGACTTGGGATTGGGACTCGGTTACTCTCCAATATCCACGTGTTCGATCATCCATGGATCATGGACCATTGGGCCTCTAATAATATCATTGAGAAACTTACGTGGACGGGCTTACACTGAGTAGCCCATGGCTTGAACGATTCGAAGTTCTCGTGTTTGTAGCGAGCGCTTACGTGTTTAACACATTTAATGGCATCAACAAAATTATTAAACCTGGAAGGTGGCTCATATGTGTTGTTGCTAGCGGGCTTACCAAGTTACAATTTATCACATACCAATTCGTGAATGCTGACTCCGTGAGTTAATTGAGTATTCAATGTATAATATATTATGTTAATGTGCCCCCACGAATTTGGCATTTCAGACAAAATCCACAATCCATAAACTTCTTGTAATGTTGCAGGTTGTTGCTCCTACCCGTGGCCCCTACCTATAGACCTGTGTTTTCTTTGTTGTATCAAGTTAATCCTACCATCTACGGCTCCCAGCCTCACACCCTGTGTTTTCTTTGTTGTATCAAGTCAATCCTGCAGCTCCCGAGTTCCACCTTTTGTTTTCTTTGTTGTATCAAGTCAATGCTGGAATTCCATGCTTCCATGGCTCCGACCATCAATATATAATATTGCATGAATAGAAACAAGCTTTTTCTTATACCCCTATTCCACTGTGGTTGAGCTACTTCCAAGTTCCACCTACCCTATCTCCTCCAGTCCTCCAGGATAGTTTGCGGAGCGAAGCTGGCAATGCCAGCCTGCCATAAACATATTTAAAGAAATTCGTTTTCTTTGAGGAGCTCAACTTCAAGGATGACTAGATTTTTGACATCCTATGAATTTACAGGTCTGCTATATCCACTGAAAAATAAAGCCTCTCAACTTTACTACGTTAGTAAACATTGAAATTTTGATGTACTATTACATTTTCAAATGAAAAGAATAACTTATTATTAATAAAAAAATCAAATCATATTAATATATTAATGAATTTGAATTTAGCTTCCCAATATTAAAATAAATTATACATTTTAAATGATCCACAACCAAATATTATCCTGAGAAGGAAATGGAAAAAAAGGAATTTCCTCAACACAACATGCTATTTCCTTATCATGATGCTTTTACGTTTATGATTACCAACCTTGGAATCAGGTTTGGTTATCTGAAGGTGTAATATCTTCTAAGCTAAGTCAATAGGTAGGGATGTTGGTATTGATATAATTATGACAAAGTTTTATAAAGGATTAGGAACAATTCCGTTGGCTTGTAGATGACATATTTATGGATAAAAAGCTTGTTGTTATGAGATAATGACATCATGCCTCAAAAACATGTCCCATACAATCTAATGTTAATGGGCGCTCTACATAGAAATTGGAATGTCAACATTTGTGAGTACAATAAATATGTGGATGATTTTGGCCTACTACAACTTTAATATATTGAGTGGATTGATAACCTTCACAATTATATAAGAGATTGTAGCTATGACTAGGAGGAGAGTTAACAATGCAACAAAATCAAGTAATCGAATTTTGTGCATAAAATGAACATAAGACTCCCACCAAATTTCACTGAATCTACGTCTTAACAAAAGAACTCATCGTTTCACGGGATTCCACCCCATCAATCCTTTTAACAGTAATGGCCATAACAGTTGCTACAACCCTAGCGCGAGAAAAATCAATCGAGCTACGCATGACAATACTTGAAACCAGACTTTTTGAACTCCCTATTACATCATAGGAATCAATACTACTTTCTCCACAACATGTGGCACCCTCAATATCTTCCACCACCGCAATTTACATTTGATAAAAAAACTTGTTCCCAAATAGTAATTACCCCATTCTTTGCTCTAAAAAGGCCCCGGTTAACCTAGAATCCAATCCATGCAACATGAACACATCCATATATACACATAGAATAAATATTAATAAATTTCTCATAGCCCTTCAATAGTGTTCAATATCTCATAGCCCTTCATAGTGAAATGGGACCCCACCCTTCAAATTTGATCCCTGGTCCCCACTAGACACGGTGACCCCCGGAATTATGACACGTAGGACACGGTGACCCCCGAAATTATGACACGTAGGACACGGTGACCCCCGGAATTAATATATTTTTAAAATATATTAAAATTTAAAAATATAGACATATAGATCATCCAATAAAATTTAACATTTACAATTACAAATATTCAATAGAAATTACATTTACAATTACAAATATGAAATATTCAATAGAAATTAGATCATTCACAAATCACAACACATTTGTCATTCACAATCACAAAACACAATGAGACATTGAGACACATAGATGCAAACTCATCACTGCCATGATCCTCCTCCTCCATGCCTGAATCAACAAACTCATCACTGCCTTGATCCTCCTCCTCCTCCTCTCTGCCAATCTGACTAACTTACTTTTTAATTGTCAAATGTTTAATTTTAAGTTTTAAATGTATGTAAGTGAATGCCATTAAATTGCTTATGTGAGTTTGATTTAATACATGTTCAATTTTGAAGAGACGTCATTATATACCATGTATATGTTTCTAATGATTTTCGTATTAATGTCTTTATTGCAGTTGCGGCTATGGATACCAATGCCGAAATATTGATTGAGCTTGCCCAATTGAGGGGCATAAGTGCAACTTTTAGTGGTGGCGACAGGATTCGCCGTTCACTTGCATCAACCTTGGATGCAATTGTGGACACCATTTCACAATCTACGAATGTCCTATATGATATTGCATCTTACAGAGAAAGAAAAAGACAACAATATGCTGATGGACTAGATTACAATGCAGTAAAAAAGTTGAAAATATCCAAAGAGCTTATATTTGCATTGTTTAGGGACCCTCGGACGGGGGAAATCCCAAATGCAAGCAAGCCGCATATCTCCATTGAGTGGTGCACGTTTCAACCATTTGTTGATAACTGGATGGACAGATGGTACATGGTTTTTGATATGCCACCACACAACAATAGGGAAATTCCCTTATATTTCCTTCGAAAGATGTACGCAGAGTTCGTGTTGCATAAACACGTTAACTATTTTGACATCTTACAGTTTCAGGGTATCGGTGGGGGGATTCCCCAAAACCGACCCAATGCCAGGCTTCGAGACCAGGATTTCCCTATCCCTGCACCTCGCAGGAAGTTTCCTGGGCCAGATGTCCCACCAGCACATCGCATTATTCCGCAGACACGGGATGCATTTTTGAGTTTGGCACGGGCGGTTGTTCGCCATGGCACGATGGTTCAACATATGGGTGAGGAAGGGACATATGTCCCTGGTGTGGTACATACACTAGCTCGTCACCATGCTGGACCATCAGCTAGTGCAGGACCATCAGGACCATCCACTAGTGCAGGACCATCAGGACCATCCACTAGTGCAGGACCATCGACTATTCCCCATCCTAGTACTGATCCTCACGAGTGCACATCATGTGGTCGTCCCTGCTATGGTATTGCCTCAGATGTTGCCTTCAGTGGGTTTTTGAGAGAGGTATGTTGATGGTTAATTGTAATAAATTCTTCATTTATTTTCGTCTTTGTACACATATATATAGTTTGAGCTAATATATTATGTTTGTGAACTTGCAGTTGATGCTTTATGCCAGCAGTGACGCCCCAGAGCCGGATGTTCCAGACTCTACAGGGGGGCATGATGCTACCCATTCGGTAGGACCATCTTATATACCACTTATTGCCGTATCTCACACCGAGGTAAACATTTTAAAATTTCAGTTTTGAATACTTGTTAATTTGTTAATTTCCACATACTTTACATTTTAGTTCATTAATGCTATCTATGGTCTAATATTTACAATTATTAAACTTGCAGATGGCAGATCCTTCACTGGGGCAAGGTAATGTGGAGGTAGTACCCATGGTCATACCATCCCCTGAAACATCTGGGCTCCAGGTAAATAATTAAAAATGACATTTTTTAAATACATGTTTGTTTGTTGAATCATGCATGTCTAACTACATGAACACTTGCTGATTGTAGGCACCATCCGAGACATCTGGCCCATTGCCTGGATTTGTATCTCCCTCCAGGCCATTTGTGAACAAGGGTCGTGTGTATGTGAGGCGTTCTACTCCTAGAAAGACTCCAGCTGCCCACGACCATGGGCTTACTCACACCATGGTAATGTATATCCTTCGATGATATTTGTTGTTTAACTTGAAATCCAGTGCATAAATCGTTTTTGTTAATGTTTGAATTGCATGTTTACTGCATCAGGAACCCGAGTTGTCTACTGAGAACCTCGCATCGATGGTTGATGCAGCAGTTAGTGCCGCATCTGCAGTGGCGACTTATCACACACAGGTATGTAACTATTTCAACATTATCTTTACATAGTTTATTATTGTTGGACCTATTGTTTATTCATGCATTTCTAACTATTTCAACATTTTTTCATTGTAGCCACCACCAGCAGGAGCAGTTCCTGGCCCCCCTGGTTCGACCATCCTGGATGTTCAACCGACGGCTCCATCTGCTACATAAGCAACGCAATCTCCTTTGTCAGTTGAGGTGAGATGTCCTTCAGTGACCAAATGTTTCATGCACTTTCCATGCACCAGTTGATAATTGTTGAGCTAATGTATTAGTGTACATAGTTAGTTGAATTTAACAATTGATATTTAATTTGCAGGATCCAGGGATGCACATTGATCCTAGGGATGTGCCTAGAGGATCAACGTCAGGAAAGAACAAGAGAAAGCTTGAGTTTTGATAGTTTTGGACACATGTGCTTTTGGATACTTTTGTATATATATGTACTTTTCGATACATTCAGTTTTGGAGACATGTACATTGACTTTATTGTGCATGTACTTTTGGAGACATGTACATTGACTTCATTGGATACATGTACTTTTCGATACTTTTGGATATACATGTACTTTTGGAGACATGCACTTTTGGAGACATGCACTTTTGGAGACTTTTGGATATACATGTACTTTTGGAGACATGCACTTTTGGATACTTTTGGATATATATGTACTTTTGGATACATGTACTTGTGTCAATTTAATGTGTTGATTTGTGTGGATTATCTATTACTCATGAATGCACTATGTCAAAAGAACAAACTATTATATTCAAAGGTTTCAACGAATTCACTACATGCATGCACTAATTGGTATCTAATTAAAATTTGTGATTTTGGATGATCATTACAAGCTATGTCAAAGTTCTTGCTCGTGTAATTTAATCAAACTAAATGCAATACAATGTTTTCAAGGTTTCAACGAACTCACTCATGCACACCCATTGCCATCAACTACCAATGAAAGTATAACATTATGAGGTTCTTCTTTAAAAATGGGTAATATTTACTTGATGATCGTAAATTGAGAACCATTTGTAGCCACTCATATAATACCATCTTCACTTATCTTTGTACATGATAATCCATATAATGTGCTATGTTTTTTAACCTAAACAATCATCAAAAACCTAGAATTATAGGGATATGACAAAGAACCTTATGGGGCACCTTATATATTAACCTTGTGTATACATTAGGATCTTTGTCATACCATTGTTTGAAATGTCATTCAATACCTTCAATTTTATCAACATCAAATTAGTAGACAAAGTGACTCATCTTTGATCTCTTGTATAGGCCTTTGTGTTTCTTATCAATAAGATGTACATCATGAATATTATCATAGGTCTCATACATAGGTGCATCCTCATCCATGCAAACAAAGGTGTCATGGATCAACCTATTATCCCTTTATTCTCAATAATATTAGTATCATTATCTTCCATAGGATCAAATTCAACTCCATCACCCCCATTATTGCTACTCTAAATTGCAGCCTTAGGAGTTTTGATCATGTGTTTTTGTCTCTTTAGGAGTTTTGAAATATTATACTCTTTCAAAAATAATATGGAAGTTCAAATATTTAAAAGTGGCTTAAATTATAAAATGGGCAGAAATTCACCAAGTGTCCCTGAATGGCATTTTCATGCAACTTGCAACTCGACATAACTCGGAAACCAGATGTTGGACCGACGAACCGTCGACTCCGTTGGTCTCCTGGCATGCGATTACCTCTAGGGGCCCTCTCCCTCGTCTCCCTATGGCCCAGCGGCTTCATTGTGCATTCATTTCGTAAACTAGGGTTTTGCTCAGTTTAATTGCATGCAATCTCGCATTGGTGGGTCAACTCTGCAAAAACCTCCCCCGAGCCAGTGTTGGCAGTGTTCCCACATCGGCATTGCCCACACACACTTGCGGGAGCCAACGGCACGCAATCTTCCTGCTCCGTTTGCTTTTTGGCTCCCGGACGGAAATTCACCAAGTGTCCCTGAACGGCATTTTCATGCGACTTGCAACTCGACATAACTTGGAAACCGGACATCAGACCGACGAACCGTCAAATCCGTTGGTCTCCTGGAGTGCGATTACCTCTAGGGGGCCCTCTCCCTCATCTCCCCATGGCCCAATGGCTTCATTGTGCATTCATTTCGTAAACTAGGGTTTTGCTCAGTGTAATTGCATGCAATCTCGCATTGGTGGGTCAACTCTGCAAAAACCTCCCCCGAGCCAGTGTTGGCAGTGTTCCCACGTCAACATTTCCCACACACACTTGCGGGAGCCAACGGCACGCAATCTTCCTGCTCCGTTTGCTTTTTGGCTCCCGGACGGAAATTCACCAAGTGTCCCTGAACGACATTTTCATGAGACTTGCAACTCGACATAACTCGGAAACCGGACGTCGGACCGACGAACCGTCGACTCCGTTGGTCTCCTGGCGTGCGATTACCTCTAGGGGGCCCTCTCCCTCGTCTCCCCATGGCCCAGTGGCTTCATTGTGCATTCATTTCGTAAACTAGGGTTTTGCTTAGTGTAATTGCATGCAATCTCGCATTGGTGGGTCAACTCTGCAAAAACCTCCCACGAGCCAGTGTTGGTAGTGTTCCCACATCGGCATTGACCACACACACTTGCGGGAGCCAACGGCACGCAATCTTCCTGCTCCGTTTGCTTTTTGGCTCCCGGACGGAAATTCACCAAGTGTCCCTGAACGGCATTTTCATGCGACTTGCAACTCGACATAACTCGGAAACCGGACGTCGGACTGACGAACCGTCGACTCCGTTGGTCTCCTGGCGTGCGATTACCTCTAGGGGGCCCTCTCCCTCGTCTCCCCATGGCCCAGTGGCTTCATTGTGCATTCATTTCGTAAACTAGGGTTTTGCTCAGTGTAATTGCATGCAATCTTGCATTGGTGGGTCAACTCTGCAAAACCCTCCCCCGAGCCAGTGTTGGCAGTGTTCCCACGTCGGCATTGCCTACACACACTTGCAGGAGCCAACGGCACGCAATCTTCCTGCTCCGTTTGCTTTTTGGCTCCCGGACGGAAATTCACCAAGTGTCCCTGAACGACATTTTCATGCGACTTGCAACTCGACATAACTCGGAAACCGAACGTCGGACCGACGAACCGTCGATTCCGTTGGTCTCCTAGCGTGCGATTACCTCTAGGGGGCCCTCTCGCTCGTCTCCCCATGGCCCAGTGGCTTCATTGTGCATTCATTTCGTAAACTAGGGTTATGCTCAGTGTAATTGCATGCAATCTCGCATTGGTGGGTTAAACTTGCTCACCTTGCAAACATCATCCATCAAACAGAAATGTGATGGAGTTGAAATCAATGGATTGCTTGTCACAATAGGCATTCATAAGTTTGCGTAATTGAATACTCCTCTTAATCCCTAAAAAATACTTCATTCCCATCCTGCAGATCCCAAACAATGTCAAAGGTAAGAAGGATTTCCATATAATCCAAATATATGTTTTTTTTCAAATATATTTTACATGGAAACATAGCAAAATGGAATCTAATATTTCGTTTGCATTGGGAAGAAAAGATTGGCAAGGCCAACATTGGCTTCCTTTTGGATTAATATCTCCATTTATAATTCCATAGATTTATACAGTTGTCTTAATCCTAACTGTATACATTGCATGAGAATAAACACCATCAATCTCATTTTTGAGACTTGGTTGTCATGTTAATGCAAATGTAAATGTAAAGGTTGCCTTTACAGGACTTTTGAAACTGAGTGTGGGAAAGGGGATCATGATCGAGATGTTGTGTGCATAAAAATTACATTCTGCAGGTAAAAATGGAAGTTATCGAGAAATTCTCTCATTAGTTACACAAAATCTATTGTTGAATGGTGTTCTTCAATAATTGTAGATGGAACAAGAAGACGAGAAGAGGACTCAATAAGGAAAGGACATGTGCAAAGATATTTTTGGGAGGTGGTTGATGTAGATCAATCACATAGAATAATGCATGGAATTTGTGGATTTCATTTAGTTTGAAACTCAAACAATGTTATAGTAGAAATATGGACAAGAAAATTCTATCACTCCCCATTATTCTAGGTATAAATATTGAATTATCCTAGTTGGATGAGGACTAATCAACCATTTCACCACATTATGATCATGTCTCAAATCTTGTACAACCAAGTTTAGTGAATATGAGATTAAATCTTATCAACTAGCATGAATACATTACATTTTGTCTATTTAGTGGACTCACACGTTGGAACTGATGTTTTTTAAAATGAACATATATGCAATGGTTTCCCTGAAAGATAATGAATGGGGCACTCACTATTTGTTGGCATGTTCCTTAAAGGCGAACCAAACCCTCATGTCTCACTAATAGATGACAATGGTGATCAACTTGTAATCAGTTTGATGGTTATTAAAGGATAATATCTAACACTGGATGACCAAACATGGAAGAAGGTTGGTTATGTATTTCAAGATTAGACTAGGTGAATCTATATACCACTTTACAAACTTAGTTTTCGATACAAACCTCAAACTACAAACAATGCCAAGGAAGCACCCACTCTAGGTATGATACTTCAAGCCTCATTGTGAACATGAAAAGTTAATGGAGATCATTAGTAATAGAAATGATCCAAATGGTCTACTTAAATGACCATAGGTAAGTAGATAAGTAAGATTGCCTAACATGGTCACTCTTGTGTTATATTCCAAGGTATATGGGTTGTTTGTTATTTTTGTTAATTTTTCAATTCATTTATGTAGATTACTCATATTAAATTGTTCATAATGAATTAGTCTAATAATGGTGTCCTTGTATGTGTCCAGATTATCCAAAGAATCATAAGCACATGAAATCCCATCAATAAGAACAATGGTCTTTTTCAACACCACCAAAGAAAAAATCAGAAAAATGAAATGACCTACTTCAAAAATTATTTTATTACTTATTGTGCATGGTCCATCAAACAAAAGGTAAACAAACACAATTATATGGCCTACAATGTAGGTCTTTTGATGCTCTATTTCACAAGGTTTTAACAAACACACTTGTTGTGATCATCATTAAAGTCTACAATTTCTTTCAATGAATGTGCCAAATTGACCTAACAACATAGGAAATTGAAAACCACTTCCATTGAAAGGAATAATTTAGTTTTTTTTGTCATGAATTAATTTACTATCATGGATTTATGGCTCCCGACAGTGTTCCCATGTCGGCATTGACCACACACACTTGCAGGAGCCAACGGCACGCAATCTTCCTGCTTCGTTTGCTTTTTGGCTCCCGGACGGAAATTCACCAAGTGTCCCTGAACGGCATTTTCATGCGACTTGCAACTCGAAATAACTCGGAAACCGGACGTCGGACCGACGAACCGTCGACTCCGTTGGTCTCCTGGCGTGCGATTACCTCTAGGGGGACCTCTCCCTCGTCTCCCCATGGCCTAGTGGCTTCATTGTGCATTCATTTCGTAAACTAGGGTTTTGCTTAGTGTGGGAGTGTGCAATTTTTGCACACAGGGGTCAACTTTGGAAAATCATCCACCGGGCAAGTATGGCTAGTGTTCCTAGCCCGAACCTATCTAGACACACCTGCAGGACTCCCCGGAACCCATTTTTGTTGCATGGTTGGAGTTCTATGCCCCCGGTAGGTATCCAGCAGGTGTCCCTGAAGGCCTTCTGGTAGTGAGACGGGACGAGCCATAGAATGAAGACCGTGGCTCGGATCGATGAACCGTCGACTCCGTTGGATTCAGCACACCGGGATAGTGCCAGGGGTGCCCCTCCCCTCCTACCCGGTGGCCCATGTGTCACCTTGCAGGTCCATCTTGGAAACTAGGGTTTTGCTCAGTGTGGGAGTGTGCAATTTTTGCACACGGGGGTCAACTTTGGAAAATCATCCACCGGGAAAGTATGGCTAGTGTTCCTAGCCCGAACCTGTCTAGACACACCTGCAGGTCTCCCCGGAACCCGGTTTTGTTGCATGGTTGGAGTTCTATGCCCCCAGTAGGTATCCAGCAGGTGTCCCTGAAGGCCTTCTGGTAGTGAGACGGGACGAGCCATAGAATGAAGACCGTGGCTCGGATCGACGAACCGTCGACTCCGTTGGATTCAGCACACCGGGATAGTGCCAGGGGTGCCCCTCCCCTCCTACCCGGTGGCCCATGTGTCACCTTGCAGGTCCATCTTGGAAACTAGGGGTTTGCTCAGTGTGGGAGTGTGCAATTTTTGCACACGGGGGTCAACTTTGGAAAATCATCCACCAGGCGGGTATGGCTAGTGTTCTTAACCCGAACCTGCCTAGACACATTGGAAAATAGGGTTTTGCAGGTCCATGATGATGATGATGGTGATGATGATGAAGATGTTGATGATGATGGCTTGGTCTAAGGTGGTGCTCTCAACTAGCTAATTCATTATGAAATATTTAACAAGACATGAATTAAATTTAATATAAGTGTATTGTTTAATATAGTGAGCATGAATTGAATTAATTTTGTTGGGTGAAGCCAATAACCAACATGATGAACATAATATAATTTTATGGTTTACTGATCATATGTAAAAGATGGCATATTCATAAACTTGACATACAAGAGAACTTTTGGCATATTTATAAACAACGTAAACGTAAATTTGGCATATCAAGAACGCAAAATTGACATATTCATATGAAACATACATGTGAAAATTGAGCATATATCAATATTCAATTACAAATAGTATAAATAGTATAGTATTAAAAGTATGTAACGTACCTCATCATGCTAGATCCCACCTATTATCATACAACCAAGCCCTCCGGATCATCTCTTATACTGATGGTCTCCATTAGTCTCTCATGCTCTGTATCCGGTAAGAAGTAGCGTACCTTCGATGTATTTCGACTAGGCATTGTTCGTACCTGAAGGTTTGTGCCAATGATTAAGTTGGTAAAGTGATACACACTTGCACTTGGTTTGTAATCCCTGTAAACATATCCACCCTTCTTTCTTCCATTGTTGTCCCGTGTCAAGTATTCACCTTTAACAACCATAGACCCAGTTGGAAAGTGGTTGTTTTCATCGTCAGTCATGGACACAATGAGGGTTTGCTTTCCATCTATACATCGTGCCAACCAGTATTCATCACCCCATTCAGTATCTTTTGAGGCAACCACTGCGTATATGTGCCCTGCATTATATGATTGTAGGTATATGATCAAAATATTTTTCGTGCGATACAAGGCCATTAATGTGCATTTGAAGACTACGTAAACAAACAAAAAATGTTAAGGAAATGCATCATACCGGGTTGTACAAGGTCTGAGACATGATCAAAATCTGCAGAAATAGATGATTGGTCTTCTTCCAACGGAGTTAACTCAACAATTGCACGCTGATCAAGTGGAAGTGATATGCGATCCCATCCATCAACCCAATCCAATGATTCACACCCATCCCAGTCACCATCACAACAAGGCGGGCAAAAACAAGCGAGTTTTCTGGTCCAAATTTCAAATACTGGGTTATCAGAGCTTCGAACCGAATGAAAGCCACGAGTCCCAGGCACAGTCTTGCATTCCCATGCATGTGAACGATCTATGTCTACCACCTCCCAAAAAAATCTCTCCACATGTCTCTTTCTTGTGGATTCTACTCGCATAGTTGATTCCTCTCCCATTACTGACGTGCACCACCTGACTATAGATTGAGCATTTAGAATAGTAGATTCTGTAGATACTTTCAATTCCTCTCTTCGTAGTGTTGTTTTGACACATGCTCCGGCTCCATCATGCTCTCCTTTACCATGCCCAGTCTCAAAATAGTTCCACATATGTGGCACTTTGTAGTTTTTATGCAATGAACACAACCACTGAAATATGCGTGCATTTTTTAACTGACCAGCACACCCATCAGACCAAATCCAGTGTCGGTCCATCTGTATGTTCCTTCCCTTCAAGTGATCATAGAACATGATGAAGCAATGACGTACATAGTGGAAGTCGTGGCACCTATCATCACTTATGTAGAAGTGATATTCCTTCAGAATTTCTCTTTGCTCTTCAGTGCTATTTGGGCCATGCCTATATGTGATATGGACCATCAAGGAAACCTGCTCAGAGTGATAATACTGACTTTGGATCTCATTTTGAGGTTGCAGAGTGTAGTTCTCGGCAAAATCAACAACTGAAAGTATAGTACCAAGGGGAAATGTATCTCTGCATATTCTAAACTTCTCATCCTGCCATCGTGCCACGTGGACATGCTGAACATATTGATGTGTCTTTTCAATAAATTCCTTGATGAAGTCACTAACTTGTACCTGGTGACACAAAATGATCTCAATGTCAATTTTTTGTTGTAAGTAAGGATTGAAATGTAACCGTTACAACATAATTTTATAGATATAAATGCATACCTGAGATGTCACCAATTGTATTTTTTTGCTTTCTTTCCCTGGGACTATTTCATAGTTGATATATTTGAAACTTTTCATGTCTGTAACCATTTTCCCAAATTCACTGTCTCCATTCTCGTGCATACATTGGCTCAATAATGCCATTCCAGTACAGTTGGAGCATGTTCCATCCAAACAATATTTTGCATAGTATGTTTGCCCCTCGGGCCTATTGCACATGATGCTATGAATGAATTCTCTTGATGAAGTCGGTGGTATTGTCATGGAGCAATCCTGCACAATGTTAGTATGCAACACACGACGAATGTACAAAAATGTTTCATAGTAATATTCATATTCTACATGGTATCTACAACAACAAGTGTTACGAAGAGTATTTATTCTAACATACCATGGCTTACATTTCTCAAAAGATCTTTGCCCCAAGTTCAATTGTCTATGCTCAATCTTAAATTTCTCGTAAAGCTCTGTCTGTGTTATATCAAGAAGATGCTTAGTATGTGGTTCACGATCCTTTGAACCCCTTCTTAGTTTGAGTACATCCTTTCGGTTTGAAGAAGGCCTTGTGTGATCATGCCAAAAACTGTGCACTAGTCCCTTTACTGCATCAACTAGCTTCATGTCACGACGTGGCAACCGACCAACAAAGGCCCAAAAATCTGTCTGATCGGTTGTGTCAAGATGTTCTCTTCTAATAGAATACCTACGGAGGGTTTTTACATTCAAATTAACTAGTTCGGATGTAGGCCTGAGAATACGAAGGGCCCTGGTGTTCTTATCTGCAATTGATTGTGACAACACATGACGAGCAGCATTGCGGTCCTTTGAACGTGTGTTCTTACCAATTTTACCAAATGCATCTACTAGGCTTTTAACTATATGAGAACTTGGTTCAGAATTCTTTATCATCTTTATCCCTAACTTGTCCTAACAACATTCATGCTCCTAGATTTTAACAATGATAAAAATAATCTACATTTATCTCCATCACATTTAGAAACAAAATATTTATCAAGTATCTGTTGAGTTTGATAAGCAATACTACGTTTAGATAGCGTACCTTCAATGGAATTCATAAGTCTTTCATCAACTTGTATACGCTTCGGAGTTCTTCGACGTGTGCTTGCTAATGGAGGTAAGGGGGTTGGAATTGTACCATGTAGCGCATCACCAAGACGCTCTGGCGTTTCAGTAGTAGCTTGGTGTCCTTCATTCTCTTCCTGGTAGTTGGATGGTGGAAGTCCAACATCCTCATCCATGGTCTGTGGAAGTCCAACATCCTCATCGATGGTGTGGATAACATTCTCTTCTTCAACAGTAGGCAAACTGTCCAACGCCTCTCTGACTTCATCGCTTGTATAACCACATCCGGATAGCAAATTGGGTGTTTCTTCGTGAGCTTCATCTTGAGATGGTAACTTATCACTTTGACTTGAAGTGGGAATTGAAACATCCCCTAATGAGCACCTACGTTTTGCTTCTTGATTACTTCCATGGGGTGCTTGTTCAACAACTATTGTGGAAATTGAAGGTCCCTCTTGTCGTGGATTAATAGGATGAACCATGGTATCCTCTACAATTGGATTTGGATTAGTTTCCAAAGAAAGCCTCCGATTCATCATGTATATTCTTTTCTTTTCTTTCTCTTCTTCAATGACTTCTTGAGATCTCTTCTTCCTTGTTGATTTGTTTACTCGGTTACGTGCATTCCCCATCACCAGAATGATCAATTAAATATAGTTTGTTTTTGTTGCTCCTCAATTACAAGCTCTTCAATAATAAGCAAATGGAAGTTCTTCCTTGTTGGTCTTGAAGCTTGATATCTTATCTTGTGTGCTCCTCAAATATAAGCAAAATGAATCTTTCAAAGGCCTTATCTTTGGTGTTCTTCAATTGGAGATTCTTCAAGCTTGCTAATTATTTTCTTCAAATATGGCCATATAACCCAACACCACAGTGAGCAACCATGAAAGATGTCCTCAATGCTGCACCTGCATAAAAAAAAATGATGGAGTTGGTGTAGAATGTGAAAATTTTCAGACGCGGGCTCGTGCTGTTCGAAAAATCGCGGGATTATTGTTTTCGTTCGGACAGAGTGAAGTTGCTCTCAGACAGCATCAGGCCATTATTTCTGGAGTTGCAAAATGCGTACACGTTATAGAAATACAAAACGCGTGGCGCGATATGTAGTGAAAAAACGCGAACGCGATATAGTCAAGCACAATAAATAGGTTAGGTGCACGGCTAGGGCAACGAACAAAATCAAAGAAAACTAATAATTTATATGGTTGCATACAAAACAAATGTTTTGTATGGTTTAATACCCCCTAGATCTCTCCCAATAATCCCTAGATACCCCCTATCTCTTTCTAAATATCTGTCCCTCATTCTCCCTACATGTTTCTTTCATGTTTCTTTCTCTCCCTTCAGCCATGTCTCTACCACCCCACTCTCCATCTCTCCACCTTCTCTTTATCTTCGTCATTATCCCTCCCTATAGCACTCTCTCCCTTCTTCTCCTTTAATCACTAACCCTCTATGCCTTTATCCCTCCCCCCTGCCCTCTCTATCTTACCTTGTTCCTAGAGCCCCTCCCCCATAAAGGCCTTTAGACCCTCTTCTAAACATTAATCCCTAAGTGCATAAGTGCACAAGATGATGAGGAGGAGGAGGGTGATGACAATGAAGATGATCATGATGTAGATGAAGATGATAAAGATGATGAGGAGGAGGAGGGTGATGACAATGAAGATGATCATGATGCAGATGAAGATGATAAAGATGATAATGTTGATGAAGATGATGGTGATGATGATGAAGATGTTGATGATGATGGTGATGAAGATGTTGATGATGATGGTGATGATGATGATGATGAAGATGATGGTGACATGATGGAGATGTTGATCTGATGAGGAAGATGATGATGATGATGGTGATGATGGTGATGATGATGAAGATGTTGATGAGGACGATGATGGAGATGAAGATGATGATGATGAAGAAGATGATGATGATGGAGATGTTATGTTGATGGGGAACCTAGAGATGACAATGATGATGAAGATGGTGATGGTGATGGTGATGGTGATGACGATGAAGATTTTGATGATGATGCTGATGGTGATGATGATGAAGATGTTGACGATGATGGTGATGGTGATGTTTAGATGATGATCATGATGATGTTCAGAAGATCATGATGGTGATGATGGTGATGATGATGGAGAAAATGACAATGATGGATATGTTGATGAGGAACCTGCAGATGCCAATGATGATGATGATGGAGATGTTGATGAGGAACCTACAGATGCCAATGATGATGGTGATGACGATGAATATGTTGATGATGATGGTGCTGGTAATGATGATGATGATGATGATGATGAAGATGATGGTGACATGATGGAGATGTTGATCTGATGAGGAAGATGATGATTATGATGATGGTGATGATGATGAAGATGTTGATGACGATGATGACGGTGATGAAGATGATGATGATGAAGAAGATGATGATGATGGAGATGTGTTGATGGGGAACCTAGAGATGACAATGATGATGAAGATGGTGACGGTGATGACGATGAAGATTTTGATGATGATGCTGATGGCGATGATGATGAAGATGTTGACGATGATGGTGATGGTGATGTTTAGATGATGATCATGATGATGTTCAGAAGATCATGATGGTGATGATGGTGATGATGATGGAGAAAATGACGATGATGGATATGTTGATGAGGAACCTGCAGATGCCAATGATGATGATGATGGAGATGTTGATGAGGAACCTACAGATGCCAATGATGATGGTGATGACGATGAAAATGTTGATCTGATGAGGAAGATGATGATGATGATGATGATGATGGTGATGATGATGAAGATGTTGATGACGATGATGATGGTGATGAAGATGATGATGATGATGAAGATGACGATGATGATGATGATGATGGTGATGATGATGAAGATGTTCATGACGATGATGATGGTGACGAAGATGATGATGATGAAGAAGATGACGATGATGATGGTGATGAAGATGATGATGATGAAGAAGATGATGATGATGGAGATGTGTTGATGGGGAACCTAGAGATGACAATGATGATGAAGATGGTGATGGTGATGACGATGAAGATTTTGATGATGATGCTGATGCTGATGATGATGATGATGATGATGATGATGATGATGAAGATGTTGACGATGATGGTGATGGTGATGTTCAGATGGTGATGATGATGATGATGATGATGATGATGATGGAGATGTTGATGAGGAAGGGGGAGATGACAATGATGATGAAGATATTTATGGTCATGAAGATGATGATGATGGTGATGGTGATGATGATGGAGATGTTGAAGATGATGGAGATGGCGATGAAGATGATGATGATGATGATGATGATGATGGTGAAGATGATGAAGAAGATGATGATGATGGAGATGTTGACCTGATGACGATGAAGATGATGATTATGGTGATGATGATGAAGATGTTGATGCTGATGATGATGGTGATGAAGATGATGATGATGGAGAAGATGATAATGATGGAGATGTTGATGAGGAACCTACAAATGCCAATGATGATGATGATGATGGTGATGACAATGAAGATGTTGATGATGATGGTGATGGTAATGATGATGAAGATGATGATGATGATGGTGATGGTGATGGTGATGTTTAGATGATGATGAAGAAGATGATGGTGACATGATGAATATGTTGATCTGATTCAAGGAAGATGATGATGATGATGATGATGGTGATGATGATGAAGATGTTGATGATGATGATGATGGTGATGAAGATGATTATGATGAAGAAGATGATGATGATGGATATGTTGATGTTGATGGGGAACCTAGAGATGACAATGATGATGAATATGGTGATGGTGATGGTGATGGTGATGACGATGAAGATTTTGATGATGATGGTGATGGTGATGATGATGAAGATGTTGATGATGATGGTGATGGTGATGTTTAGATGATGATCATGATGATGATAATGATGATGGAGATGTTGATTTGATGAGGAATATGATGATGATGATGATGATGGTGATGATGATGAAGATGTTGATGATGACGATGATGGTCATGAAGATGATGATGATGAAGAATATGATGCTGATGGAGAATACGATGCTCACAACTCCCTCTAGTCTCTCTCTCCCCAACCATCAATCTCTCTCTCTCTCTCTCTCTCTCTCTCTCTCTCTCTCTCAAACACACACCACATACACACACATTATGTCACTTTCCATTCTCAAACCCATCCCCCCTCCATCCATATCTATCTCCAACTTTCTCCCTCCATCCCTCACCCTACCTTCTCTCCCTCCCTCTCTCATCGCCTGTCTCTCACCTTCTATCCCTCCCTCATCTTTCCCTCAACCTATCCCAATCTCTCCATCACTCCCTCTCATACTTTACATTTTAGTTCATTAATGCTATCTATGGTCTAATATTTACAATTATTAAACTTGCAGATGGCAGATCCTTCTCTAGGGCAAGGTAATGTGGAGGTAGTACCCATGGTCATACCATCCCTGAAACATCTGGGCTCCAGGTAAATAATTAAAAATGACATTTTTTAAATACATGTTTGTTTGTTGAATCATGCATGTCTAACTACATGAACACTTGCTGATTGTAGGCACCATCCGAGACATCTGGCCCATTGCCTGGATTTGTATCTCCCTCCAGGCCATTTGTGAACAAGGGTCGTGTGTATGTGAGGCGTTCTACTCCTAGAAAGACTCCAGCTGCCACGACCATGGGCTTACTCACACCATGGTAATGTATATCCTTCGATGATATTTGTTGTTTAACTTGAAATCCAGTGCATAAATCGTTTTTGTTAATGTTTGAATTGCATGTTTACTGCATCAGGAACCCGAGTTGTCTACTGAGAACCTCGCATCGATGGTTGATGCAGCAGTTAGTGCCGCATCTGCAGTGGCGACTTATCACACACAGGTATGTAACTATTTCAACATTATCTTTACATAGTTTATTATTGTTGGACCTATTGTTTATTCATGCATTTCTAACTATTTCAACATTTTTTCATTATAGCCACCACCAGCAGGAGCAGTTCCTGGACCCCTGGTTCGACCATCCTGGATGTTCAACCGACGGCTCCATCTGCTACATAAGCAACGCAATCTCCTTTGTCAGTTGAGGTGAGATGTCCTTCAGTGACCAAATGTTTCATGCACTTTCCATGCACCAGTTGATAATTGTTGAGCTAATGTATTAGTGTACATAGTTAGTTGAATTTAACAATTGATATTAATTTGCAGGATCCAGGGATGCACATTGATCCTAGGGATGTGCCTAGAGGATCAACGTCAGGAAAGAACAAGAGAAAGCTTGAGTTTTTGATAGTTTTGGACACATGTGCTTTTGGATACTTTTGTATATATATGTACTTTTCGATACATTCAGTTTTGGAGACATGTACATTGACTTTATTGTGCATGTACTTTTGGAGACATGTACATTGACTTCATTGGATACATGTACTTTTCGATACTTTTGGATATACATGTACTTTTGGAGACATGCACTTTTGGAGACTTTTGGATATACATGTACTTTTGGAGACATGCACTTTTGGATACTTTTGGATATATATGTACTTTTGGATACATGTACTTGTGTCAATCTAATGTGTTGATTTGTGTGGATTATCTATTACTCATGAATGCACTATGTCAAAAGAACAAACTATTATATTCAAAGGTTTCAACGAATTCACTACATGCATGCACTAATGGTATCTAATTAAAATTTGTGATTTTGGATGATCATTACAAGCTATGTCAAAGGTTCTTGCTCGTTGTAATTTAATCAAACTAAATGCAATACAATGTTTTCAAGGTTTCAACGAACTCACTCATGCACACCCATTGCCATCAACTACCAATGAAAGTATAACATTATGAGGTTCTTCTTTAAAAATGGGTAATATTTACTTGATGATCGTAAATTGAGAACCATTTGTAGCCACTCATATAATACCATCTTCACTTATCTTTGTACATGATAATCCATATAATGTGCCTATGTTTTTTAACCTAAACAATCATCAAAAACCTAGAATTATAGGGATATGACAAAGAACCTTATGGGGCACCTTATATATTAACCTTGTGTATACATTAGGATCTTTGTCATACCATTGTTTGAAATGTCATTCAATACCTTCAATTTTATCAACATCAAATTAGTAGACAAAGTGACTCATCTTTGATCTCTTGTATAGGCCTTTGTGTTTCTTATCAATAAGATGTACATCATGAATATTATCATAGGTCTCATACATAGGTGCATCCTCATCCATGCAAACAAAGGTGTCATGGATCAACCTATTATCCCTTTATTCTCAATAATATTAGTATCATTATCTTCCATAGGATCAAATTCAACTCCATCACCCCCATTGTTGCTACTCTAAATTGCAGCCTTAGGAGTTTTGATCATGTGTTTTTGTCTCTTTAGGAGTTTTGAAATATTATACTCTTTCAAAAATAATATGGAAGTTCAAATATTTAAAAGTGGCTTAAATTATAAAATGGGCAGAAATTCACCAAGTGTCCCTGAATGGCATTTTCATGCAACTTGCAACTCGACATAACTCGGAAACCAGATGTTGGACCGACGAACCGTCGACTCCGTTGGTCTCCTGGCATGCGATTACCTCTAGGGGCCCTCTCCCTCGTCTCCCTATGGCCCAGCGGCTTCATTGTGCATTCATTTCGTAAACTAGGGTTTTGCTCAGTTTAATTGCATGCAATCTCGCATTGGGTGGGTCAACTCTGCAAAAACCTCCCCCGAGCCAGGTGTTGGCAGGTGTTCCCACATCGGCATTGCCCACACACACTTGCGGGAGCCAACGGCACGCAATCTTCCTGCTCCGTTTGCTTTTTGGCTCCCGGACGGAAATTCACCAAGTGTCCCTGAACGGCATTTTCATGCGACTTGCAACTCGACATAACTTGGAAACCGGACATCAGACCGACGAACCGTCAACTCCGTTGGTCTCCTGGAGTGCGATTACCTCTAGGGGGCCCCTCTCCCTCATCTCCCCATGGCCCAATGGCTTCATTGTGCATTCATTTCGTAAACTAGGGTTTTGCTCAGTGTAATTGCATGCAATCTCGCATTGGTGGGTCAACTCTGCAAAAACCTCCCCCGAGCCAGTGTTGGCAGTGTTCCCACGTCAACATTTCCCACACACACTTGCGGGAGCCAACGGCACGCAATCTTCCTGCTCCGTTTGCTTTTTGGCTCCCGGACGGAAATTCACCAAGTGTCCCTGAACGACATTTTCATGAGACTTGCAACTCGACATAACTCGGAAACCGGACGTCGGACCGACGAACCGTCGACTCCGTTGGTCTCCTGGCGTGCGATTACCTCTAGGGGGCCCTCTCCCTCGTCTCCCCATGGCCCAGTGGCTTCATTGTGCATTCATTTCGTAAACTAGGGTTTTGCTTAGTGTAATTGCATGCAATCTCGCATTGGTGGGTCAACTCTGCAAAAACCTCCCACGAGCCAGTGTTGGTAGTGTTCCCACATCGGCATTGACCACACACACTTGCGGGAGCCAACGGCACGCAATCTTCCTGCTCCGTTTGCTTTTTGGCTCCCGGACGGAAATTCACCAAGTGTCCCTGAACGGCATTTTCATGCGACTTGCAACTCGACATAACTCGGAAACCGGACGTCGGACTGACGAACCGTCGACTCCGTTGGTCTCCTGGCGTGCGATTACCTCTAGGGGGCCCTCTCCCTCGTCTCCCCATGGCCCAGTGGCTTCATTGTGCATTCATTTCGTAAACTAGGGTTTTGCTCAGTGTAATTGCATGCAATCTTGCATTGGTGGGTCAACTCTGCAAAACCCTCCCCCGAGCCAGTGTTGGCAGTGTTCCCACGTCGGCATTGCCTACACACACTTGCAGGAGCCAACGGCACGCAATCTTCCTGCTCCGTTTGCTTTTTGGCTCCCGGACGGAAATTCACCAAGTGTCCCTGAACGACATTTTCATGCGACTTGCAACTCGACATAACTCGGAAACCGAACGTCGGACCGACGAACCGTCGATTCCGTTGGTCTCCTAGCGTGCGATTACCTCTAGGGGGCCCTCTCGCTCGTCTCCCCATGGCCCAGTGGCTTCATTGTGCATTCATTTCGTAAACTAGGGTTATGCTCAGTGTAATTGCATGCAATCTCGCATTGGTGGGTTAAACTTGCTCACCTTGCAAACATCATCCATCAAACAGAAATGTGATGGAGTTGAAATCAATGGATTGCTTGTCACAATAGGCATTCATAAGTTTGCGTAATTGAATACTCCTCTTAATCCCTAAAAAATACTTCATTCCCATCCTGCAGATCCCAAACAATGTCAAAGGTAAGAAGGATTTCCATATAATCCAAATATATGTTTTTTTTCAAATATATTTTACATGGAAACATAGCAAAATGGAATCTAATATTTCGTTTGCATTGGGAAGAAAAGATTGGCAAGGCCAACATTGGCTTCCTTTTGGATTAATATCTCCATTTATAATTCCATAGATTTATACAGTTGTCTTAATCCTAACTGTATACATTGCATGAGAATAAACACCATCAATCTCATTTTTGAGACTTGGTTGTCATGTTAATGCAAATGTAAATGTAAAGGTTGCCTTTACAGGACTTTTGAAACTGAGTGTGGGAAAGGGGATCATGATCGAGATGTTGTGTGCATAAAAATTACATTCTGCAGGTAAAAATGGAAGTTTGCGAGAAATTCTCTCATTAGTTACACAAAATCTATTGTTGAATGGTGTTCTTCAATAATTGTAGATGGAACAAGAAGACGAGAAGAGGACTCAATAAGGAAAGGACATGTGCAAAGATATTTTTGGGAGGTGGTTGATGTAGATCAATCACATAGAATAATGCATGGAATTTGTGGATTTCATTTAGTTTGAAACTCAAACAATGTTATAGTAGAAATATGGACAAGAAAATTCTATCACTCCCCATTATTCTAGGTATAAATATTGAATTATCCTAGTTGGATGAGGACTAATCAACCATTTCACCACATTATGATCATGTCTCAAATCTTGTACAACCAAGTTTAGTGAATATGAGATTAAATCTTATCAACTAGCATGAATACATTACATTTTGTCTATTTAGTGGACTCACACGTTGGAACTGATGTTTTTTAAAATGAACATATATGCAATGGTTTCCCTGAAAGATAATGAATGGGGCACTCACTATTTGTTGGCATGTTCCTTAAAGGCGAACCAAACCCTCATGTCTCACTAATAGATGACAATGGTGATCAACTTGTAATCAGTTTGATGGTTATTAAAGGATAATATCTAACACTGGATGACCAAACATGGAAGAAGGTTGGTTATGTATTTCAAGATTAGACTAGGTGAATCTATATACCACTTTACAAACTTAGTTTTCGATACAAACCTCAAACTACAAACAATGCCAAGGAAGCACCCACTCGAGGTATGATACTTCAAGCCTCATTGTGAACATGAAAAGTTAATGGAGATCATTAGTAATAGAAATGATCCAAATGGTCTACTTAAATGACCATAGGTAAGTAGATAAGTAAGATTGCCTAACATGGTCACTCTTGTGTTATATTCCAAGGTATATGGGTTGTTTGTTATTTTTGTCAATTTTTCAATTCATTTATGTAGATTACTCATATTAAATTGTTCATAATGAATTAGTCTAATAATGGTGTCCTTGTATGTGTCCAGATTATCCAAAGAATCATAAGCACATGAAATCCCATCAATAAGAACAATGGTCTTTTTCAACACCACCAAAGAAAAAATCAGAAAAATGAAATGACCTACTTCAAAAATTATTTTATTACTTATTGTGCATGGTCCATCAAACAAAAGGTAAACAAACACAATTATATGGCCTACAATGTAGGTCTTTTGATGCTCTATTTCACAAGGTTTTAACAAACACACTTGTTGTGATCATCATTAAAGTCTACAATTTCTTTCAATGAATGTGCCAAATTGACCTAACAACATAGGAAATTGAAAACCACTTCCATTGAAAGGAATAATTCAGTTTTTTTTGTCATGAATTAATTTACTATCATGGATTTATGGCTCCCGACAGTGTTCCCATGTCGGCATTGACCACACACACTTGCAGGAGCCAACGGCACGCAATCTTCCTGCTTCGTTTTCTTTTTGGCTCCCGGACGGAAATTCACCAAGTGTCCCTGAACGGCATTTTCATGCGACTTGCAACTCGAAATAACTCGGAAACCGGACGTCGGACCGACGAACCGTCGACTCCGTTGGTCTCCTGGCGTGCGATTACCTCTAGGGGGACCTCTCCCTCGTCTCCCCATGGCCTAGTGGCTTCATTGTGCATTCATTTCGTAAACTAGGGTTTTGCTCAGTGTGGGAGTGTGCAATTTTTGCACACAGGGGTCAACTTTGGAAAATCATCCACCGGGCAAGTATGGCTAGTGTTCCTAGCCCGAACCTATCTAGACACACCTGCAGGACTCCCCGGAACCCATTTTTTTTGCGTGGTTGGAGTTCTATGCCCCCGGTAGGTATCCAGCAGGTGTCCCTGAAGGCCTTCTGGTAGTGAGACGGGACGAGCCATAGAATGAAGACCGTGGCTCGGATCGATGAACCGTCGACTCCGTTGGATTCAGCACACCGGGATAGTGCCAGGGGTGCCCCTCCCCTCCTACCCGGTGGCCCATGTGTCACCTTGCAGGTCCATCTTGGAAACTAGGGTTTTGCTCAGTGTGGGAGTGTGCAATTTTTGCACACGGGGGTCAACTTTGGAAAATCATCCACCGGGAAAGTATGGCTAGTGTTCCTAGCCCGAACCTGTCTAGACACACCTGCAGGTCTCCCCGGAACCCGGTTTTGTTGCATGGTTGGAGTTCTATGCCCCCGGTAGGTATCCAGCAGGTGTCCCTGAAGGCCTTCTGGTAGTGAGACGGGACGAGCCATAGAATGAAGACCGTGGCTCGGATCGACGAACCGTCGACCTCGTTGGATTCAGCACACCGGGATAGTGCCAGGGGTGCCCCTCCCCTCCTACCCGGTGGCCCATGTGTCACCTTGCAGGTCCATCTTGGAAACTAGGGGTTTGCTCAGTGTGGGAGTGTGCAATTTTTGCACACGGGGGTCAACTTTGGAAAATCATCCACCAGGCGGGTATGGCTAGTGTTCTTAACCCGAACCTGCCTAGACACATTGGAAACTAGGGTTTTGCATGTCCATGATGATGATGATGGTGATGATGATGAAGATGTTGATGATGATGGCTTGGTCTAAGGTGGTGCTCTCAACTAGCTAATTCATTATGAAATATTTAACAAGACATGAATTAAATTTAATATAAGTGTATTGTTTAATATAGTGAGCATGAATTGAATTAATTTTGTTGGGTGAAGCCAATAACCAACATGATGAACATAATATAATTTTATGGTTTACTGATCATATGTAAAAGATGGCATATTCATAAACTTGACATACAAGAGAACTTTTGGCATATTTATAAACAACGTAAACGTAAATTTGGCATATCAAGAACGCAAAATTGACATATTCATATGAAACATACATGTGAAAATTGAGCATATATCAATATTCAATTACAAATAGTATAAATAGTATAGTATTAAAAGTATGTAACGTACCTCATCATGCTAGATCCCACCTATTATCATACAACCAAGCCCTCCGGATCATCTCTTATACTGATGGTCTCCATTAGTCTCTCATGCTCTGTATCCGGTAAGAAGTAGCGTACCTTCGATGTATTTCGACTAGGCATTGTTCGTACCTGAAGGTTTGTGCCAATGATTAAGTTGGTAAAGTGATACACACTTGCACTTGGTTTGTAATCCCTGTAAACATATCCACCCTTCTTTCTTCCATTGTTCTCCCGTGTCAAGTATTCACCTTTAACAACCATAGAACCAGTTGGAAAGTGGTTGTTTTCATCGTCAGTCATGGACACAATGAGGGTTTGCTTTCCATCTATACATCGTGCCAACCAGTATTCATCACCCCATTCAGTATCTTTTGAGGCAACCACTGCGTATATGTGCCCTGCATTATATGATTGTAGGTATATGATCAAAATATTTTTCGTGCGATACAAGGCCATTAATGTGCATTTGAAGACTACGTAAACAAACAAAAAATGTTAAGGAAATGCATCATACCGGGTTGTACAAGGTCTGAGACATGATCAAAATCTGCAGAAATAGATGATTGGTCTTCTTCCAACGGAGTTAACTCAACAATTGCACGCTGATCAAGTGGAAGTGATATGCGATCCCATCCATCAACCCAATCCAATGATTCACACCCATCCCAGTCACCATCACAACAAGGCGGGCAAAAACAAGCGAGTTTTCTGGTCCAAATTTCAAATACTGGGTTATCAGAGCTTCGAACCGAATGAAAGCCACGAGTCCCAGGCACAGTCTTGCATTCCCATGCATGTGAACGATCTATGTCTACCACCTCCCAAAAAAATCTCTCCACATGTCTCTTTCTTGTGGATTCTACTCGCATAGTTGATTCCTCTCCCATTACTGACGTGCACCACCTGACTATAGATTGAGCATTTAGAATAGTAGATTCTGTAGATACTTTCAATTCCTCTCTTCGTAGGGTTGTTTTGACACATGCTCCGGCTCCATCATGCTCTCCTTTACCATGCCCAGTCTCAAAATAGTTCCACATATGTGGCACTTTGTAGTTTTTATGCAATGAACACAACCACTGAAATATGCGTGCATTTTTTAACTGACCAGCACACCCATCAGACCAAATCCAGTGTCGGTCCATCTGTATGTTCCTTCCCTTCAAGTGATCATAGAACATGATGAAGCAATGACGTACATAGTGGAAGTCGTGGCATACATAAGTGATATTCCTTCAGAATTTCTCTTTGCTCTTCAGTGCTATTTGGGCCATGCCTATATGTGATATGGACCATCAAGGAAACCTGCTCAGAGTGATAATACTGACTTTGGATCTCATTTTGAGGTTGCAGAGTGTAGTTCTCGGCAAAATCAACAACTGAAAGTATAGTACCAAGGGGAAATGTATCTCTGCATATTCTAAACTTCTCATCCTGCCATCGTGCCACGTGGACATGCTGAACATATTGATGTGTCTTTTCAATAAATTCCTTGATGAAGTCACTAACTTGTACCTGGTGACACAAAATGATCTCAATGTCAATTTTTTGTTGTAAGTAAGGATTGAAATGTAACCGTTACAACATAATTTTATAGATATAAATGCATACCTGAGATGTCACCAATTGTATTTTTTTGCTTTCTTTCCCTGGGACTATTTCATAGTTGATATATTTGAAACTTTTCATGTCTGTAACCATTTTCCCAAATTCACTGTCTCCATTCTCGTGCATACATTGGCTCAATAATGCCATTCCAGTACAGTTGGAGCATGTTCCATCCAAACAATATTTTGCATAGTATGTTTGCCCCTCGGGCCTATTGCACATGATGCTATGAATGAATTCTCTTGATGAAGTCGGTGGTATTGTCATGGAGCAATCCTGCACAATGTTAGTATGCAACACACGACGAATGTACAAAAATGTTTCATAGTAATATTCATATTCTACATGGTATCTACAACAACAAGTGTTACGAAGAGTATTTATTCTAACATACCATGGCTTACATTTCTCAAAAGATCTTTGCCCCAAGTTCAATTGTCTATGCTCAATCTTAAATTTCTCGTAAAGCTCTGTCTGTGTTATATCAAGAAGATGCTTAGTATGTGGTTCACGATCCTTTGAACCCCTTCTTAGTTTGAGTACATCCTTTCGGTTTGAAGAAGGCCTTGTGTGATCATGCCAAAAACTGTGCACTAGTCCCTTTACTGCATCAACTAGCTTCATGTCACGACGTGGCAACCGACCAACAAAGGCCCAAAAATCTGTCTGATCGGTTGTGTCAAGATGTTCTCTTCTAATAGAATACCTACGGAGGGTTTTTACATTCAAATTAACTAGTTCGGATGTAGGCCTGAGAATACGAAGGGCCCTGGTGTTCTTATCTGCAATTGATTGTGACAACACACGACGAGCAGCATTGCGGTCCTTTGAACGCGTGTTCTTACCAATTTTACCAAATGCATCTACTAGGCTTTTAACTATATGAGAACTTGGTTCAGAATTCTTTATCATCTTTATCCCTAACTTTTCCTAACAACATTCATGCTCCTAGATTTTAACAATGATAAAAATAATCTACATTTATCTCCATCACATTTAGAAACAAAATATTTATCAAGTATCTGTTGAGTTTGATAAGCAATACTACGTTTAGATAGCGTACCTTCAATGGAATTCATAAGTCTTTCATCAACTTGTATACGCTTCGGAGTTCTTCGACGTGTGCTTGCTAATGGAGGTAAGGGGGTTGGAATTGTACCATGTAGGGCATCACCAAGATGCTCTGGCGTTTCAGTAGTAGCTTGGTGTCCTTCATTCTCTTCCTGGTAGTTGGATGGTGGAAGTCCAACATCCTCATCCATGGTCTGTGGAAGTCCAACATCCTCATCGATGGTGTGGATAACATTCTCTTCTTCAACAGTAGGCAAACTGTCCAACGCCTCTCTGACTTCATCGCTTGTATAACCACATCCGGATAGCAAATTGGGTGTTTCTTCGTGAGCTTCATCTTGGGATGGTAACTTATCACTTTGACTTGAAGTGGGAATTGAAACATCCCCTAATGAGCACCTACGTTTTGCTTCTTGATTACTTCCATGGGGTGCTTGTTCAACAACTATTGTGGAAATTGAAGGTCCCTCTTGTCGTGGATTAATAGGATGAACCATGGTATCCTCTACAATTGGATTTGGATTAGTTTCCAAAGAAAGCCTCCGATTCATCATGTATATTCTTTTCTTTTCTTTCTCTTCTTCAATGACTTCTTGAGATCTCTTCTTCCTTGTTGATTTGTTTACTCGGTTACGTGCATTCCCCATCACCAGAATGATCAATTAAATATAGTTTGTTTTTGTTGCTCCTCAATTACAAGCTCTTCAATAATAAGCAAATGGAAGTTCTTCCTTGTTGGTCTTGAAGCTTGATATCTTATCTTGTGTGCTCCTCAAATATAAGCAAAATGAATCTTTCAAAGGCCTTATCTTTGGTGTTCTTCAATTGGAGATTCTTCAAGCTTGCTAATTATTTTCTTCAAATATGGCCATATAACCCAACACCACAGTGAGCAACCATGAAAGATGTCCTCAATGCTGCACCTGCATAAAAAAAAATGATGGAGTTGGTGTAGAATGTGAAAATTTTCAGACGCGGGCTCGTGCTGTTCGAAAAATCGCGGGATTATTGTTTTCGTTCGGACAGAGTGAAGTTGCTCTCAGACAGCATCAGGCCATTATTTCTGGAGTTGCAAAATGCGTACACGTTATAGAAATACAAAACGCGTGCGCGATATGTAGTGAAAAAAACGCGAACGCGATATAGTCAAGCACAATAAATAGGTTAGGTGCACGGCTAGGGCAACGAACAAAATCAAAGAAAACTAATAATTTATATGGTTGCATACAAAACAAATGTTTTGTATGGTTTAATACCCCCTAGATCTCTCCCAATAATCCCTAGATACCCCCTATCTCTTTCTAAATATCTGTCCCTCATTCTCCCTACATGTTTCTTTCATGTTTCTTTCTCTCCCTTCAGCCATGTCTCTACCACCCCACTCTCCATCTCTCCACCTTCTCTTTATCTTCGTCATTATCCCTCCCTATAGCACTCTCTCCCTTCTTCTCCTTTAATCACTAACCCTCTATGCCTTTATCCCTCCCCCCCTGCCCTCTCTATCTTACCTTGTTCCTAGAGCCCCTCCCCCATAAAGGCCTTTAGACCCTCTTCTAAACATTAATCCCTAAGTGCATAAGTGCACAAGATGATGATGAGGAGGAGGGTGATGACAATGAAGATGATCATGATGTAGATGAAGATGATAAAGATGATGAGGAGGAGGAGGGTGATGACAATGAAGATGATCATGATGCAGATGAAGATGATAAAGATGATAATGTTGATGAAGATGATGGTGATGATGATGAAGATGTTGATGATGATGGTGATGAAGATGTTGATGATGATGGTGATGATGATGATGATGAAGATGATGGTGACATGATGGAGATGTTGATCTGATGAGGAAGATGATGATGATGATGGTGATGATGGTGATGATGATGAAGATGTTGATGAGGACGATGATGGAGATGAAGATGATGATGATGAAGAAGATGATGATGATGGAGATGTTATGTTGATGGGGAACCTAGAGATGACAATGATGATGAAGATGGTGATGGTGATGGTGATGGTGATGGTGATGACGATGAAGATTTTGATGATGATGCTGATGGTGATGATGATGAAGATGTTGACGATGATGGTGATGGTGATGTTTAGATGATGATCATGATGATGTTCAGAAGATCATGATGGTGATGATGGTGATGATGATGGAGAAAATGACAATGATGGATATGTTGATGAGGAACCTGCAGATGCCAATGATGATGATGATGGAGATGTTGATGAGGAACCTACAGATGCCAATGATGATGGTGATGACGATGAATATGTTGATGATGATGGTGCTGGTAATGATGATGATGATGATGATGATGAAGATGATGGTGACATGATGGAGATGTTGATCTGATGAGGAAGATGATGATTATGATGATGGTGATGATGATGAAGATGTTGATGACGATGATGACGGTGATGAAGATGATGATGATGAAGAAGATGATGATGATGGAGATGTGTTGATGGGGAACCTAGAGATGACAATGATGATGAAGATGGTGACGGTGATGACGATGAAGATTTTGATGATGATGCTGATGGCGATGATGATGAAGATGTTGACGATGATGGTGATGGTGATGTTTAGATGATGATCATGATGATGTTCAGAAGATCATGATGGTGATGATGGTGATGATGATGGAGAAAATGACGATGATGGATATGTTGATGAGGAACCTGCAGATGCCAATGATGATGATGATGGAGATGTTGATGAGGAACCTACAGATGCCAATGATGATGGTGATGACGATGAAAATGTTGATCTGATGAGGAAGATGATGATGATGATGATGATGATGGTGATGATGATGAAGATGTTGATGACGATGATGATGGTGATGAAGATGATGATGATGATGAAGATGACGATGATGATGATGATGATGGTGATGATGATGAAGATGTTCATGACGATGATGATGGTGACGAAGATGATGATGATGAAGAAGATGACGATGATGATGGTGATGAAGATGATGATGATGAAGAAGATGATGATGATGGAGATGTGTTGATGGGGAACCTAGAGATGACAATGATGATGAAGATGGTGATGGTGATGACGATGAAGATTTTGATGATGATGCTGATGCTGATGATGATGATGATGATGATGATGATGATGATGAAGATGTTGATGATGATGGTGATGGTGATGTTCAGATGGTGATGATGATGATGATGATGATGATGATGATGGAGATGTTGATGAGGAAGGGGGAGATGACAATGATGATGAAGATATTTATGGTCATGAAGATGATGATGATGGTGATGGTGATGATGATGGAGATGTTGAAGATGATGGAGATGGCGATGAAGATGATGATGATGATGATGATGATGATGGTGAAGATGATGAAGAAGATGATGATGATGGAGATGTTGACCTGATGACGATGAAGATGATGATTATGGTGATGATGATGAAGATGTTGATGCTGATGATGATGGTGATGAAGATGATGATGATGGAGAAGATGATAATGATGGAGATGTTGATGAGGAACCTACAAATGCCAATGATGATGATGATGATGGTGATGACAATGAAGATGTTGATGATGATGGTGATGGTAATGATGATGAAGATGATGATGATGATGGTGATGGTGATGGTGATGTTTAGATGATGATGAAGAAGATGATGGTGACATGATGAATATGTTGATCTGATTCAAGGAAGATGATGATGATGATGATGATGGTGATGATGATGAAGATGTTGATGATGATGATGATGGTGATGAAGATGATTATGATGAAGAAGATGATGATGATGGATATGTTGATGTTGATGGGGAACCTAGAGATGACAATGATGATGAATATGGTGATGGTGATGGTGATGGTGATGACGATGAAGATTTTGATGATGATGGTGATGGTGATGATGATGAAGATGTTGATGATGATGGTGATGGTGATGTTTAGATGATGATCATGATGATGATAATGATGATGGAGATGTTGATTTGATGAGGAATATGATGATGATGATGATGATGGTGATGATGATGAAGATGTTGATGATGACGATGATGGTCATGAAGATGATGATGATGAAGAATATGATGCTGATGGAGAATACGATGCTCACAACTCCCTCTAGTCTCTCTCTCCCCAACCATCAATCTCTCTCTCTCTCTCTCTCTCTCTCTCTCTCTCTCTCTCTCTCTCAAACACACACACATACACACACATTATGTCACTTTCCATTCTCAAACCCATCCCCCCTCCATCCATATCTATCTCCAACTTTCTCCCTCCATCCCTCACCCTACCTTCTCTCCCTCCCTCTATCATCGCCTGTCTCTCACCTTCTATCCCTCCCTCATCTTTCCCTCAACCTATCCCAATCTCTCCATCACTCCCTCTCTCTCCATCGCCACCACTCTCTGCATGTCTCCCACCAACACTTTCTGTCCCTCCCTTCCTATCTCTTATTTCGTTCTATCCCCATCTATCTCTCACTCCCTCCAAATCCATTCCTCCCCATTATCCGTCTCCCTCCCTCGCTCTATGTCTCTCCCCCCCTTGTATTCTTTATTTCTCTCTCACATCACCCTTGCCTCCATCCATTCCCCCTTGTCACTCAAGTCTCACTTTCAACTTCTAACCCTATACCTCTTCAAAACCTATTCTACTCCTAATAGTGCTCTCAAGCTCCACTTCCCTTCACCCCCTGTAGCCCATCATGTTCTCATTCCCTTCATCTCTCCCCACTCAAGCTTCCAACATCCTTCTAAGCCCTTGACCCTTTCCCACCCCTATTAAATATTAACCATAGATTCCCTTGACCCTTCCCCACCCCTTCTCAAATATTAAACAAAAATTCCCTTGACTTCCACACCCCCTCTTTCTCAAGTATTAAACATGTATTTTATGATTTGAATAACGCGAGCGCGTTTTGTAATTATATAACGCGTACGTGTTATGTAGTTATATAACGCGTACGCGTTAAGTATTGATATAACGCGCACGCGTTATTTAGTTATATAACGCGTACGCATTATTTAAATCTAAAAGCGCGGCAATATTTTTGAATTTAAACAGGCCGAGTCACATGCTCACATGTCAACAATAATCCTATGTGTATGCTTTGGAGTTCGCTTCGGTAACTCCAAACCTGTGCTATGTTAATGAAAAACCAAAGCTAATTGGGTATTTCTTCCAGTTTCTGGAGAAGCCTGTGCTTAGCCACTCGTTACAATATGCTACACAGAGTCATTTTTGACGAAATCTTAGACACAAATAGCATTTTTTCTGCAGATTCCAAATATGTAACTTTTATTTTGAAATATTAATTTTTCCTATTTTCTTTCAATTTCTTTTCTGTCGTACCTCCTTAACTCGTGAAACACATTGTTAGTGTTTCTTCCATAACTTTTTCAATTCTCAATCATTTCAAAAAAAAATTGTATGGTGCACAAGAGGACACTAACCTCCATGTTCTATGAAAAAACCATTTCAAGATTTTTGCATTAAGACCTTCAAAGGCTCTACCCACAAAAGAGGTACTATTTTTGAGGTTTGATGACTTAGACAATTATAAAAAAATTAGAAAATTACTAATTTAATTTTCGAAAAATAATGGCGCACAAGTGCTATGTGTTCTCTACATGCATGCCGATTTTTGTAGCTTGATTCCATCATTTAGACCCTCAAAGGCTCTACCCACAAAAACATATACCTTATCATTTGCCTGAAAAATAAAAAGTGTCTGTTAGTAAAAATGAAACTTGACATAGCTATGCACATTTTCAATACATAAAAGTTATATATTCAGAAACGTGATTCAATTTCCTACATTTCATCTTTTTTACTCAATGCAAGATATTTTCCGTAAGTAAATCAAAAAATCCAAGTAAGTTGAGGGATGCCTACTTTTTCAGTTTTCTATTGCATCTAACGTGCCAAAAGTGACCCTCATTAGCTTGCACTGACCCTTTACGTGAAATGGTGTTGTCTATGGGATACACATGTACCAAATGGAGTGGACCGTGGATTGTGGACCAAAATTGATAAAAGAAATGGAACTAATAGTGAAACAGGTGCAGAGCAATTTAAAAATTGCGCAAGACAGGCAGAAAAGCCCTGCAGATCGTAAGAGGACTTAGCAGGAGTTCTAGGTGGGTGAACATGTGTTTATAAAGGTAAAACCCCAAGAAATTTCTTTTAAATTGGTGATTTGTGCCAAGTTGGCACCTAGGTACTGTGGACCGTTCGCAATTTTATCGAGGGTCGTACTAGTGGCATATCAGCTGGCCTTACCACCTAACCTTAAAGTGCATAATGTATTTCATATTTCCATTTTAAAAAGATATATACATGATGCTACTCATGTGATTAACTGGAATGACATACAAGTGGAACCGGACTGTATCCTCGGCAAGAGGGAAATTTCACTTCGGAATCGCACCATTGGGCAGGTAAAGGTGCAGTAGAAGCACCTTAGCCCAGAGGAAGCAACCTGGGAATTGGAGAGTCATATGCAAGCAACATACCCAATTCTGTTCCAGGAGGACTCATAAGACCCTTAAGCAACATCGAGGACGATGTTGAGCTTAAGAGGGGGTGTTTGTAACAACCCTAGAACTGAAAAACATTTTTTTATTATTATTTTGAGAAAAACATGGATCGGATTGTATTATAAAGTTTTTATGACCAAGGTGGTCAAGGATGACTGTAATTTACTATTTTAGTTTTAATAATAAATTTAAAAGTGGAGACACTCATCCACAGGGGATTGTTGAAGAGTGTTCACTGACCCACTAGGGAGAATGAGACTATTTAGGAGACAGGGAAACAAGTGGTAGCATCTGGAAATCACTTACTAGTTGTTGCAGGAGGAAACTACCCTACATTTATGGTCATGACTCTCCAAAGGTGAGAGAGCTGAGCAAGTGGCTCAATAAATGATATAACTGACCAAAAGACCTAGGCAAGCTATAAAAGCCATCGAAAATGAGTAGGAGGCTCACAAATTTTATCTCTTCTTTCCTCCTTGGATTGGCTAGAAAAACTATCATTGTTTTGAGAAGTCAAGGAATTTCGATGAGGGGTAGCTAACTAATGATTTCCAGAGTGAGTATGTCCATCAGTTGAGTGCAAGTAAGGAAGAATGGCAGGTCTGAAGGACTGCTAAGTTTTCTGCAAAAGAAGGTCTCCACTCCTATTCGGTTTCTTTTTCCTTGTGGTTCAGTGAATGGGCTCGGGGGACCCAAGCATTCAGTTGAGTGCTTGAGGAATTTTGGTTGGGAGGAATGGTTTCCCGTGGATGTTTTCCCATCTTTGTGGTTCAGGTCTCTTCTCTAACTCATTCTACTTGTTATTATTTTAAATGAATTTGTTTTACAATTTAAACGGATCTCTGAATTTTGATTTACTGGTTCAAAATGAAAATAAATTAACCCTGTATTTTTCCTTCCGCCCGAAGGTGGTGTACTCTAGTACAGGGCAGAACTTAAGAATAGATGTGATAAGCTTCAAATGCTCAGATTGGAATTATTTCATTTACAAAATTCATATCAAACATTCTTTTCTAAAGAGTTGATTTACTCGAAACTGTCAAATATTGAAGAAATGAAATATACAGTTCATAATTAAATACCCATTTACATTTCAGTTTTCTTTCATTACTCTATGATAGCCATATCAAGAGGAACCTTTTGTGTTAAAGTGGTTCATTTTGTTTCTCTCACATAAAAAGGCTAACAAATATTTTTATACGATACCATAAACTCAATGATGTTATCAACCACCACATTTCTTTTAAAAGACAAGCATATTTTCCGATAAACAACAAACAAGAATAGCCATCATGCAACTCACAACAGGAAGTCCTCATACTGTTGCAAGCAGTAGAACCACTTTTCAGCGTCGTAAAGATCCCTGTGCTAGTGGATAGTCTTCCCATTTCATCTTAAAACAAAGAACATACTATTCTACCCTTTCGGGCTAACCCTAGAAAGCTAAGATATCAATGTAGAACAGTCGAGAAAACCCTTTTCTTCCATAAACGAGATTTGCAAACTACAGTTTTCCTTTATAAAACACAAAAAGGGAGTTTCAAGCCCAGAATTTAAACATCAAAATAACCTAGTTTTCCATCCATTCTTTCTGATGGAGTAATGCTATACATGTCCGGCTTGGGACCGAGTACCCAAAAAAATAAAAATCACATCAAGCAAGTTCAATTACAAACGACGACCTCTCTTTTGGAGGCTTAAACTTTCAAGACAAAATTTCTAACTTCTTTACCATTATCATGACAATTGTACATAAAAAAAAGGGTGAAAACACAATCCTTATTATTACAGTTTAGCATCATACAGGGAACCAAAAGGTTCAACTACCATTTAAAAATGATGAGTAATCGAAACCCTTCCACGGCCAAATTCACATAGTTAAACCAAAACCAAGCACTGTAAGATCTTAGTAGTTCGCCATTATGCATTGTCAAAACAAAACCAAAGAGACCATCAACAAACCATCGAATCATGGCATTTCTGTTCCTTTTCAACAATCCACGATCCACTCCATTTGGTACAAGTGTATCCCATAGACAACACCATTTCACGTAAAGACTGAGATCAAAACGTAGTAATTCAGCCAAGTTCGGATGAACAACCCCAACCCTAAGTGCACGCTAAATATTTGTAAACACTCGAGCCCCAACAAAGCTACCAACGGCTGCGATTTTTTCTCACCCCGGAACAGTCAAGTAACAACAGCCTAAACATATTACTCACTGGTTGCAAGCACCGATATCTCCCATGGAGGAATGGGGGCTTACCAGGGTCAATATTTCCCATCATCCGGAGCTGCACCTCCACCATTGATACTGGAGATCTCTGTCACAAGAAAACCAAGAGACTGGTCAACAAACAACTAAGATGCATCCAAATGATAGCACAAAAGAAATACCATAGTATCAACAAGTTACATTACCTGGAACGTGTGTCTTGTAAGCCTTCACGAACATGCCGAGGCCAAAGGTCGACGTCGAGGCCTAGGGACAAGCCCACCAAAATCTTGAGAGCCGGGAGGCAGACCTCAACTGGCCAAATATCATAAATGACGAAAATCACAACGATATAGAAGTTAGGGTTCGGAAGAGCCATGTGTCCAAACGTTTTATGGTGATCCTAACAGTTCCGACAAGTGCAGTAAAGACCTCGAGTTCCTTCCCACACCTCAGCCAATTCGTATCCATTTGGATGATCACCAAAATCCAATGTCCTAGTCTTCATAAATGCCAAATACCTTTGCATTGATTTGATAAGACTGTGCCCTCGAGAGCATCGTGGGACTTTGCAAAGACCTCACTAAGACCCGATAACATAAACTTAGATCAACCCCTTAGCTACTGCAAATTTCACCATATGTTAGGGTGTGGACCTTAGCATAGGGTTTTATTTTAAAAAGAGTTATGGCCATCAACATTTACATTCTAAGGATAGTAAACATATATGAAGATTTACAAGTATTTTAATACACTAAATCACAAAGAATGTGCTTCACATACACTTACGATCATCCCTTTTATATCTTTAAAGACACAATATTACATCCCATAGGACCTCTAGATTTTAATAGGCTTAGTACCTTTAAAGATGTTTAGTCTGAAACTTGATGGTTATAGCATCTTCCAAGCACAAGTAATCAAACCATGGAAGTCGTTAAGTGATCATACCCTTGTTGACGGAAGCCCTCACTTTGACGACAAATCTGCCATAGTATCAAGTGTAGCGTTAGCTTGCAAGCTAAGTAAGCCCCCGGGGACCTCTTCTCAAAGAACCCCTATATCAAAAGAAAACATAAGTATGCCAGTTGACCTCAAGATACTCACTCATGCGACTTTAAGACCTTCAAGATTTAATTTACTATTCAGTCATGCATTCCAAAAAAAAAATTATTTTAATGATTTTCTGGATCTTCTTATTTGGAGTTGTTACAATCTATATGGCTATACTTGTATTTACATGATATAAATTGCTAGATTGGTAGGGTATGGTGTGAAACATCTGCAATTCTCATCTTTTATAAGCATTTCATTGGCAATTGGACTATCGGTCTTTTACATTATTTGTTACATTGATCTCTTGACTAGGTTTCCTTTTACACATTTTTCTTTCCCCATTAATATTTCGTTGGGTATTCCACTATCCAATGCTACAAATTGATCAGTTGCCCTTGCAATCCTAATGGGATCATTATTAGCATTATACTATTATTTTATTTAGCATCCTGTTTGCTTATAATAATATGTGTTAGGGATATTGTTTATTACAACTTGATAATATGATATAAAGGGGGTATTAAAAATGGGTTGATAAAAATGGATACCTACAATATCTAGTGAAACTAGGGGTTCAACAATACAATTTTAGGAGGCATTTTCCAATATTTAGTGAAATTAGGGATATTATTTAATATCCTATGAACGGTCGTGCTATGTAACAAGTTCACTAAGTGAACCCCCCGTGCTTGTACTGCTTTGTTTCGCAGTGTCTTGGAGCTTGCCGCAATGGAGTGTTTTGTTGGACACCTTCATCCTTTTTCCATCAATTGTGACATGCATTGTCGTCATCTTTTCCACTTAGTTCAACATTGTGGGGGTGTGGTATGCGATGCTTCCTTGGGGTGGTGTGCATCAACAGTTTGGATCCTACATTTAGGAGTTCGAAACTTGATACTTGGATCTTCATCAATCTCAACTCCATTGTCTTTTTTTCAGCATGTGTGATTTTCTCTCTTTTTGGGGGGAGTTTTTCCCATGAGGTTTTCTCCTTTTATCCAGTTATGAGAGGTTGTACATGGGTACCTTATCAGGCCTCGTTGTCGGGACCCATGTTTGTTTGTTTTTTGTTTCCTCCCTATGTTTCACTTATGGGGGGTGTTGGCGTTTATATTTTCTGAGGTGTTTGGTTGTCCTTGAGTTTCCAAGGATGCTAGGTTGTAAGCTAGCAAGTAGGATATTTTTATCTCTCTCCATTACTATAAATGGAGGCTTCTTCATGTAATTTTACAGTAGAGAATATTAAAACCTCTTCAAGTAGCAATAGGGTTTCAAATATTCTACTCTTCTTCTCTCACAGAAGATACCAACATAGATCCATTTAAACCCAGATCTATCAAGATCTATCAAGAACTGAGAGGAATCCAATTTTTTGTGTAATATTTTTTTACCTTAAGTTTTTACACGTTCAAAAGAAATTATATCTTGAGAAATTTGATCTCTCTAGGTGCTCGATAATGATCGAATTTAAGATGGATTATGATGATTTTAATTTTTTATTTTATACATGGAAATATATTTTTTTAATTACTTTTTGTTTGATTTTAATTTTCTATTTTGTGAGCCAACATGAATTGTTTTAATCACATTTTATTTTTCGTAGTGTCATGTTACATAAATTTATGTGACAACATCTCCCTCATACTAAGTTGTAGAGCACATGAACCCTAGCTTGTTTTCCTCCTTATGATGAAACCCTAACCCAGCTAGAATTACATTTGAAGTTCTCCAGGGATCCTAGTGCTTCAATACAAACATAGATAATAGAATGAAGAGTACAAGAGAAGGAGATACTTTAACCTTTCACTCCTCATAACTCTAATCAAGTGTGTGATTAAGGAATCCACAAGATCAAGTATGAACAAATGACTCTCTCATCCTTCTATTTATATTAGAGGTGAGGGAGTCCAATAATACAAAGTGGACCTAGTCCAATACAAGAAACCTAACCACAAAAGGCTAGGCCCATATGTGAAACGATCCCTCTATAGATGACACAAGTCAAGATCCAAGATGAAAGCATCCAACAAACAAGGCTTGAAGGTTGAAATTGGAGATTTTGAGATTGGAAATTGAAGATTTTGACAAAATACGACTAATTTTTGTAGTTCATGGTCTTTTTTATAGGATAATTATATTCCTAAATACTTTTTGACATTAAAAAGAAAACATAGAAGTTTCCATAATGCCTCATGTTAATTGATGTCATGTTATGTTTTCCACAATCCCAGTTTAAGTTAACCAATACCCTCCTATATATCTTCCATCTATTCATATATGTCCTCATCCAAGATGTACCATCCCCGCGCATTTGCTCATTTTGGCACTAATTTTTTATTGATTAACATACCTTTCATTCAATGTCATTAGATGAAATCAAAAGGTTGAAAAATTTATTTTCATTAGATGAAATCAAAACGTTGAAAAATTTATTGAAGTTTTGTTTGTGGGGAAAGATGACTTTTGACAACCTTGAACACACTTCATTTATGTTGTTGTTATAACTCGTTTGTTTTGGTTTTGGGAGTTTTAAAGTTATTGAATAACGCTCTATGTTGTTTGTAGAACTCGTTTGTTTTGGTTTTGGGAGCTTTAAAGTTATTGAATAACGATAAGAGACAATGTGAACACTTGGAGTTTGATTTCCAAGATTGAATTTGTGGTTTTGTAGGTAGATTTAGGTAAGTCGATATCCATCTATTTGTTTTTACTGGAATTAATGAATGAAAAGCACTTAGTTTCTACCTCTCACGACCAACGCCCAAGGGACAATTCACGCGTTCTCCCAAAACATATATATATATATATATATGGTTATTAAATGTGTGGCTCATGTTATTGGCGGCCATGGCTACACGGTTTCCTTTTGCCAGTCATTTCTTATGTATCGTTGACCAAATCCCACGAGACGCCCTAACCAGGCTTCAAATTTGAATCCTTCAGTGCCCTTCAGAGGCCATTTTACACGTCATAGAAGGCCACTTCAAATTTTACCATGCAAAAAAAATTTAATTTCATGTTAAGCCCTTTAATAATTAAATTAACCATTACTATTTAAAATTGCAATAGAAGGGTAGCTTCAAATTTCACCCATCAACAGTTTTCAGTGGGAAATTGGGAATGCAGCTACTAGCTAGGTGACTTGGGAGTGGGACTCGGTTACTCTCCAATATCTACGTGTTTGATCATCCATGGATCATGGACCATTGGGCCTCTAATAATATCATTGACCAACTTACGTGGTTGGGCTTACACTGAGCAGCCCATGGCTTGAACGCTTCCAAGTTCTCGTGTTTGTAGCCAACGCTTACGTGTTTAACACATTTAATGACATCAACAAATTTATTAAACCTGGTTGGTGGCTCATACGTGTTGTTGTCAGTGGGATTACCAAGTTATCAGTTATCACATACCAATTCGTGAATGCTGACTCCGTGAGTTAATTGAGTATTCAATGTATAATATATTATGTTAATGTGCCCCGAATTTGGCATTTCAAACAAAATCCACAATCCAGAAAATTCTTATAATGTTGCAGGTTGTTGCTCCTTCCCATGGCCCCTACCTATAGCCCTGTGTTTTCTTTGTTATATCAAGTTAATCCTACCATCTACGACTCCCAACCTCATACCCTGTGTTTTCTTTGTTGTATCAAGTCAATCTTGTAGCTCCCGAGTCCTACCTTGTGTTTTCTTTGTTGTATCAAGTCAATGCTCGAATTCCATGCTTCCATGGCTCCGACCATTAATATATAATATTACAGGAATACAAACAAGCTTTTTCTTATACCTCTACTCCACTGTGGTTGAGCTAATTCCAAGTTCCACCTACCCTATCTCCTCCAGTCCTCCAGGAGAGTTTGCGGAGCGAAGCTGGCAATGCCAGCCTGCCATAAACATATTTAAAGAAATTCGTTTTCTTTGAGGAGCTCAACTTCAAGGCTGACTAGATTGCTGACATCCTATGAATTTATAGGTATGTACATCATTTTATCCATTCATGATCACATCAATTATTTAAAAATTTTGTTATTTGATTAAAATTCTGTAACTTCAAAGTTCAAACACAATATTATTATTTGAATGAAATTTTGTTACTTCAAATGGGCCTGGAAGGCTTCAAATTTGAAGCATGGACCCGACAGTGGGTTTGTCACAAATCTCCGTCAGAGGCTATTTAGAACGGCATTTATCAATTCCCAATTGTAGCAACAACAACAATTGCTTATTTCTTCATATGTCCTGTGTATACACATATATATGATTCCATGTGCTCCTTACCTTTCCCTATTTTCCATTGTCGCCCGATCGAAGCTCTTGAGAATTTAGCTACCCTTTAACTTTTGCGAAATGGAGGGGACAAGGAAGACCATTGTTTTCACTCTGAAACCGAGTGCTTCCCTATTCAGCTGCCACTGGACATGGTTGCATCCCTATGGGAAACAGGTGTGCGCAATGCGCCCCCCAACTTTACCAAAAAGCCCCAGGATTTGGGGAAGTTCCCACTCTGCCAACCTCCATGCATCTAGTTAATGAGTCAAATCAAGAATCCATACTTTGTATCTAAAACTGTATTACATGAGCTATTTTCCCCAATTGCTCAGTCATCAAATCGACACCTTCCTTTACTACATGGTTTAAGATTCTTGGTATTTATTAATGTGAAGACCACCGATGCTACTACACTTACAATCCGCGTTCGACTGTATGAACTAGGACAAAAATGTTTTTGTAATCTTGATTTTTAGAATGACAGTGCTACTTTACCTTTTGATTTTGTTGCCCTTATCGGATGGTCTGGAAAAAAACATGAACTTCAACCATACAACAAGAACTTCAACCATCTATGCATCTCCTCTCTACTTGGTCTACCTACATTTTACTTATGCTTCACAACCCATCCTCTACTCCATCATACAACAGATTTAGTATGTATAACGAGATCTTGGGGGGGGGGGCTATAAAGAAGAAGCATACAGGGTCCATAATTAGCTATTAAGAACAAAAGTTGCCTAGAATCAGATAGTTCTCTTTGCTCAATTTGGGAAACTGCTAAGATGGCAAAGGTGGCATAGTGGCCTAGAGACCAATCCACTAGATCGGGGCGAAATATAGTTGTGTTATATGACATATATAATGTTCAGTGCTGCTATATCCACTGCAAAATAAAGCCTCTCGACTTTACTACGTCAGTAAACATTGAAATTTTGATGTACTATTACATTTTCAAATGAAAAGAATAACTTATTTTTACAGGGAAGCATTGAAGGGTTCAATATATCATATCCCTTCAAAGTGAAATGGGACCCTACCCTTCAAATTTGATCCTTGGCCCAAACGAACAAAACAATTTAATGAAAAACATCCTCATGCAATTTAGGAAAAACATAAACGCTAGTCCACCCCAAATTTTAAGATATAAACACCTAGCAACATAAAAATATTATTTTTCCAAGCTTTTACTTTCAAAGCATCAACTAGGCCATTATATAAGGAGATCATTTCTCTTATTCATTCATTTTTCCCTAGATTCCAAAAGTTTTGACTTATAGATTTTCAACTAAGTCATTATCATTATGAGGATGATAAGCCATATATATGAATTTCTGCCTTACTATGATAAGAAACGTGGGAAAGGAGATGAGAGATAGAGATTAGATTATATTAAGATGTGTTTTAAAAGGGATTTCAAAAACTTGTTCTAATTATAAACTAAGATGTTCCACCACTAATCTTCCAATAGCGAAAGCATTGATAATAAAATATCTATGCAGAAAAGGAATTTCTAAGGTTGTGCTTAAAAATGTTATGAAAATTTTGATCACAAGTGAATAAGATATCAAAATTTAAAATAGGACAATTCAAAGCTTGTAATAACAAAGCAGTAAACCTAGTAGCTAATAGATCCATGAAAAAGGGAAGAAACCAAATGTAAAAAACTAGCAAAATTACCTATAAAAACTAGGGAAGAATATTTAGAGCCAAAGAGATGTAAAAAGTAGGGAAGAATTTTTAAGCTTACCTAGGAACACTGTAGAGTCATTAGATGTAACAACATCCAAGATTGGTTCCTTCCCATTGATATCAAAAGACAGAGACAACACTTTCTCTGTTGGATCTTCTTCAAATCAAATCTCATCTATAGAATCCATACCCATAGTCAATACTGACACTAGAGGATTTGGACAGTTATTCCTCAAGTGCCCATTTTTCCTACATATAAAACACCTAAACATAACCTTTAGATAATCTAGCCATTGGATAAATTTGAACTTCCCCTAGGAAATCCAAATCTCCGCATGTAGTCCCCTAGAGATATCCACCTCCACTAGGATGGAAACAACATTCTTTTCCACACCATATAGCATTTCATCATTAATGAAAATATAACGTCCAACAAGGTTAGCCACTTCTGCCAGAATGGCTCTTGTCCAAAGTTGTAATGCGAACCCTAGGAGTTGAAGCCTGTTGTTTCAGCAACATCCCCCCCCAAATTTTTTGTACATATTGGGACCCCTCCTTTATTTTTCTAGAAAGACTGCTGTAAGAGGTCAATTCTCCTTTTACTTTGTTTTCAACTGAAAATCCTACTTTGAGAATTCCAAGTTTTTTGTTCTAAGGATAAAAATTCGTGAAATCTTCCTGAAGTCACGGAAGCATTTGAGAAAGCCCCCCTGCAATTGCGGAAGTATTCAAGTTATCCTCCCGAAACCGCGGGAACCGTTCGGGTTTCCCTCTCGAAACAGTGGGAGCTATTTGCATAAGCCTCTCGAAAAGGACTTAGAAATTTTTTCTTGAAGTTGCAGAAATTATTTGGGAAAGTCTCCCGAAGCGACAGAACCTTTTGAGTTATCCTCTCGAAATTGCGGGATCATTTGAGTTATCTTCCCGCAGTTGTAGAACCTTTCAGCTTATCCTCCCGAAACTGCGGGAGACATTCGTATATATTTTTCGGGACCACCGAAGGACTTCTCTTTAAAAAATCTTAAGTCTTTCCTCTCGACTTGCGGAAGCCATTCAACTTATCTTTCCGAAACAGCGGAGCCATTCGCCAATCCATTCCGAAACTGCGGAAGCTATTTGCGAAAGCTTTCCGCAATTACGGAAGCATTCATGAAGCCCCACCGAAAGACGTAACTTTTCGTGGAACCATTCAGCTTATCTTTCCGCAATTGCGGAAGCGATTGACTTATCTCCATTAAAATTGCGGAAAGAAATCGTATATTTCCCCGAAACTGCGGGATGACTCCGTAAAACGCTCGCAACAGCTCTCCTAAGGTTGTGTTTCGGAAGGATACGCCAATCTCTTCCGAAATGTCAAAGCCATTCGCTATATCTTTCCACAGTTGCCGGTGAAATTCGTGAATCCACCCCGCAAATGACGGTCGCGCACAACTGCCGAGGCAGCTTGAAAAGACCGCGACGTACAAAGAATTTAAAACATGTTTTAATGGTGCCACCCACCGAATTTAGTGCCACACGTGCCTAACCCGTTTAAAAGGACGGTGGGGGTTTGGGTTGACCGCATTGTTATTTTTCGATTAAACAAACGCCGTTGGACACCGCACCAGATTGCTCCAGCTCAGCTCGTCCACGTTCGTGTCCACCTCATTCAGCCATCTTCACATTGCTAGGTAGGTTTTTTAACCGTTATTTTCTGTCTTATTTCCACGTCGAGTTACTCGTTGGTTTTTCCCATCTTCAACATGGCCGATAGACATTCGTGGCCATATATCGTTATTTTGTTTTTTTTAAGGCTGTCGGGGCCCCTATGGTTTCTCAGCTCAACCAAAGCCATGACTATGACCACTCAAGATTTTTCACCAACCATATTCTAGGCGTCGTCACTCCCATTCAATCCCCGAGCCGGCCATATAAAGTCTCGTAAATATTAAAAGTAGTGGTCGGGTCGGCTGAACCCCTCACCTTTTCATAAATGTGGAAAGTGGCCCCTTATTTCGTCGTAGGGTTATTTCACTCCAGACTCACCCACCGCTAATCATTAGAAGTGCAATGATGAAGGATCCCCTCTCTCCTAGGACTAGATGGGAAGCAGGTTGTTTCACGTCGTATGCGTACCCTTTCGGGAACATTCCAAACTTTGTTTCCTTAAGATAATCAAGTCTATTTTTTCTTTCTTTCTTAGAATGGTTCATTTTGCTTCCCCAACATGCAGCTTCCTAATTTGTTTATATATCTCATTAGCATGTTGAAGTGATCCTTCTTTTGTTAAAATCTCATAACAGGTTGCACATTTTTTTATAATGACTTGTATTTGGTTGCTAGTAGGGATAAGCCAAGATGCCAAAAGGTGGTAGGAAGAAGGCTAAAATGATGGAACCTGAACAAGTACCACTTAGGACTGAGACTATGTTCCAAGATACTAAGTGCACCACCGGTATTCCTCCCGAAGTCCGGTGGGGCGATATTTACAGGATGATCAGGGACCAAGATATCCCGGATATGTTACTAGAAGAGGGGCAGATCTATCTCAACATCAGAACTTCAGGCATAGCTAGGGCTGCTACCCACCCTGAACTGTTCCCATGTTCTGAAGTAATCAGGTGGATACTCGAACATACTAATGCGGAGACAAGAGTATTACATGACAGCGGGAAAATAGCCATCGCCTCATTCCACCCAGCATATCTTGCCGCAGCCTATAAATTCCCACGTCCCCAGCAAGCTCTGAGTGATGAATGGTTAGACCATATGAACAATATTGAAATGGCCAAAAAATTATTGCTCGTAGGGAAGCACTTAAGAAAGAGAGGTAATGACGAATATGATGTGCAGAATCTAAGACCTCCTTTCAGGTTAATCACCCTGATGTTATGCAGAATTTTCGGCATGCCCGATGGCACTTTGTACAGGATTCAGTGGGTCCCCATCATCCACTTCATAGCATTCAAAGGAACTGTGTTTGACTGGGATACTATCCTGTCAGACAGTTTGGCATCAATGGTGACTGCTGCAAGAGAAGGTCTGGCCTTAGAAAAGTCAGAGTTTTACATGTCTTCATATCTCATTGACTGTATTTTGGCCAAGCTATCTTTCCCCAGCTTAGGTTGCACATGGGATAAATCCAATACCCTAGTATACACTGCTTACAGGATGATGTGGGCTCAAAATTACAAATCCAGCTATAAACTCATCTGTGAGGGGTTCATCATGCCCCTATATGAGCAGATATTCAAGGAAGAACCCAACTGTCTGTTGGAAAATGCCATGGAGATCCTAGAGAACTATGGAGATTTTCATTTTTCAGAACAAGGCACCTACATCAGAATGTTTGGAGGGACTAAAGCTCCATATATTTTTCCGAGGTATGCTACTGACTATGTGGCCCTCAAGGAGGCAGTGAGACAAATTTTCCTGGATGGAATTGGAGCAGTGCTTAACAAGCAACATAAGGTTTCTTTCCCCCCCTATACCTTTTTGCATAGGAGCTTACAAATTCTCAGGAGTTGCGTCAGCCGAGGAGTTTGTTGAAGAGCTAAAAGCCTTCCACTTTGGTGAAGTTATTTTCCATAGGAATGATAGGCGGGCTAAAGTTGCCGAGCATTGCAAAGAAATTTATGCTCATTTCGAGTACGCCAATTATTATGATGCCGAGGAAGAGGCATTCAAAGGCATCAGCAACATGACTGAGTTGCAGATTTGTTGCCAAGGCAGTAGAGCAACCTCTAGCTCTACCAAGGCCCAAAAAACCAATCTGCAGAAGGAGAAAGAAGCAGATGATTCTCGAGCCCAAGAAGAACAAAGGTTAAGAGAGGAAGCAAGGTTACTGCAAAGGGATGAAGTTGCAAGATTACAGCAGGAAGTTGAAGTGGCGAGAGTGCAGCAAGAAGCTGAGGAAGCCCAGCGGCAGAAAGAAGCAGAAGACGCGAAGCAGATAGAAGAAAATGAAAATCGGCAGCAAGATGAAGAAGAAGAGAGAAGGCAACAAGCTGAAGTAGAGCATAAAACAGAAGAAGAACTCAAGACAGTTGAAGATGCTCAGGCAGGAGGCTCCGGCGCTCAGGATATGGAAATAGACATACCTCAAGTAGGTGTCTACGGTACTCAAAATGTGGAGGCGGACACAGCACAAGCAGGTGTCTCTGGTACCCAAAATGTGGGAACAGATTCAGCTCAAGTAGTCCAGACCCCACCCGCAGAAGCAGAGATAGATATTATAGATCTCCCAATCGTTCTGTACACTCCATCAGAAGAGCATACTGTGTCCAGATGGGATGAATTTGTCTATGATAAGAAAAGGAAGGCAATGGTCCTTAAATCGGAAGAGAGAATAAAGAGACTCTTCCAAGAAGATATCGTTACCCACCGGGAGACCACAGTAATGCAAAATACAAATAAGGATCCCTTAGCTATGGCATCTGTCGCTGTAGAGACAGCAAAAGCAACGCTGGACAATGTGGCTGATATAGTTAAAGAAGTTGAGTCGACAAAGAGGAGAGCTCGCATGCTACAACATACTGTGTCTAATGAGCAAGCCTACATGGATCTCATGGTGAATAGGTATAATCGCCTGTCTGTTGAGCATAAAGAACTGTCAGACAAGTATAACCAGCTAGAAGAAGAAAATGAACAACTGACAGTCCAGATGATGATTGTAGAAGCAGAAAAGAATGATGCAGGAGCCAGAGTGTCCCATCTAGAAGCAGACAAGCTGGCATTGGTTGACCAATTAGAGCAAGCGGAGAGCAGAACGATAGACATGTCTCCTTTCCATGAGCTGTCCTATAGCATCCTAAAGCAAGTCCATGACACACAGGAACTAATTACTGAGGAAGTATGCAAGCTCAAGGCCATGGTGATTAGATTAAAAGAAGTTAATGCAGAGGCCAATAGGCCTAAAGCTAAATATAATCGGGTTAAGGCAAATATCCTGAGCCAGATAAAATGGAGAGAAGGAAAGGTAGATTTCCCCAAGCATCTCTCATTTAAATCTGAAGATGGTTTTAATGAAGACATAGCCCTTTTGGAATTTTGCAGAAATTGTAGCATTAAGCTAATGGCCAAGATCTGAGGGACAATGGATAAAATTAACGGGATTTATCAAAGAATCCATGAAGTGCATGACAAATGCAAGTTGAGTTTCCCTCAATCGCTTGATGATTTCCCGGGAAAAGAACAACGTTTAGATGACCTGAAGGAATAGCTAGGTATCCAAACGGAATATGTGAAAAAGATTGATGTCTTAGCCATTGATGATCTCCAACATTATATTGGGATGTCATCAATACACAGTCATCTGCTTAAGGAAATACACCAAGCAGCAGTCAGAAAATCCTACTCCCTGCCTCAGCAAATGTAGTTATAAGGGACACTGGCATATGGTGTAGCTACATTGCAGAAGAGGAGAAGAAAGCAGCAGTAGTAGCAGACGCGACAGCCAGCCCAAATTCTTCTCTCTCGGCAGCAGCAGCTGTAACAGCAAGCCTGATTTCTTCTCTCCCAGAAGCAGCAGGAATACCAGCTGGCTCGATTTCCTCTCTCCCAGCAGAAGCAGCAGCAATAGCTAGTTCGAGTGCTTCTCTCCCAGCTAGAGCGCCTGCCCAAGAATGAATGCGCTGATATTAAGGCGTTAATTCCTTTATTTTGTATTTTGGCTTTCAGATGTATAAAACGTAGAGCTATGGGACAGTTGTCCTTTTCTTTTTTAAATAATTTTCTGTTAAAAGGGAGGTCACATTTTTGTCTATTATAAGGGGAAAAGTCTGTAGGTGACAAGTATAAAAGGCCAGGTGGCAGCCCAAAGGGCATTTTGTAATATTATAAATAGAAGTTAGGAAGTAAGGTAGAGGACTTTTGATAGAGGAATATTTTCTGAACTTATACGAGCTACCTTGGACTTGTATCAAGAAAATAAAATCTACCTAATAAGAGCCTGGAGAGGATGCCCTTTTGCATGGAAATGAAGATTGGATGTATATTGGATTATTCTTGTGACTTCCATACTTTACTGTGAGATCTTTCTTTACTGTTCTGAATTATTTCTTTGTAGTGAATGATCTTACTTCTTTCTGTGTAAATGAATTCTCTCTTTCATGAGTAATGGAATATGTTATATCTATATTAGAAGCTATCTTCTAAATATTTCTTGTTTCTGCTGTGGATCTTTAAGATTTAATGGCTGCTTGTTGAATCTTAGACAAATCTTCCAGCACATTACTCATTTTCATAATTTGCTCCTTGTAGGGATAGTTAGATTTATTTCAGTTTTAGACATAGATCTGTTTTCCAATTTTTGCATTTAGATTAAATTTAGACTAGGCACTTGCATATCATTCTAAAACATAAAATTCAAAAGAACGATGGATCGGGCCATAACCGGTATAATTGGAATAAATCTCCAAACCCACGGTTGCCGGAACCGCTAACCGAATGGATTCCCCATACCAAACGGTGGACAATCTAATTGGGATAGTCTACCGAGGAGGATCCCTTTCTGATTGATGCTGCGATCTCTGGGGCATCAACAGTTTTTGGCGCTAGAAGGAGGGCCTGAAAGTGCATGGCTGATAAAGGAAAATCTCCCACTGTCATAAGTTTCACTGAGAACCCGCTTAAAAAAAGAATTTCAAACAGCCCAAATCTTGAAATATTAAATCAAGAAAGCCTCGTTTCTGACCCTGAGCCTCAAGAAGCATTATACGATGTACCTTTTGCAGAAATAGAGGATTTGAGGAGGCATACACGATCCTATGTTAGACAGCTAGGTGGTTAAACCTAGTGAATTTTCTCCCTAGGAAAAGTACCCCTAGAAAAGAGCCACAATACACCCATGATTCAATTCTTGTGCAAAGTTTTGAAGAGCTTGTGAATTTAACTTTAGAAGATATTGTAGAACCTCTGAACAAGGTAGATCTTGAAAACTCAGGAAACATTTCAGATCAAGAAAGCCTTGGAGAACTTATTACTCCAAAGAATACTCCACAGAATTCACCTTGCAATTCTCCACCACAATCTCCACATAGAAACATGGCTGTACCTGCTTGGAGAGCAAGGGGAGCGTTGAATCTAGTTGGGCCATTCCACAATATTCTGAAAAATCCAGAGAAGGTCTTACCTAAATTCGACCCAGGGAAAGCCATTTCATCCGAAGATCATCTTAAGAGTTTCTACTTAGCTCTGAATCTTTTGAAAGTGCAGCATGAAGATGTAGTCTGCAGGCTTTTCCCATACACATTTGAGCCAAAAGTATCATCCTGGTATTTTAGCCTACAACCCAGCTCGATCTCTAGTTGTGATGAATTCGAAAACTATTTTTTGAAGAAGTATGGAAACCAAAAGACTGTGGCTACACTTATGAAAGAACTCTTATCCATGAGAATGGAAAAGAAAGAAAAGGTTCAAGACTTTAATCAAAGATTCACAACACTTTTAAATAATTTTAGTGAAGCAACCAAACCAGCAGAGGAATCTCTGATTGAATATTACACAACAGCTCTTGAAGGACCCATAGCAATGTTCGTTAAAAGATCTAAGAAAACTACCCTGATAGAGAACTTCGAAGAAGCTAGAAAGGTAGAAGAAGAAGCAGATGGTATTGCTAAACATGCCTTAGATGCAGAACCAAAACTAGCAGCCAGCAAAAAACCTTTGTTGCTCACTAGAGGTAAAGAAGAATCATCTACTGACATGGAAAATGTAGTCAAGATGATGCACAAGTTATCCAATAAGATTGTAGATCTCGAAAAAGATAAGGCTGCTAGTACATCTAGGAAACCTTTCAAGCCATTTTATAAAAAGAGGGAAGACGACCATCAATCTCATCCACCAATGAATACTTCCCCTGTTTTAAACCTAAATGAAATCGGGATGGAAAATTTCTGCACTTTTCATCAAGAACCGCATTCGGAAAAGAGCTATCCACAATGGATTAATTCCATGAGTCTAGTCATGAACCAAATGCTGGATTCGCAGATCCCAGACCAAGATGATTCTCTAGAGGAATCGAGCCCTGAATTAGAGGAACCAACCCCAGACACTACTATGGTGCTATGGGATTGGGTACCTATGACTGAATTAGCAGAAGAGGATCCCATAGAAAGCTCTCCCTCTACCATGAACGTTTCTACTTGCAGTAAAGGCCCTGTTACGGATCCTGTGCCAAACTCGGCTCCTCCTAAGCCTAAAGTTTCAAAATAACTACCTAGGAGGCATATAACAATCATTCCACTCTAGCCTAAAGTTAACCAAACAGCGACCAAACAGCCAAACACTGACACCATAGTTCAGCCACCTAAGGTCACAATGAGCAAAACAGATCATCCGGCCCGAATTGGGAACAAATCTGAGATAGGATATGACATTATCGAGGATATAAAAAAGGTCAAAGAAAATGTGTCAATATTTGACATGTGCAGCTTGCCCCATCAACGAGACAAGCTGTTGCATGTTCTACAACCCTAGACCAGCGCTCCATTAACGGACTCTCAAGAAAATCCCGAAATTAATGAAGCTAGCATCGGAGGGAAATCTAAATCTCAAACGTTGCCTTTCCTATTGACCTTTGAAATTTTCAATCATAATGTTCACAATTGTTTGGTATATTCTGGAGTATCTTCAAACGTCATGCCACTGTCAATTTGTAAAAAGATTAACGGGCAACCTGTGCCATCTCCAGCCCAAATCATTCAGTTGGATAGGACTGCTGTCAAAGTGATTGGGGAGATGAAAGATGTTCTCATTAGATTATCCGCCGACTCTAGAGTCTGTCAGTTTATTGACATAATGGTGGTTGATATTCCTGAAGCCTATGGTCTGATCTTAAGTAGGGACTAGTCTACCAAGCTGAATGGTTACTTTGCCACTGATTGGTCTCATCTGTGGTTGCCTTATCAGAACAGGAAGAATCAGATTAAAGTCCTGAGAGAACCACACATGAAGCAAAATGTAACTCAATTAGAGGAAAAAAATGAGGCTGTAACCTTCTCATCCTTGGTTCTGGGGAATTATTTCTTAGAAATGGATCCGGGTAACTATCAGTCTGAAGCCATCAGCCATGAATTCGATGAACAGTCCGATCTCCTTCATTTCTCTCAGACTGATGATATTGACTGTAATATAGTTAGTTTAGTTACTGATTTAGATCACAGAGATACTAACTTAGTTGAATCTAAAGATATTTTATGGACATTATACTTTGATGGTTCTAAAACTCTGGAAGGATCCGGAGCTGGTTGTGTTCTGATGGATCCAAAAGGAAACAAGTATTTTTTGTCCTGTAGATTAGAATTTGATTGTACTAACAACACCGCAGAATATGAAGCTTTGGTAAATGGATTAAAGAAGGCCGTTGGTGTAAATGTTAAATACCTGAAGGTTTTTGGTGACTCCGAGATAGTTGTAAGACAAGTAAGGGACATCATTCATTGTCTCTCACCTCATTTGAAGGGTTATCAGGCTGAGGTATGGGATTTAATTATGCATTTTGACGCTTTCAATATAAAATCGATTCCTAGATTGCAAAATTCTGCAGCTGATTTGTTAGCAACATCCGCTTCTAGATTGGTGCCATCAAATAATAAGTGCTCAATTGAATTGATTTTCAGGCCCTCTGTTCCCGATAACATCACAAACTTCAGAGTCTTCGATGATGACGAACATATCATCAGCTTTCTAACGAACGAAGATAGCTTCCAAGGAGCTGCGATAGATGAAGAAGAACACGATGCTGATTTGCTGAAGAAGGATGATGAGAAAGGAAATTTCATCCCCAAAGGGGTAAGGTCCCTCTAAATGTTGTTCGATCTTCAAAATAAGTTCAAAAGGCCAGCTAATACCAAAACTAACAGTTCATCAATGCAACATGAGTTAGTTAATTTGGGTACCGAGGCAGAACCAAAATTTGTCAACCTTGGCAAATGTTGTTTGCCAAGAGAAAGAGATAGGTTCACCAAACCGTTTAAGCAATATAAGGATGTTTTTGCATGGATCTATGAGGATTTGAAAACATATGACGTCCGCATTATTCAACATGTTATACCCATGAAAGCGGGTGTCAAGCCATTTCAGCAACATTTAAGAAGGATGCATCCTACTTTGGAACCGTTGATTCAAAAGGAGTTAAAGAAGCTCCTAGACGCTAAGATAATCTTTAAGGTCCGGCATTCTGAATGGGTTGCTAACTTGGTTCCCGTAAGAAAGAAGTCAGGAGAGATAAGACTATGTGTAGATTTCAGAAATTTAAACAGAGCTTTGGATAAAGACAACTACCCCGTCCCTTCAATGGAACAAATCCTTCAAATGGTGTCGGGATCTAAGCTATTTTCTCTTCTCGATGGTTTCTCTGGCTACAATCAGGTGTTAGTAGCTGAAGAAGATCGTCTTAATACTACTTTCCGCACTAAGTGGGGAACTTTTTCATACAGAAGGATGCCATTTGGTCTAATAAATGCAGGAGCTACATTCCAACAAGCAATGGATATCGCCTTCCGAGGATTGGGTGGGCAATGCGTTGTTGTCTACTTAGATGATGTGACAGTCTTTTCAAAGAAGAGAGAAGATCATGTTGTCCATCTGAGGCATATTTTTGATCATTGTCGAAAATATGGTATTTTTTTGAATCCCAAGAACAGCGTGTTCGCTGTTCCTGAAGGTAAACTCTTGGGTCATATTATTTCCAAAGGGGGAGTGTCAATAGATCAGGAAAGAGTACAAGCTATCAATAAGATTCCAATGCCTTACAACAAGAAATCTATGCAGTCCTTTATGGGAACTATCAATTTTGTCCGAAGATTTGTTCCAGATTTTGCGCAAATTGTTAAACTGTTGCAACAGATGGTTAAACAAAGCATACAGTTCAAGTGGCCAGATTTAGAAAAGGATGCTTTTAGAGATATCAAGGAAGCTATAGCTAAGGCTCCTTCCTTAAGAAGCTCGGATTTTGACAAGGATTTTATCCTGTATACCTTTGCTTCGGATGACTCCCTCGCAGTGGTACTCACGCAGAAGGTGGAGCTAGGAGACGAATACCCGATCTCGTTTATGAGCACTGGTCTGCAAGGGGCTGAGATGAACTATCCCATGGTTGATAAGCATGCATACGCTGTCTTCAAAGCAGTCAAGAAATTTAGGCCATATATTCTTAAGAACATAACTAAAGTTATAGTTCCCCACCCAGCTGTTAGATCCCTTTTCGTTTAAAAGGAACTAGGAGAAAGGAGGGGTAACTGGGTCACAGCTCTTCAAGAATATGATTTAGAATTTAAACCAACCACGATCATCAAAGGGCAGGGCCTGTGCAAATTACTTGCAGGAAACTCAACTGATGAAGAGCAGCATTGGAAGAATGAAGCTGAGCTGAACTCGGTTGAAGTATGTCCTATATTTTCAACTCCTGAGTCATCGTATAGAGATCTGGTGCATTATCTACAGCAAGCATACCTACCTGAGCACTGGAACTCTAAACAAAGAAGGGCACTCCGTTTGAAATCAGCACCTTATCAAATCATCGATGGGATACTTTTCAGAAAAAATTATGATGGAGTTTTCCTTAGATGTTTAGAAAAGGAAGATGCAAATAAAGTTGTCAAAGAATTACATGATGGCCCCGCAGGTGGACATTATTCAGGAGAGACAACAACACACAAGATACTGAGAGCCTGATATTATTGGCCCACTCTGTTCCGAGATGCTCACACGTATGCACGAAATTGTGATGTATGCCAAAGAAGTGCCGGGAAGTTACCTAAGGCAACAGGACCCTTGCAGCCGGTTATTATCTCTGAGCCTTTTGAGCAGTGGGGTATAGATGTTATCGGAGAGATAAATCCAAATTCTTCTTTGCAACATCGATACATCCTAACGGCTACCAACTACTTCACTAGATGTACGGAAGCCATCCCATTGCGTAAGATCAATGAAGATGCAGTCATCAGTTTTTTGAAAGAAAACATCATAACCAGGTTTGGGGTTCCAATTTCCCTTGTTTTTGATAATGCTTCCTATTTTTTGTCTTGCAAGATAGATGAATTTGTTTATGAAAGGGGAATTAAGCTGCATTATTCAGCTAATTATTACCCTCAAGGGAACGGGTTAGCTGAATCTTCAAACAAAAATCTTATTCGAATCCTCAAGAAAACTATGATAGAGAACCAGAGAAGTTGGCATATAGCTCTCCCAAACGCTTTATGGGCAGATAGGGTGACTCCAAAGAACGCATTAGGGGTTTCCCCTTTCACTCTTGTCTATGGCAAGGAGGCCATTCTTCCCCCAAACATCTTGCTCCCATCCTTACAGTTATCCCAAGCCTCTAGGGGTTCTGGTAGCCAAGTATTACAATCCAGGATCAATACCCTGCTTCAACTTGAAGAAGCCCGACAGAAAGCTAAAGACTGATTCCATCAAAACCAAGACATAGTTAAGAGATGGTTCGATAAGAGGAAGTCCGGTAAAAGAAGTTTTGAAGTTGGGGACTTAGTCCTGAAATGGGACAATAATCATGAAGGCAAAGGAATGCATACGAAATTCCAACATTTATGGGTAGGCCCGTACCAAATCTCGGCATAGATAGGCCCATCCACTTATAAATTGACAAATCTCGAGGGAGAAGAAGTAACCCTTCCTCTCAATGGCATCGCCCTGAAGCAATACTTTGCATAGTCTCCCTGAGACTTTCTATACATAAATAAAATTTTCTTTTATTGTTTCTTTAGCCTTTTGTTTGCATTATTTTCAACCATTTTGTTTCTTTTCTTGTCATTTGAACCTTTGCACCAAGTTTGTTTTCTGAAAGCCCCTGTGGTTGAGTTTCTCATTAATACAGTTCTCTCAAATAAATCTCACAACCATGAGTCTGGAACTATGCTCGAATAAAGTTGATCTATGTATTGTGCTCTCGCTGAATTTTTTCAGAAGGAAGGAAGCCTACTCTGCTAGCCACAATAATCCTGTCTAAATAGCAGAGACCTATGACCATCTTTAGTACTATCTTTGGGCTCCACCCACTCTCACACTTAAAGGCATCTTAAGGAGGTTATTAAAGTTGGACCCATGGAAAGTAGCACATCTCGAGGACATAGGGTATTGAAATGACTCCATGCTGCAAATGTAACAGCCAAAAGGGCTTATATTCAAGGGTCTATTTTCCATAGATTCTCGCCTCAATTAAAGCATGGCTGAGACAAAAGCAAAGCATGTAAAATCAAAAGGGTTGTCCAAAAGACTCAGCTCAAAATAGGCTCCTCTCTGTCCGTGAGGCTTGATCAAAACAATAAAATCTCTAACTCACACAAAAGGACATCATGGATCGAGGAGCCTAAATCAAAGATCATATCTAAAGAAAATATCTCTGGAAGGCTCAAACAGCTAAGCTGTCCAAAGTACAAACATCCAAAAGGATGCAAGCGGCATGGGAATGAGGAACAAGAGCAATAATGTCCATGAGAAAGTGTTGCAAATCCTGTGGAGTCCGACTGTAGTAGCCATCCAAAAGATGATCCTTCTAAAATGAATCCCATATGTTGGCCCTTTGAGAGTTTTAAAGATGTCTCTGTCAAAGTTCCCCTTTCCCCAATGGCTGGCAGGTAAAGTTCCTTCTTCCTTCACAGAAATTCAAATGCTCAGTTGAATATTGCACATAAGATGAATGTCTTTAATAAGGTTTCAGATCATGGAGAGGAATTTTTCAGAGATCTGTGTTCGCCAGCGACTCGCCAATTGTTGTTGTAGCAACATCCCCCCCCAAATTTTTTGTACATATTGGGGACCCTCCTATATTTTTCTAGAAAGACTGTTGTAAGAGGTCAATTATCCTTTGACTTTGTTTTCAACTAAAAATCCTGCTTTGAGAATTCCAAGTTTTTTCTTCTAAGGATAAAAATTCGTGAAATCTTCCTGAAGTCACGGAAGCATTTAAGAAAGCCCCCCCGCAGTTGTGGAAGTATTCAAGTTATCCTCCCGAAACCGCGGGAACCGTTCGGGTTTCCCTCTCGAAACGACGAGAGCTATTTGCATAAGCCTCTCGAAAAGGACTTAGAATTTTTTTCTCGAAGTTGCGGAAATTATTTGGGAAAGTCTCCCGAAGCGGCGGAACCTTTTAAGTTATCCTCTCAAAATTGCAGGATCATTTGAGTTATCTTCCCGCAGTTGCGAAACCTTTTAGCTTATCCTCCCGAAACTGTGGGAGCCATTCGCATATATTTTTCGGAACCAACGAAGGACTTCTCTTTAAAAAATCTTAAGTCTTTCCTCTTGACTTGCGGAAGCCATTCAACTTATCTTTCTGAAATAGCGGAGCCATTCTCCAATCCGTTCCAAAACTGTGGAAGCTATTTGCGAAAGCTTTCCACAATTACGGAAGCATCCACGAAGCCCCACCGAAAGACGTAACTTTTCGCGGAACCATTCAGCTTATCTTTCCGCAATTACGGAAGCGATTGACTTATCTCCATTAAAATTATGGAAAGAAATCGTATATTTCCTCGAAACTGCGGGACGACTCCGTAAAACGCTCGCAACAGCTCTCCTAACGTTGCATTTCGGAAGGATACGCCAATCTCTTCTGAAATGTCGAAGCCATTCGCTATATCTTTTCGCAGTTGCGGGTGAAATTCATGAATCTGCCCCGCAAATGACGGTCGCGCACAACTGCCAAGGCGTCTTGAAAAGACAGCGACGTACAAAGAATTTAAAACATGTTTTAATGGCGCCACCCACCGAATTTAGTGCCACACGTGCCTAACCCGTTTAAAAGGATGGTGGGGGTTTGGGTCCACTGCATTATTATTTTTCGATTAAACAAACGCCATTGGACACCGCACCAGACTGCTCCAGCTCAGCTCGTCCATATCTGCGTCCACCTCATTCAGCCATTTTCACATTGCTAGGTAGGTTTTTCAACCATTATTTTCCGTCTTATTTCCACGTCGAGTTACCTGTGGGTTTTTCCCGTCTTCAATGTGGCCGATAGACATTCGTGGCCATATATCATTATTTTGTTTTTTTTAATGCTGTCGGGGCCCCTGTGGTTTCTTAGCTCAACCAAAGCCATGACTATGACCACCCGAGCTTTTTCACCAACCATATTCCAGGTGTCGTCACTCCCATTCAAGCCCTGAGCCGACCATACAAAGTCTCGTAAATATTAACAATAGTAGTCGGGTCGGATGAACCCCTCACCTTTTCATAAATGTGGAAAGCGGCCCCTTATTTCGTCGTAGGGTTGTTTCACTCCAGACTCACCCACCGCTAATCATTAGAAGTGCAATGATGAAGGATCCCCTCTCTCCTAGGACTAGATGGGAAGCAGTTTGTTTCACATCGTATGCGTACCCTTTCGGGAACATTCCAAACTTTTTTTCCTTAAGATAATCAAGTCTATTTTTTTTTCTTGCTTGGAATGGTTCATTTTGCTTCCCCAACATGCAGCTTCCTAATTTTTTTATATATCTCATTAGCATGTTGAAGTGATCCTTCTTTTGTTAAAATACCATAACAGGTTGCACATTTTTTTATAATGACTTGTATTTGGTTGCTAGTAGGGATAAGCCAAGATGCCAAAAGGTGGTAGGAAGAAGGCTAAAATGATGGAACCTGAACCAGTACCACTTAGGACTGAGACTATGTTCCAAGATACTAAGTGCACCACCGTTATTCCTCCTGAAGTCCGGTGGGGCGATATTTACAGGATGATCAGGGACCAAGATATCCCGGATATGTTACTAGAAGAGGGGCAGATCTATCTCAACATCAGAACTTCAGGTATAGCTAGGGATGCTACCCACCTTGAACTGTTCCCATGTTTTGAAGTAATCCTGTGGATGCTCGAACATACTAATGCGGACACAAGAGTATTACATGACAGCGGGAAAATAGCCATCGCCTCATTCCACCCAGCATATCTTGCGCAGCCTATAAATTCCCACGTCCCCAGCAAGCTCTGAGTGATGAATGGTTGGGCCAGATGAACAATATTGAAATGGCCAAAAAATTAATTGTCGCAGGAAAGCACTTAAGAAAGAGAGGTAATGATGAATATGATGTGCAGAATCTAAGACCTCCTTACAAGTTAATCACCCTGATGTTATGCAGAATTTTCGGCATGCCTGATGGCACTGTGTACAGGATTCAGTGGGTCCCCATCATCCACTTCGTAGCATTCAAAGGAACTGTGTTTGACTGGGCTACTATCCTGTCAGACAGTTTGGCATCAATGGTGACTGCTGCAAGAGAAGGTTGGGCCTTAAAAAAGTCAGAATTTTACATGTCTTCATATCTCATTGACTGTATTTTGGCCAAGCTATCTTTCCCCATCTTAGGTTGCATGTGGGATAAAGCCAATACCCCAGTCTACACTGCTTACAGGATGATGTGGGCTCAAAATTACAAAGCCAGCTATAAACTCATCTGTGAGGGGTTCATCATGCCCCTATATGAGCAGATATTCAAGGAAGAACCCAACTGTCTGTCAGAAAATGCCATGGAGATCCTAGAGAACTATGGAGATTTTTATTTTTCAAAACAAGGCACCTACATCAGAATGTTTGGAGGGACTAAAGCTCCATATATTTTCCGAGGTATGCTACTGACTATATGGTCATCAAGGAGGCAGTGAGACAAATTTTCCTGGATGGAATTGGAGCAGTGCTTAACAAGCAGCATAAGGCTTCTTTTCCCCCTCTACCTTTCTGCATAGGAGCTTACAAATTCTCAAGAGTTGCGTCAGCCGAGGATTTTGTTCAAGAGCTGAAAGCCTTCCACTTTGGTGAAGTTATTTTCCATAGGAATGATAGGGGGGGATAAGTTGCCGAGCATTGCAAAGAAATTTATGTTCATTTCGAGTACGCCCATTATTATGATGCTGAGGAAGAGGCATTCAGAGGCATCAGCAACATGACTGAGTTGCATATTTGTCGCCAAGGCAGTAGAGCAACCTCTAGCTCTACCAAGGCCCAAAAAACCAGTCTGCAGAAGGAGAAAGAAGCATATGATGCCCGAGCCCAAGAAGAACAAAGGTTAAGAGAGGAAGCAAGGTTACTGCAAGAGGCTGAAGTTGCAAGATTACAGCAGGAAACTGAAGTGGCGAGAGTGCAGCAAGAAGCTGAGGAAGCCCAGGGGAAGAAAGAAGCAGAAGACGTGAAGTAGATAGAAGAAAATGAAAATCGGCAGCAAGCTGAAGAAGAAGAGAGAAGGCAACAAGCTGAAGTAGAGCAGAAAACGGAAGAAGAACTCAAGACAGTTGAAGATGCTCAGGCAGGAGGCTTCGGCGCTCAGGATATGGAAATAGACGTACCTCAAGAAGGTGTCTCCGGTACTCAAAATGTGGAGGCGGACACAGCACAAGCAGGTGTCTCTGGTACCCAAAATGTGGGAACAGATTCAGCTCAAGTAGTCCAGACCCCACCCGCGGAAGCAAAGATAGATATTATAGATCTCCCAATCGTCCCGTACACTCCATCAGAAGAGCATACCGTGTCTAGATGGGATGAATTTTTCTATGATAAGAAAAGGAAGGCAATGGTCCTTAAATCGAAAGAGAGAATAAAGAGACTCTTCCAAGAAGATATCGTTACCCACTGTGAGACCACAGTAATGCAAAATACAAATAAGGATCCCTTAGATATGGCATTCGCCGCTGTAGAGACAGCAAAAGCAATGCTAGACAATGTGGCTGATATAGTTAAAGAAGTTGAGTCGACAAAGAGGAGAGCTCGCATGCTACAACATATTGTGGCTAATGAGCAAGCCTACAGGGATCTCGTGGTGAATAGGTATAATCGCCTGTCTGTTGAGCATAAAGAACTGTCAGACTAGTATAACCAGCTAGAAGAAGAAAAGGAACAACTGACAGTCCAGATGATGATTGTAGAGGTAGAAAAGAACGATGCAGGAGCCAGAGTGTCCCATCTAGAAGCAAACAAGCTGGCATTGGTTGACCAATTAGAGCAGGCGGAGAGCAGAACGATAGACATCTCTCCTTTCCATGAGTTGTCTTGTAGCATCCTAAAGCAAGTCCATGACACGCAGGAACTAATTACTGAGGAAGTATGCAAGCTCAAGGCCATTGTGATTAGATTAAAAGAAGTTAATGCAGAGGCCAATAGGCTTAAAGCTAAATATACTTGGGTTAAGGAAAATATCCTGAGCGAGATAGAATGGAGAGAAGGAAAGGTAGATTTCCCCAAGCATCTCCCATTTAAATCTGAAGATGGTTTTAATGAAGACTTAGCCCTTTTGGAATTTTGCAGAAACTGTAGCATTAAGCTAATGGCCAAGATCCGAGGGACAATGGATAAAAGTAACGGGCTTTATCAAAGAATCCATGAAGTGCATGACAAATGCAAGTTGAGTTTCCCTCAGTCCCTTGATGATTTCCTGGGCAAAGAACAACGTTTAGCTTACTTGAAGGAAGAGTTGGGCATCCAAACGGAATATGTGAAAAAGATTGATGTCTTAGCCATTGATGATCTCCAGCATTATATTGGGATGTCATCAATACACAGTCATCTGCTTAAGGAAATACACCAAGCAGCAGTAACAGAAATTCAAGGCATTGGAGTGGAGCTTGGTAAAGATGTAACTTCTCAGAAAATCCTATTCCCTGCCTCAGCAAATGTAGTTATAAGGGACACTGGCATATGGTTTAGCTACATTGCATAAGAGGAGAAGAAAGCAGCAGCAGTAGCAGACGCGACAGCCAGCCCGAATTCTTCTCTCCCGGCAGCAACAGCTATAAAAGCAAGCTCGATTTCTTCTCTCCCAGAAGCAGCAGGAATACCAGCTGGCTCGATTTCCTCTCTCCCAGCAGCAGCAGCAACAACAACTAGTTCGAGTGCTTCTCTCCCAGCTGGAGTGCCTACCCAAGAATGAATGCGCTGATATTAAGGTGTTAATTCCTTTATTTTTTATTTTGGCTTTCAGATGTATAAAACGTAGAGCTATGGGACAGCTGTCCTTTTCTTTTTTAAATAATTTTCTGTTAAAAGGGAGGTCACATTTTTGTCTATTATAAGGGGAAAAGTCTGTAGGTGACAAGTGTAAAAGGCCAGGTGGCATCCCAAAGGGCATTTTGTAATATTATAAATAGAAGTTAGGAAGTAAGGTAGAGGACTTTTGGTAGGGGAATATTTTCTGAACTTGTACGAGCTACCTTGGACTTGTATCAAGAAAATAAAATCTACCTAATAAGATCCTGGAGAGGACGCCCTTTTGCATGGAAATGAAGATTGGATGTATATTGGATTATTCTTGTGACTTCCATACTTTACTGTGAGATCTTTCTTTACTGTTCTGAATTATTTCTTTGTAGTGAATGATCTTACTTCTTTTTGTGTAAATGAATTCTCTATTTCATGAGTAATGGAATATGTTATATCTATATTAGAAGTTATCTTCTAAATATTCCCTGTTTCTGCTGTGGATCTTTAATATTTAATGGCTTCTTGTTGAATCTTAGACAAATCTTCTAGCACATTACTCATTTTCATAATTTGCTCCTTGCAGGGATAGTTAGATTTATTTCAGTTTTAGACATAGATCTGTTTTCCAATTTTTGCATTTAGATTAAATTTAGACTAGGCACTTGCATATCATTCTAAAACATAAAATTCAAAAGAACGGTGGATTGGGCCATAACCGGTATAATTGGAATAAATCTCCAAATCCACGGTTGCCGGAACCGCTAACCGGACGGATTCCCCATACCAAACGGTGGACAATCTAATTGGGATAGTCTACCGGGGAGGATCCCTTTCTGATTGATGTTGTGATCTCCAGGGCATCAACAAAGCCATAGATGTATTTTTTTATATGTTCCTTCAATGGACTAAAAGAAGACTACCAGCGATCCGAAACCATAGAACCTAGATCAAAAACCCAGGGTTTCTCCAAAATCAAGGTTGCATGCTCATCCGAAATAAAGTGAAAACAATACCATCCATTCACAAGAATACTTGTTTTAGGACTATACCCTATTAAAGGCTTCCATTTTTCCTTGATTCATTGCAATATCTCTAATCTGGTCAAGGATATTTATTGCAAGCATCCTACCAGAGCATGTTTAGTCATACTAACAACCCCTTCGACATTGATATATTTACTCAAGACAATGTGGATGTGTTCAAAATGTGACTTTAGGAGTTTTTTGTCGTCGCACTCTTTCCCTTTTTTTGTTTGTTGGCAAAGTGGTGGAACCTCCTTGACTAGCAAGTTTTCCTTTAGCTAAGTTACCATGAACCAGGGGCATCTAAGCCGTCAAAATCACCTGGGGATCACACCCGACCTAGACCGAACCAACCCTTAACATGGTTGGATTTTTTGGTATCTGCGGGATTAGAACCGATGACCTTTCCGCTTAGGGGGCGTCTTAACAATACCTCTCCACCAACTGTTCTACATCTCACGGATGTTGCGCTCTTTCCCTAATTATAGTATATTTTTTCCCTTTTTTCTCTGAAGCTGCTTGTAGTTTTACTCCATCACCGCTCTCCCGATTGACTTTTCCATTCCCACCAGGACAATACTCTTCAATTTCAAACCCTTAGTAGAAGTAGCCACCGCACCATTCACCTCACTGGAGAATAAAGATCCTTGAGGAAACCTTAGGCAGTCGTCAAATAAGCCAAAATATAGTCTAGGAATTGAGAAAGGGTTAATTATTGTAGAAGCATTAGGAGGAAAGTATTGTACACATGTCTATTCCTTGATATTACCAATACTTGTTGATAACCTAGAGTCCACCCATTGTGGAAAGCTATGGTTTTCAATACTAGCCCACATAAGCCACTTGTCTTGAAAACATCATTAGCCATAGATAATTTAGAACAGGGCCCACCAGCAGTTGTAGCTGGCATAGGCCAAGAGCTAACCATAGCTAAATCAATGAAGAATACAAACACAAGAGATACATCACCAACTAGGAGAGAAGTAAAAAATGATTCATCCCCTAATGGGATGAATCATATTTTTATTTCTCTACTAGTTGGGTTGAATTATATTTTTACTTCTCTCTTTAGGTGCTTTTAGTAAAGTAAAAATATGATTGATCCGCTAATGGGACAAATCATATTTTTACTTTACTAAAAGCACCTGAATAGATCACAATTACTACAAACAAAAGATAGTGCGCCTATTTTCAAACTTTTTTTACATGGTTGGTACTAGACTCTCCTGTATTGAGAGCTTGACTCCATGGAAGGGTCCAAACCCTACAAAAATATTGCAACAGAAAACGCTAACTAGGGTTTCACAACTCCATACCATCAAATATTCCACTCTCAACCCTCTATTAGCAATTGAGCTCTCATCCTATTGATATTGAATATTTGGCTACGAAAGGAGTTGTTTTTAAATTAAAGGGTTAAAAAAAGCTAGTCATTCAATGGGAGTAGGAAAAAAAGAAGACTTTAAATCAGGAGCTTTTGAAGACAAAAGAAGAGATTGATGGTATTTTTTCTATGGTGATAAGACAGGTTGATTTCTTTGGAATCCAAAAAAGCTAAAACTATTAGAATATATGAAGAATCATGGAGACGGAAGAGTATATCCATTTGGCCCAGAGAAGGGGATAATTACTCTATGTTTTTTCATAAGTATGCAAATCATAGGAGGATCACAAACTCAATATGCGAGCTTAAAGAAAATCAAGGGAAAATTATCAACTCTCAAAAATCAAGTTCCCGTTGAAGAAGACCTCCAAAACGTCTCTTCATACTTATTATCTACAAGAGAAATTGTTCCAAATTAGGTTCTTGTTGAAGAAGACCTTCAAAATGTCTCCTCATACTCTGGATCTACAAATTTGGATCCTACAATTCACAAAGTTCTACACAAAAGCTTTAAGGGGTTTCCTCCATTCAAAGCAAGGAGTGCTCAAGAATCACCCTTCAAGCCCTTCAAAGTGTTAGGATATTGTGAATGGGATCACATGCACTTCAAAATAAGGTGTATTTCACAAACCTTTGCAGGGATCTTCACAAAGCCCTTCATCGAGAAGCAGCTCTCCCAGCTGAGAGATTCTTTGGGGATGAAGGCATATTCTGAGTAGGCTCCTTAAAGCCTTCTCTTCACATTCTCTTTTTTGAGTGGGTGATTTCTCCCATGTGGTTTTTCCCTTTTACTCAGTTTTTAGAGAATCTTATGTGCATTTGTACCTAATATGGTTGCAAATTGTCACAACCCATTTTTTCTTTTTTCTTTTTTTTTCACCTAGTTGGGCTTATTAGGGTGTGTTAGAGAAAAAAAAATCTCTCCATAGCGTCACTCTCCTACCTAGTGAATTAAATGATAATTTCATGACTCCAGTGGGCCAAACCCCATTCAATTTGACCACCTATGTCACCCTGGAGCTTCTTCAAAGCTCCTAAGGGCCTAACCTGTTATTGTTAGAACTCATGAAGTCTATTTTGTTGTATGAGATGAATTCCTTCAATTAGGGATTATGTTCCTTGCCTTTAGGGTCCCATATTGCAAGTTAGAGTTGTGGATTGAATCTAGGATTTTACTCCACTATTCAAGGACTTCATGCACCTTTTTAGCTATTATGAGACAATAGCGCCATCCTTGAGTGTTTTGGGGGATTTTCTCCTCATGCATGTGCATTCACTTAGTTACATGTGCCTCATTTAGTTAGAAATAATGCTTGGGGAGTCTTCAATCAATGCAACTCAGTTCAGAGAGTGTGCATGACTAACTAAGGGTCTTTGTGTTGGTTGTGGAGACTGATCTCCAGATTCAGAGATATTATTATTTGGCCATGTCTGTACCCCAGGTTTGGCTATGATCCTAGCATGACCCTAGGGGGGTCCGGGGGGCACGGGGGCCAGCAAGCCCCCATCGGGGGTTCGAGGGCAGCGCCCCCAAGAAAGGGGGTTTGGGGGAAACGCCCCCAAGTTACGGGGGTTTGGGGGTAGAGCCTTCGAGAAGGGGGTTTGGGGGAAATGCCCCCAAGAAAATGGGGGTTCGATGGCGTAGCCCTCGAGGAAAATTTTTGGGGTTGTTTTCACCAACAGTTTTTGGGCCCATGGTTTTGGGTAACTCATGGTATTTTCCCATTGTATTTCCCTTATAAAATAAATACAATGTAATACGGATAGGGTTGATGTATTAGGTTTTATGCATTGTAAAGATCTCTGAGATCAGAAGAGAGACTGTGAGACAATGAAGAGGAAGTGCAACGGTTGTGCTGCAGGTTGTATCCCTTCACTTTACTGGACGGTATAATAATAAGGACTGGAAACTTCAGTGTGTACGTAGCCCATCTTGGGGTGAACCACGATATATTTTTGTCTCTCTTGTAATGTGTGTGTGTGATTATATTTGCATTTATGTTTATTGTTATTACTCTGCGATCCTGTTTTTCTAACACTTTGGATCTAGTTAAGTCTCACTAACACCTCTTCCAGTGCATGAGAAATTCAAACTGCCTCCTTCGAATTTCCTTTCCTATTTATTGGAACTCTCTTCATTCACTGAATTTTAATGTAATACAAAATGCTCTTTCTATCATGATATTGAATTCTCTCTTTTGTGTGATGATTAATATTTAGCACATTTGTTGCATGAATTAATTTGTAGATTGTTGATCTCTTTCATAGTATTTCTACCATGTTTAATATCTATATTTATATGCTCAAATTTTACATAATAATATAATTGTTGTTGTAACAACATTTTTAAACCTCAATATAATGTGTATTTTTTTTGTTTTTGTATAAATCTTATCATATATTCCAACAAGGTGATAAATTAAAGGCATTGGATTTGTATGATGATGTTGTTGTGGGTATTGGATAGATTCACTTACGGGCCCTTGCATGAAGTTGAGGGACCCTTTAGATGCAATTGGGTAAATGCAAAACGCGTGATAATTGTATAAATGCACAGCGCTCGTGCGTTATGTAAAACTAGGAATGGCAGGCTCCGAACCTGCCATCTCATTTAACATGTAGGATAGAATTACAAAAAGCACGAGCATTATGGTTATACATAACACTCGTGCATTATGTATCACGATAACGCTCACGCGTTGTGGTTAATATAACAAAAAAAAATAGTGCCGCGGACGGCGGCACTATTTTACTCACTGTTTTACCCAAACACGAACGCTCGAATGCACCTACAAGATGACACTTGGGCCATGGGACCGGCGGAGAGGGGAACCCCTAGAGCTATCCCGACATCCTGAATCCAATGGCTTTGATGGTTTGTCGATCCAAGCCACGGTCTTCATTCTATGGCTTGTTCCATCCAGCATCCAAAAGGCCTTCAGGGACACCTGCTTGATGCCTACCGAGGCCATAGAATCCCAACCATGCAACAAAACTGGGTTCCGAGGAGACATGCAGGTGTGTCTAGGATGCTTCCAGCTGGGAACAGTAGTTACAAGTGCCCGGTGGATGATTTTGCAAAGTTGACCCCCGTGGGAAAAAATTGCACAGTCCCTTACTGAGAAAAACCCTAGTTTGCAGAATGCACCTACAAGATGACACGTGGGCCATGGGACTGACGGAGAGGGGCACCCTTAGCACTGTCCCGGCATCCTGAATTCAATGGATTCAACAGTTCGTCGATCGGAGGCACGGTCGTCATTCTGTGGCTCGTTCTGTCTTGCATCCAAAAGGCCTTTAGGGACACCTGTTGGATACCTGCCGGGGGCATAGAACTCCAACCGTGGAGTAAAACCTGATTCTGGGGAGTCCTGCAAGTGTTTCTAGGGAGGTTCCGCCTGGGAACACTAGCCAGAAGTGCTATGATTACCTAGTAGGTATGGACTGGTTGGAAAGACATAAAGCCAATATTGACTGTTATGAGAAGGTACTTGACTACCTTGATGAAGAAGGAATACCAAGGTTGATTAGAGGAATTCCAAGGCATGTTTCTATGAGGCGGATTTCAGCTTTGCAATTGAAAAAGTTTTATAGAAAGGGATGCCAATTGTATGCGTCCACATATCAGACTCATCAGAGGATAAGGGACCAAGAATATAATATTTTCAATTGTTGCAAGAATTCCAAGATTTATTTCCTGATGAAGTTCTAGGACTTCCACCCAAGAGAGACATCGATTTCTCCATTAATCTTGTTCCAGGAGTATCACCCATTTCCAAGGCTCCCTATAGAATGAGCAAACCAGAATTGGTAGAATTAAAGATGCAACTGAAAGAATTAATGGATAGATAAATATCAGACCGAGTGTATCTCCTTGGGGTGAACCTGTGTTGTTTTTCAAGAAGAACGATGGAAATTTGAGACTATGTATTGATGACAGGCAGCTAAATAAGGTAACAGTCAATAACAAGTATCCATTTCCACGGATTGATGACTTGTTTGATTAGATGAGGGAAGCTAAGGTCTTTTCCAAGATTGATTTGAGGTCTGGCTACCATCAAGTGAGGATTAAGGAATAAGACATCCATAGGACAGCTTTCAGAACAAGGTTGGCCATTATAAATTCACAGTAGTGCCATTTGGTCTTACCAATGCACCTGCTACATTCATGTGCCTCATGAATAGTGTCTTCAACAAATATTTAGACAATTTTTTGATTGTATTCTTGGATGAAAGTCTTGTCTATTAAAGGAATGAAGAAGAGCATGAAGAGCATTTAAGGATGGTGTTTCATGTCCTTGGAGAACACCAGTTGTATGCCAAGCTAAGCAAGTGTCAATTTTATCAAAAGAAGGTGCAGTATTTGGGTCATATTATATCAGCAGAAGGTATTGCAGTGGATCCAGAGAATATTGAGGCCATAATGGATTGGCCTACTCCAAAGAATGTTGTAGATGTAACGTATTTTATGGGTCTTGCTGGTTACTACAAAAGTTTTATTGAAGGCTTCCCCAAGGTAGCACATCCAATCACAACATTGTAGAGGAAGAACAACAAATTTATATTGTCTGAAAAGTGTGAAAGAAGTTTCCAGAAATTAAAGGAATTACTTACAACTGCACCTGTCATGAAAATTGCAGATCCAAATAAAGATTTTGTAGTGTGCACGGATGCTTGCATTGAAGGGCTCGGTGGAGTACTCATGCAAGAAAGGTTTGTAATTTGTTATGAGTCAAGGAAGCTGAAGGAACACGAGAAGAACTATGCCACACATGAATTAGAGCTAGCAACCATAGTTCATGTACTCAAGAGGTGGAGACATTATCTCTTGGGAAGAATATTTGAGCTCAGAATGGATCATATGAGTTTAAAATACGTTTTTGACCATCTAAATATGAATGCTAGGAAAACTAGGTGGATGGAGTTTCTTTGTGAATTTGACATGGAGATTAAACATGTCAAGGGTAAGGAGAATAAGGTTGCAGATGCACTTAGCAAGAGATTTCATGTTGCAGTAGTAAGTATATGTAAATCAGATTTGAAGGTAGGGCTTCTTGAAACTCAAACCAGTGATGAATATTACCTTTAGATCAAGGAGAAATTGCAGCAAGGAAATGTGGATGACACATGTGCAGGATATCATATTGGTGAAGGTGATGTTCTCATGTTTCAAGGTACCATACTGTACATTCCAAATAGTGCAGATTTGAGGAAGCTTTTGATGGATGAGATACATCAAAGGCCATATTCTGGACACCCAAGATATCAAAAAACTATAACAACAGCAAGGAAGCAATACTTTTGGCTGGGTATGAAGAAATACATAGCTGAGTATATTGCAAGGTGTCAAAAGTGACAACAAGTCAAGGCAGAGCATCAACAACTAGCAAGATTGTTGCAGCGATTTCCCATTCCAGAATGGAAGTGGGAAGTGATTTCTATGGATTTTATAATAGGTTTTCCAATGACAGTGAAGAAACATGATTCAATCATGGTAGTAGTGGAAAATCTATCAAAGGTATCTCATTTCATTCCAGTCAAGTCCACCCATAAGATAGGTGACATTGCAAATATATTCATGAAGGAGATATTCAAGTTGCATGGATTGCCTAATGCAATAGTTTCAGATCGTGACACAAAGTTCACTTCAAATTTTTGGAAGGGATTGTTCTAGGAGTTGGGAACTCAGTTGAATTTCAATACAACATATCATCCTCAAATAGATGGTCATACTGAGAGAGTGAATTAGATTCTTGAGGACATGCCGAGGATGTGTGTGATGGATAAACCATCCAAGTGGGAAGACTATCTACACTTAGTAGAATTTGCATACAACAATGGACGTCAAGCATCATTGAATATGATCCCTTTTGAGGTGTTGTATGGCAGAGGATGCAGAACTCCAGTGAGTTGGGACAGTCCAGTGAACAGAGTAGTACTTGGACCAAAAATGATTGAAGAGATGGAGCAATAATTTGTTAAGATCGGGCATAATTTGAAGGAAACTCGAGATAGGTAGAGGAGTTATGCCAATTTGAAAAGAGTGCATAAGGAATTTTAGATTGGGGACCGTGTATACTTAAGGGTGACTCAACAAGGAAAATTTCCCCGAAGTTGGGGACTTGTGCCAAGTTGGAAGCAAGATTTTGTGGGCCATTTGAAGTCCTTCATAGGATAGGGCCATCTGCATATAGGATTGCATTTCCTGCTAACATGAGAGCTCATAATGTTTCCATGTATTTTTGCTTAAGAAATATGTACATGATCCTAATCACATAATTGATTGGAATGTGATACAGGTGGAACCCGGGGGAGAATAGAGCCATCAGATAGGTGAAGGTGAAATGGAAGCACCTTAGTCCCTAAGAGGCTACATGGGAGCTGGAGGATTCCATGAGAGAGGCATTCCATTTTTTCTTTAGTTTTGAGAACACCGAATACGGTGTTTTTCTAAGGGGGATGGAATTGCAATGTACTCATTTTGACCCTTAGGGTTTTATTGGATTCAATGTAAATATTGTATAAACACAATGTGTGTCTTTTCCCTAGTGTGGGGCTCAAGGCCAAGGCCCCACTAGTGGATGCTTAGGTTTATTTGCATAGGAAAGTATTTGACATTTATGATTATTCATGGGTTGTTAAGCCATGAAGAATTGTAAATGATGTAATTATTAATTATTGCAATAAAATACCCAAGAAGTTTGTTAAGGAGGAAAGCAATGAGAAGGGGCCATGTGTATCCACTAGGGAGAGGTGAGGGGGTTATGGGATGGGATCCCATGCTCGCTCTTGTCCACTTATGAACCCACTTGACTCCCCATGCTGACATTTAATTACGTTATAGAAGGTGGTTGAGAAATCAGCTCATGAAGTCGATGGAGTATGGAGCAGCCCTGTGATCCGTATGGCAGGGTATGGCCTACGTTTACTTGTCCCGTAAGACACTTAACCACCTGGGAATTAGAAGACCCTTATTTCCTATTCTAGGGTTGACCAAGAAACCTCATTCACACATGCACTACATCATCATGCGTTGCAGAACCCAGTTGGGAAGCAGAGAAGGAAAAATCACGATTTTTGTGTAAGCCGAAATGACAGAGCCGAATGCCATAGAAACCCTACGTGTAAGCCTCATCTATTTGGAAATCCATGAAATCAAACCCGAATATGAATTACAGAGCGTTAACATCTCAGTGACGTCGTGAGAAGACTAAGATTGGTTTGTAGAGAGTCGAGTCGTGGAACAACGCTTAGTTTGCAACCCTGTGAAGAGCCCATCTTGTTTAACAAAGTTAGAAGGTCAAATTAGGGTTGGATTTCTTGATAAACCTAGTGAAGGATGTAATCTCATAGAAATAGTATTTGGACCTTTCTATTCCACCCTGAATAGCACTGGAAAGGAAGGGGCCTTGAGGGACTATGCAACAGAGAAGAGGGCCTTCCTTGTGTTGGGTAATGTAGGTAATGTGGGTTCCATATCTGCTGAGTATTGATATGCATGTAGCTCTATGGTTGAGCTCATTGGATTAGCAATATGATCCTTGTTCACTAGTACAAAATGAGAGATAAGTGACAAGGCGACTAAATTTTTTTTTCACCACTGGTTTTTGAAGGGATAAACGACTAAAATTGAGTAATTTTAAATAAGCCAACTAAAAACGACTAAGATAAACGACTAATTTAGTCACAGGATAAAATATACGACTAGATAACAAGTGACTAAAATAAAAATGACTAATTTAGTCACAGGATATAAATATGAATAACTAACAACGATTAATGTGAATTAGTCATTTATGTTAGTCATTTTTAGTTGTGTCACACTGACAATGGAAAATTACAATTTGGGTAATGAATTTGTACAATATTTTACTAAATTTTAACAATGCAGGTGGATTTAGAGATCTTACTATGGGGGTCATGGTCCATGTGTGTGGTCCCAAACCACCATATTGGCCCTCCATAGGGGATATTTGGCCTGGAAGTGGAATGTGGTGCTCATTTTGAAGTTTAGAACACTAGATATGGTTTCTATTAACACCACAGGAAAATGATCTAAAATTCTAGTATGCTCAACCCAGGTCTTGTAATTGACATTGTCCAAGAATTCTAGCAATTGACCAATTGGCACTTTCATATTTATGAGGGGGATTTACCCAAACTGGCGTGGCCTCAATGAATTCACTATGAGAGTGGACTTGAAGAATTCACAGTAAGCACCTTCTCAATAAACTTTGTTAGCCACATGAAGAACATGAATGCAGCCAATCCTCTTTTAAATGCATAAGTTTGTAGTGCAAAACATTGATGCAAGCCAACAAAATACCTTCTTAGCCTATTTTTTTATTCATTGCTGAAAAAAAAAATACAGTTCTCAGTGCTAAAAAGCAGAGCAAAAAGCATATAGCTCCTTCTTAGCATATTTATCAGCACAAGATCAATAATTAGGATAAATAAGAAAATTTGGTTAATAATCAACTCCTCATCTATGCTTCAACGCCCCTTACAACATTTCCTTTTATTGAGCACTGATAATTATACACAATTTTGATATTGCCATTTGATGGGTGGATGGGATGTGAATTTATAGGCCTGGTCATGGCATTTCATAAATCCTCATACAAATCCATCACCCATAGTTAATAATGTTTCGAAGTACTTTTAGACATAGGCTCCCAAGAAAAAATGGTTCTTATATTTTGTGATACAAGGACCTCCTTGAAGGCATTATGCCCTAATGTGAAAAGTCCACATTTTAGAACTTGGAGTAGTCATGTTTTACAACTTGGAGATAACATTATCATGGTGGTGTGGAAAAATGTGAGATTACCACACGATCCTTAAGTAATTCTCCCTTGTTCCTTGATCCATGTGAATTACCCTTGCCTTTCATCGTTGACCAAACGTGATGTATGATTTGCTTTGATTTGATATTTATATATTCCATGGGGTTTCTTAGAACCACACAAAGCATAAATTTATATACCGTCACATCCAGTTCAATGCAATTATCATGTCCATATCTTATTTCACCATTTTTACTTTCGTAATATTATCCCTTCGACGACAAATCCTCCAAGTTGCATCATGTGCGTCATCGTAGTGTGGTTGAGTTGAGTCTTGGATATTTGTCGTCTTTCCCTCTGAGCATCATCAAGCCGTGAATGTGGTTTCATTGTTTTCATCTCATCGTACTGATTGCATTCATATTTTGTTTCAACAAAACCATCATCCTTTGACCCTCTCGACAGTCTATTAAAGTTTCAGCAAGTTCATGTATTTTGCGTCATGTTAGCTAAACATTGTCAATTTCACAACCTCCATTAATTCTCCATATGCATCCATTCATCATGGTTCTCCTCACACTTGATTTTAGAAAGTTCTAAAGTTCAATGGTACTATTTGATTCCTTTTGAATATCAATAGTATGACTTTTTTCTACTGAAAAAAAATAAATATTACATAATACCAAATTAAAAATATACAATATAATAATAACACAACATTATACATCCATATAATCGTATAAAACATAGCATATAATATTATACTAACCCAATATATAATATATAGCAATATATTTGCACATATATTGATTATAAAGCAATATCAAACAATTACAAAACCAAAACCCATGCTCAAATATAAAAACAAATATCAAACAAAACAAAACAATATTAAACAATTTTAAAACTAAATCCCATGCTCCATTGTGTAACAACATGCCTTCGTTAATGGTACTCCTCCATCATGATTTGCGACCTAGAACCCTCTATCCATAATGATATGCAACCAACCTCCAAAATGGGGAATATTAACGACTACCCGACATCCGTGAGCCAATTTCATGGATTTTCCCTTCATACCAGTGTTGTGAAACCCTGAATTGACGCCAAATTTTTGGCTTTGGCGGGAAGGGGAGTTCTTTGGGTCCGAAAGGCTTGGCTTTGGATGGAAGCAGTTTCTTTGGGTCTGAGATGCCATTACTTTTGGATGGTTTTTGGATTTGGAGGAAAGGGAAATTCTTTGGGTACAAGAGGCTTGGATTTGGAAGGAAGGGGTTTCTCTAGTTTTAGAGGCCATTACTTCTTAATGGGCTTGAAATGCTGGTTTGGGCCATTTATTAACCCACTAAATTGGTTCCAGTTGGAAATTGCAGTGATGTCGTTTGGGGATTTGCAAATTAGGTATATAATTGTACTTGTTTCCATGGATAAAGGCACATTGGATAGAACTTGAAGGGTCTTGAAGAGGTGGGTGAAGGATACTACAGTGATGGAGTTTGAATTTGATACTTCCCATCCATCTATTACAGATTCTTAGGTTAGTAAATGCCATTCTTTTTTATTTTTTTTATAATTTTATCTATGATGATAAAAGTAAGAGTGGTTACATCAAATGCGTTTGACTTGTAAGTAAATAGTATGATGATAGAATGCTCTCAGAGAGCTCTAGAATGAAGATTGTTTTGCTTCCTATTTTTGGGCGTGCATTTCATGTGCTTTCTTTTTGAGTAGTTGGTAAGATTTTTTTTTCTTTTTGAATCAGGAGTATACAGTCCAAACAAATCCATTCAATTCTTTGTTGTTTATACCTATGTTGCACATATTTATGCTATGTTGGATCTTCGAGTACGAGTTTTTTGTATGGCTAGAAGCTTTTCCATAAGTAGTCTCACACTGCACAAGCAATCTATAGGTTTTTCATTAGGATCTATGGGAAAATTAAAAAGTGGAGATGCCAAGGCAACTATTTTTTCATATAATGAAAATTTCATTAGAAAACTTTTCTATTCTAATGACTCTAGTTGATCTCCAAATCCTGCCAACTGCGATGGTCATACTCTCAGTTATTGTAGTAGTCGTGTCAAGCTTGAGATGAATGAAGGTAGTAGGCACCTCTCAAGATTTGGAGGGTTAATCCATTTGTGTGCAGATAAGGAGTATCACATTGCACATGCACTCTATAGGCTATCATTACGTTTGATAGGAAAATATCAGAAGGTGGGGATGATGAATAAATTATTTGCTCATATAATGAAAATTTCACTAGAAAACATTTTAGTTCGAGGAAATCTAGTTAACCTAAAAAATTCTTCTATCTCAAATTGGCCTCTCAGTTGTTGCAGGAGTTTTTCAAATCTAAGATATAGAAAAAGGAAGGTAGAAGGTAGAATGTTAGGCAAACTATGCGACATGTGCCATATTAAGTATTTGTAACAAAAGGAGATGACAATAGTTTCAATGACCTAATATTTGATTCCATAATTCTCTTATTACACTGATCAACCTGTAACAATTCTCTACAAATTGTTGTTGCTACAAATTTGTATAAGCCACCTTCCGCAATCTCTTTTGGAAACTACCCTATAATGGTCCAATTTGTCTTTTATAAGACATCTACCTTCCATAAATTCAATTATGTAATATTGCTTTGCAATTTGGCTTGCAGATATCGATATTTTTCTTTAATACTAGAGCATAGAAGACATTACCTACATTTTTACATCAGCATTCTATGTCTTTATGGAATCGTGCCTTTACCTATGAATTTTTTAGCACTATCATTGCTAATCAAGCATTTGTCAAAAAAATAAGGAGATTTAAAAATCATAAATATATATTATTGTATACTAAGTAATTAACCCAAGATTATAGGACCATTGCTACATAGTGATATGAGAAGCGTATTTTGAAAAAAATAAAGACCTTAAAACATTGATAAGCTTACCTTATTATTAGTTTCATTCCAGAATTTGGATCCATGTCTGTTGTACATGCTTCTTATGTATATGCTCTCTACTTTTGGATTTTGATTCTTAGGCTTTACTTTACTTTTTGCATCTTGTCTTATCAAACACTCGAGCTAGACCCAACCATCCATTTCCCCTATCAATGTGTCCATTTCATCCTGAACCTCCTTTGAATAATGATAGTGGATCAATAAATGATTAATGGTTTCCTCATTCTTGCATGGGGGGAAACTACTTGGACCATGTTTGCTTTTGCAGGACATCCCAAGTGAGGGTCTTGTTTGAAATAATAAGCCACATAATATCCTATATTTAAGAGGTGAGGTTCTAGTGTGAAATAGAAATCTAGCCATACCCCTCCATAATTTACATTGTTACCGACTCTATCTAGATTCAGATAAATATGTTGTCATTGGGCTGCCTCTCAGGCTCCATTTTTTGTGGTATTTTATTTCCCTGTGTTAGCCTCCATTAGCTGACCTACTTTTAATAGAGCATCTATTATACCATTTATATATCTAAAGACATGATGGAAGGATATACATGCAAACTCAGCCTCAACTCTTTTGTCCTAGTTCAGGATAGGAAGAAGACTTAGGTTTTCCATTCTAAATAGCCCTTTCCTCCAATTGATTTCCATTGACGAATATTCACATACATGTACCTTTACTATTAAACCTTTTATGATGCCAACTTAATTAATATCCATAATTATTGGAGCCAAAAACCAGTCCTACTTTGAATGTAATACAATGATTTTCATCCAAATGTATTTTGGCCATAGCATGTACCATCAAAAAACCTGAGGCTTCAGTTTTGTCAATTACAGGATGTACCAGAATCCTTACATTCACAGGTTTGGGGATTTCCTTTTAAGCTTACATAAAAGGAATTTATATGAGATGCACATGGAAGTGTTGGCTAGGACATGCCTTGGAATGTCTTGGCATTTCTAGCAAGCCAAATGCCATGTGCAACCACTGGTGGTAGTGCTCTAAATGCCTTAAAGTTTTTTTGTTGGAACCAATTCCCCATACATTTCTTAACTTCACCTTGCCAAAATCTGTTATCTAGTGAAAACATCCACCTCTTTCCATAATTTCTTTTCATATGGACTGTTATTGAGCATATGGTCAATAGATTCTTCTTCCACCACCACGCACACTCACCCTTGCTATGGAATAACAAACATCACCTTGTATTCTAACCTTGGAGTATAAATTGAGAGTGTTGGGTTCTTCAACCAGACTAAGCAATATTCATCCTTTGTTGAATGAATGTGAATTTTTTAAAGTGATTAATATAATATTTCCACCTCTCTGATTCTACTTATGTTAGCACAAAGCCGTCTCCAGCCATCCATTCTTGATGCTAGCCTCTGCTAGATGGACAAGTTTGAATATTTCTTTACTCTAGAGCTTTTCTATCAGATTTATCGGTAAAATATGAGAATCCCACAACCCACCAAAGGATTTGGTGCCAACCCTTACCCTATGCCACACTTACTAGTTCCCCACAAGAGGAAAAGATAGGACCATTTCTTTCCAAAAGATCGATTCTAAATTATGCACAAATTTGGATGTTTTTACTTCCCATTCCACTACTAATAGAGGTTCTATATGTTTTTGAGCGATGACTTATTCCCATGGTCCCTCATTGGATATTAACCTCCAAATAATTTTGGTTTCTAGATCCTTGCCAAAGGAATCAATATTCTTTAGTCCCCTCCCACCACAATCCTTAGGTTTCACTAAATTTTTCCATTTAACCAAAGATATTCCATCCTTATCTCTTACTTATCCACAAGAATTTGAAGCTTCTCTTTGTGATTGATTGATTCCAAAATTCCTTCAGGGATACGAGTGATGGAAAACCAATACACTGGGATTCCCTCCAAGACAACATCAACAAAGGTTAACCTTCCCCCTAATGATAACCAACAGTTACATCAGAATTTTGTTCTTTTCTCAATTTTCCCTATTAACCACTACCAATTATTCTTTTTGTATTCATTTGTCTTCAAGAAGCCAAGGTACTTAAACCCTATTTGAAAATATATGGTCTGAGAAGGTAAGGTTTGTAGTGCGCTTATTATATAATATTATTCCACTCCCTTAAAGGAAACTGATGATTTGTGAATATTATTCTCCATCTCTAAATCTAGGCTATAATGATCCAAATATTTGAGTTTTGTAAACATCCTTTCTCGAGCCATCACATAAAATAAAAACATCTACAAATAGTATGTGACTCAATATTTTCCTATCTTTATGCTTCCTAGAGAACTTGTTCTTTTTACCTCTACAATTAGCCTACTTAGCCCTTCAGCTATAATTAAAAATAGTAAAGGAAATACAAGACACCCTTGCTTGAGTCCTCTAGAGGACATGGGGAGCTCAAAGGCATATCCATTAATTAAAACAAGAAAATAAATAAATGATAAAATATTATAGATTTAAGAGGTGATATGATCTTCCATATGGACATCCAGTACAAATGTGGATCCTCAACCCTGTCGGAGAGTGTAAATGGCCGTGTATCCTAGTTTTGGGGTGTAGTGCTCCAAGATAGCGTTCATGGTACAAACAAGTTCATCTTCTACATCTTTATTACAATCATGTATCATTTAAAGCTTATTTGCGTAGGCTTCCCATTGGTGTTTAGCATTCCCTTTTAGACAAAGAATGATATAAGGCCTAATTGCTTACATTCATGTCTCCAGCTTGAAGAGGCTTTTGGATTGGCTACATGAGCCAAATTAAGCATACAATTTCTATGAATTAATGAAATCAGATTCTTAGACAACCTTTAGGCTTTAGTCATTCCCATCGAGCCATCACATAAAATAAAAACATCTACAAACAGTAGGTGAGTCAATATTTTCCTATCTTTATGCTTCCTAGAGAACTTGTTCTTTTTACCTCTACAATTAGCCTACTTAGCCTTTCAACTATAATTAAAAATAGTAAAGGAAATACACGACACCCTTGCTTGAGTCCTCTAGAGGACATGGAGAGCTCAAAGGCATATCCATTAATTAAAACAAGAAAATAAATAAGTGATAAAATATTCTATATTTAAGAGGTGATATGGTCTTCCATATGTACATCCAGTACAAATGTGGATCCTCAACCCCGTCGGAGAGTGTACATGGCCTTGTATCCTAGTTTTGGGGTGTAGTGCTCCAAGATAGGGTTCATGGTACAAACAAGTTCATCTTCTACATCTTTATTACAATCATGTATCATTTAAAGCTTATTTGCATAGGCTTCCCATTGGTGTTTAGCATTCCCTTTTAGACATAGAATGATAGAAGGCCTAATTGCTTCCATTCATGTCTCCAGATTGAAGAGGCTTCTGGATTGGCTACATGAGCCAAATTAAGCATACAATTTCTGTGAAGTAATGAAATCAGATTCTTAGACAACCTTTAGGCTTTAGTCATTCCCATCAAGCCATCACATAAAATAAAAACATCTACAAACAGTAGGTGAGTCAATATTTTCCTATCTTTATGCTTCCTAGAGAACTTGTTCTTTTTACCTCTATAATTAGCCTACTTAGCCCTTCAGCTATAATTAAAAATAGTAAAGAAAATACAAGACACCCTTGCTTGAGTCCTCTAGAGGACATGGAGAGCTAAAAGGCATATCCATTAATTAAAACAAGAAAATAAATAAATGATAAAATATTATAGATTTAAGAGGTGATATGGTCTTCTATATGGACATCCAGTACAAACATGGATCCTCAACCCTATTGGAGAGTGTACATGGCCTTGTATCCTAGTTTTGGGGTGTAGTGCTCCAAGATAGGGTTCATGGTACAAACAAGTTCATCTTCTACATCTTTATTACAATCATGTATCATTTAAAGCTTATTTGTGTAGGCTTCCTAGAGAACTTGTTCTTTTTACCTCTACAATTAGCCTACTTAGCCCTTCAGCTATAATTAAAAATAGTAAAGGAAATACAAGACACCCTTGCTTGAGTCCTCTAGAGGACATGGAGAGCTCAAAGGCATATCCATTAATTAAAACAAGAAAATAAATAAATGATAAAATATTCTAGATTTAAGAGGTGATATGGTCTTCCATATGGACATCCAGTACAAACGTGGATCCTCAACCCTGTCAGAGAGTGTACATGGCCTTGTATCCTAGTTTTGGGGTGTAGTGCTCCAAGATAGGGTTCATGGTACAAACAAGTTCATCTTCTACATCTTTATTACAATCATGTATCATTTAAAGCTTATTTGCGTAGGCTTCACATTGGTGTTTAGCATTCCCTTTTAGACATAGAATGATATAAGGCCTAATTGCTTCCATTCATGTCTCTAGATTGAAGAGGCTTCTGGATTGGCTACATGAGCCAAATTAAGCATACGATTTCTATGAAGTAATGAAATCAGATTCTTAGACAACCTTTAGGATTGAGTGTTAAATTTTCAGAATTTACTTCAATATGATCCAAGATCTTAACTGAGAGAACAACATGTACAACAAATCTACAGCATATCAATCATGGACACAATAATGGAAGCACACAAGAGACACAGAGATTACTTGGGGAAAACCATAAAGGTTAAAAACCCCAATAACTTCCTCAGATATAGATAGAGCAATGATACAACCATAATACAAGAGATAGTCTTCTCTTAGCAGCAAAGCCTCCTCCTCCACAAGTGCGCCACTCTCCCAAGTGTGAGTGAGAGAATAGAATGTGTAAAATGATAGAGACACACTCTCTATTTATACACTAACTTGACTTGACCTTTACTCAATTAGGTCGGCCTCAACTTAACCACTTAACATAATGCTGACTGGGCCGACCCTTACTAGGGTGGTCTAATAACCCATCAAGTATAAGTTACGACACTTACAATATAAATGACGACACTTTCGTATAGAGGAATAATAACATCTCTATAGGAATACAACCACTTCTGTATAGAGGAATAATAACATCTCTATTGGAATACAATATACATATATGTGAAATACATTCCGAAGTTACATATACATCAACACTCCCTCTTAACTAGGAAGGTATTTCTCGACATAGGTTTTCTAGCACAAGTCATCTTCATCGTCACTGATGCTGCTATCTCAATCAATCTCTAAATCTAATCGTCATAGGAAGTTCTACAGAGCCAGTCCTTTTTCATACTGGATGTAGGCCCACCACCTACAGGTCTTCATCATCTGTGCGAATGGTCTGTTAGAGGTGGCCTCTCAGGACTAATTTTATGTGTGGATGCAATACCGGAAAGAGTATCCTAGGAACATTTATGTGCCTAAGCACTACCGACAAGATCTCCCAGGACTGATTACATGCATCTCCTCCACAATACCTTTAAAGAGCATCCCAGGAACATTTATTTGCTGCAGCATGATCGGCAAGATCTCTAAAGAGCATCCCAGGACTTATTATGAGCACACAGCTCAACCTCTCGGATCTCCAGGACTGATTACATGTGGATAGACAAAACCTTTAAATAACATCCCAGGAACATTTATGTGCTACAGCACGACCGGCAAGATCTCTAAAGAGCATCCCAGGACTAATTACGAGCACACAACTCAACCTCTCGAATCTCCAGGACTGATTACATGTCTCCGTGGTAATACCTCATCCCAGGACTGTTTACGAGCACACAGCTCAACCTATCGGATATCTAAGGACTGATTACATACTACATAGCAATACCGGAAAGAGTATCCCAAGAACATTTATGTGCCGTAGAATGACTGGCAAGATCTCCCAGGACTGATTACATGCTATTTGCACAACTTGCCACATATCATCTCTGACCTCCCAGTATTAACCTGATACTCATGACCCCACGGATCATCATCGCACAAAGCATCATCCTGATGCTCATGATCACACTGATCATCATCACTGTACCATCCTGATACATATCATCTGGAGAAACATCCTGAAGCTCGTCATCATGAACATTCTGATCATACAATGCATCCACCTAATGCATACCAGGTATCTACCTGATACATATCATCATACATGATCCACCTGATCATACAGTGTATCCACCTGATACAAATACAAATACATGATCCACCTGATCATATCTGATACATATCAACATACATGATCTACCTGATTTTACAATGTATCCACCTGATACATATACAGATACATGGTCCAAGCATCCAACATGATGCATATACAAAATACATACAAATGAACCAACTGATCATATCCAGCATCCAACATGATGCATACATAAATATACATATAAATGATCCAACTGATCATATCCAACATCATCCTGATGCATATACAGAGTAGTAACTGGATCATCATCCTGATGCTCATCATCTATGATCCTCCTAATCATCATAGCATCATCCTCTTCAGATCATCTCATCGTCCATGAAGCACAGCCCAGATGCACATCATCCAGTACTTACACCACTGACATGGGAGAACACATCTACCACCATTCGGGGAAGGCTCCAACCCTTAGTTTTTCACCATGGGAGAACACATCTACCACCATGTGAAAAATGGCTTAGCAATTATATCACAACCAAGGGAGAACACATCAACCATGTCAGAAAAGCTCATGTGCATCTGCATCTTCCGGACTCATCACTTCCCTTTGGAAGGAACCTCGATCTGAAGTGCACCAAACCTCTCTCTGAAGTACTCAAACTCCACTTTGGCCAATGGCTTGGTCAATACATCTGCAACTTGCTCATCCATCGCAACATACTCTGCTTTGTTTGTACTCAGTGCTACGCAGGACTGCTTCCTGCTAAACCAAGATATCACACCTGATACCATACTGAAGCAGCACCCAAAAGTGCTCTTCCTATCTGCAACACTGCCTGCCCAATCTCAGAATATACTTTACAGCAACCAGGTGAACATCTCTTGGATCTGTCAGGAACTGTCTCAATGTGTTCACTGCAAAGCAAATATCTGGTCTCATGTTCGTCAGGTACATAGAGGACCCAATCATCTGACGATACATCGTGACATCGACCGGATTAGATGAAGCATCACACAGAAGCTTCAGGTTTGATGCCATAGGTGTGGCCATAGCCTTGCAGTCCACCATCCCGAACCTCTTCAGAATCTCTACTGCATACTTCCCTTTGTCCAAGGAAGATTCCATCTATACTCTGTCACACCTCCATACCAAGAAAATAGTGCATCATCCCCAAGTCCTTCATCTCGAACTCGGCTGCAAGCTTCCGCTGCATGTCGGCAATCAATCTATCATCTCTTGTTACAAACAAGTCATCCACATACAATAAGAGTATCCCTGGATTGCCTACCTCAACCTTGTAGTAAAGGTTGGAACCCGCTTTACTCTTGGTAAAGACCAAACTGGATAGAAAGCTGCCTATCCTACCATACCAAGTTCTGCATATATATGATTTCCTGTCATGTGTCTCAGAACCAAGTGGCTGCTCCACATACACTTCTTCTTCAACTACACCATTCAAGAAAGCTATCTTGAAATCCATCTGGTGTATCTTCTATCTCATCACTTTTATATTTCTCTATGCTGCCATCTGCAGCATGCTTGATCTTGATAGATCCATATGGAAGTCATAACAAACTTCCCTTCAGGTCTTGGGACTACATCCCAAACATCATTCTTCATGATCGATGGATCATGGCATTCTTCCCATATCCTGGGAACTTCAATATCTTCAATAGATAATTTTGTTGCTGAACAAATGTTGTAGTTCTTCTTTTGTAGGTGATGGCATACGATCTTTCCTACACAACAAGTTAAATTGCATGATTAGAAAACATCTCATAGTTTTTAGAACAAATTCTTACACATAAAGAAATATGTCATACAGTCATGCAATTATCTTAGCCAATACTTCAATACAACATTTATCGATATCCCGTAACTTTCTAGATGCCTTCCAATCTCTACCAGAACATTGTTAAGAGTGTGCACAACTCCCAACATGTCAGCAAAGAGGTTTCATTCTAGATAAGTAGCAATGGAATGTTGTACAGTGCCATAGGCCACTTACCCATGCATATTAGTAGTATACTGTTCATCAATGCAACTATTCTAATACGCATAATACACAACCTAATTCTAGGAACATCAGTATATACATTATTGAACAGTATTATTTAAACAATAAAATATGCAAGTAATGGCAATTCAAATACTTATCTTTGTTTGTTTGTTGGGTTGACTCCCTCTCAGTCTTTTCTTCTTTTCTGCAACTCCATTCTTATGTGGATTGTGAGAAGTGGTCAACTCCCTCTGAATATCTGCATCCTTGCAGAAACTACTGAAGTGTGCTCCTTTGCTTTCTTGCAGGAACAACTGGAGTGTGCTCCCTCTTGCTCTTTGCTTCCTGGATTACCTGTCCTTGGACTTACATCCATCCTTAATCACTATGCATGCTTATTAGTATCATCATTGTGTTATCCTTGAGGTCTCATACATAATCACACATTTATTAGTATAATCTTAATACTATAAAAACACAATAATCTTAAACATGCATATTCATGATCATTCACAGATAATAAAAATTAGTATTCAAGGTTTCAGGGAAGTCTTCTTTTACTCATACATATTCTTATTTGATCATAGGACTCTTCTGGTTAGTTGAATCATCAATCAAGATAAGAGATATAATATGGATAAAACTCATGATTATTCAAACCTATACCTTCATGATTCTTTTGGTTAGTCATATCATCAATTATGGTAAGAAACATAATATGCATACAACCATGATTATTCAAACCTATGACTTCATGAATAATCATTATCAACAACACAACAGTATAAGATCCTAACACAAGGTAGGATTCTAGCTTGATATAGGAAAAACATACCTAGATTAGCATGCTAGCTAGTTATGTCTAACATACCCGCATAATGTCTTTTGGTTCTCTTCAGTGACTTGTGCTAGTAACCTGCATGTCTCATAATTTAACCATTGTAGAACCAAGTTATACATACCTCGAAAGTAGATCTTCTATGTGATCCATGACAATGGATGAATCTTTGTCTTCATGTCACCATGAGCATATGTTCTTGAAGTAGAACATGATTTGACTTTCTTGGTGTACCTTTTGTGTTAGCAAACAACATAAACCTCATACAACATTACAATGCATTAGTACAATCATAAGTGTCAAAACCTTAATCAATGAATATCTTCTATTAAGGTAATACGGCAAGTCTAGTAATTAATCAAGATTGTACTGTAATGATATGAAGACAAACATATCATAAACTTAACCATGAACAGAATTTGAAACATACCTGTAAGCCATACCTGTCAAGATTTCTTGTAATCTTCTTATGGAAGGCCTTAGCCTCATCTCCCTCTGAAACAGGAACTTCTTCACTTATGCAAGTGACCGATCCATCCTCTTATAGGATTAACCCAATCCACTTGATTTGCAGGAACTGGATCTAGAGCTGTAATAGGGTTTGTCAGAGAAACCCCAAAAATTCAAACTTTGAATTTCAAACTTTCGAAAGGATAGAAATATGCACCTTGATGAGCTGATGAAGCTGGTATATTCAGAATTTGAAAACCACAAAGTTTCACCCCTCAAAATTGCCTTTTAGATTTCTGGATTCACTAGGGAGGACCCTGAATTAGGGTTTGAGTTTCCCAGAGCTTCACCCAACCAAAATATTTGATTCAAAACTCTAAGCTTCAATTTTTCTGAGGAGCTTCCAGCTGTGGTCACAGATTTCCAAAATTCCAATTTTTGCAAAAGCCCTAATTTTCCATCTTTCCGATCAAAGTCCCGAACTGGGGTTTGATCAAGGCCGGCCTTCTGCCCAACCAAAAAATCTGATCTTGGTCTCTAAATTTCGATTTTGATGAGTAGCATCCAGCCGTGGTCTCCGATTAAAAAAATTCCAACTTTCTCTGAAGCCCTAAATTCCGGAAGCCATGAATGAAGGTACTCAAAAATAATTCTGTTTTGACAGAAATATGTACCTGATTGTTTTTGGTGTAACTCCGAACTTTTTGATCTACAGGTTCTGAAAAATGTTCCTAAGATAGCTCGACCTATTATCTTTCCATCCCGACAGGTCTAACCTCAATTGAATTCTTTGAGAGAGAGAGTTATTCCAAGTGTCGCAACGTGACCTGTTTATGGGATAATACAGGAGAGCGAACTTGTATGGCATGCACGTGTCACTGGTTCAACTTCAGCCTCTGAAATTTTTTTCTGAGATAGTACAATCTTTGTACTACCTGTCACTTTTTATGAAATTTCATTTGGATCTTCCTAGCCTACGTTATGACCTTTTTTCCAAGGTCACCTGTTTTTTACTCAGATCTGGAAGAGGCAGAAACCCTATATTGTACAGATCATAAATCACAAATTACAATGAATTAGAGGTTTTCCTTTGGACACAAGGTACATGGGGATCTTATATTTGACCTGTAAAAGTTTCAGATCCGAAAACTTCGCCAAAACGGATTTATAGCGAAAGTGCTACGATGACTGGTTTTTGCTATATCAAGCCCTAGCATCGTAAGTGCAGCAAGTGTCATACATGCCATATCATGCCTTCTTTCAGGCTAGCTCTGATACCATGTTAAATTTTCAGAATTTACTTCAATATGATCCAGGATCTTAACTGAGAGAACAACATGTACAGCAAATCTACAGCATATCAATCATGGACACAATAACTCAAGCACACAAGAGACACAGCGTTTACTTGGGGAAAACCATAAAGGTGAAAAACCCCAATAACTTCCTCAGAGATAGATAAAGCAATGATACAACCAGAATACAAGAGATAGTCTTCTCCTAGTAGCAGAGCCTCCTCCTCCACAAGTGCGCCACTCTCCCAAGTGTGAGTGAGAGAATAGAATGTGTAAAATGAGAGAGACACACTCTCTATTTATACACTAACTTGACTTGACCTTTACTCAACTAGGTCGGCCTCAACTTAACCACTTAACATAATGCTGATTGGGCCGACCCCCACTAGGGTGGTCTAATGACCCTTTGACCCACATGGCCAACCCCCAATAGGGTGGTCTAATAACCCTTTGACCCACATGACTTATACAGGGCCAACCCCAACAAGGTGGTCTAATAACCCATCAAGTATAAGTTACGACACTTACAATATAAATGACAACACTTCCGTGTAGAGGAATAATAACATCTCTATAGGAATACAACCACTTCCGTATAGAGGAATAATAACATCTCTATTGGAATACAATATACATATATGTGAAATACATTCCGAAGTTACATATACATCAACATTTAGTCATTCCCATCGAGCCATCACATAAAATAAAAACATCTACAAACAGTAGGTGAGTCAATATTTTCCTATCTTTATGCTTCCTAGAGAACTTGTTCTTTTTACCTCTACAATTATCCTACTTAGCCATTCAGCTATAATTAAAAATAGTAAAGGAAATACAAGACACCCTTGCTTGAGTCCTCTAGAGGACATGGAGAGCTCAAAGGCATATCCATTATATAAAACAAGAAAATAAATAAATGATAAAATATTCTAGATTTAAGAGGGGATATGGTCTTCCATATGGACATCCAGTACAAATGTGGATCCTCAACCCTGTCGGAGAGTGTACATGGCCTTGTATCCTAGTTTTGGAATGTAGTGCTCCAAGATAGGGTTCATGGTACAAACAAGTTCATCTTCTACATCTTTATTACAATCATGTATCATTTAAAGCTTATTTGCGTAGGCTTCCCATTGGTGTTTAGCATTCCCTTTTAGACATAGAATGATAGAAGGCCTAATTGCTTCCATTGATGTCTCCAGATTGAAGAGGCTTCTCAATTGGCTACATGAGACAAATTAAGCATACAATTTCTATGAAGTAATGAAATCAGATTCTTAGACAACCTTTAGGCTTTAGTCATTCCCACTACCCATCCAAGGATTTTCCCTATTTTGAACTCTCATTCCATTATAAACCCACTAGGAAAAAAAATTGTCAGTCTCAGGGAAGGCATTAACCTATCCATTGAGGATGTGTTGGGGAGGTTCCTTGCAATAAGATTGCCAGGATGTCCCTCAAACCCCATAGGGGAACCTCATGACTCCCTTACAAGAGATGGGGCCGAAAAATACAAAACATTAGTAAAATAATTTTTCTTCTTCTCTTTATGAGAGGGATGTTAAACAACCCCCCATAATGGTATTGTACTTGATATAAGCCATTTAACAAATTTCCAATTGTGCAAATCAATCTTTCCAACACCAATCTTCTCACTACAACATACTGGGTGGAAAATCATACTCGTGGTTTACGAAATCAAGTACTTATAATTTAGGATCAGACCCCTGTAGCTAAAAACTAACCCCCTTTAACCCAGAACTAGACCTCTTCCACACAAAATTAGATGCATGTAACTCAAAATACAATGTCTGTAGTGGTAAATTTGACCCCTGCATCTTCAAACCAAACGCCTGCATTATTTTTGATAAAACGAGATTTGTGCTTTTCGAAATAGACTCATTTGGTACTAAATTACTAATGGCATATCAAAATGAATAAAGCAATACTCAATAGAATCAATATGTTGAAAGAACTAAGGAATCATTAATGAGGGTCATGAGCTAACTTGGCTACTATTCTAGATTAGGGTCATTGATTTTATTCATAAAAAACCCGAATGCTGCACATTCTACAAATCACAGCTTCTATACAATGTCAATGACATTGGTACTGAGCAAACCATAGGCAACAACGTGCAACACTCCAGCTCATCCCACGTTCCTGGGTTTGATTTCAAACTTGGGCTGCTACGCTTCCCACCTCAATGCAATGTTGCACAAACATGTGTTGTATTTAATACACATGATTACGAATTACTATACTTTTACTAGAAATTTACCAATTCCTTGAAAGAGTCATATCATATGTTTTTGGTACCCTCCCCAACTCCACCTCGGGAGTGTCTGATTCCATTGGCTTATAAGTTTCTTCATGGAAGTATGGCAGTGAAATCTGTTACTATGTTGAAAATACTCTAAAATGTTCAATTGAATAGATTCCTCGCCAGAGCAAATTTACATGACTTTAGTTCCCTTCTGCACTCCACCTTTCCTGTTAGAAGAGACTTAGAAAGACAATTGTTAATGGAAGGGACTTAAGATGGAAGGGAAAGGGCAGAGAATATGGGAAAGGTAGGAGATCAAGAAAAAATGCAAGCATGGAAAATAATCAAAGAGGTTTTCTTTGTCTAGAGTTTAGCTCCTTCGCAAAAGGCAGAGTATATGGAACATGCCAGAGATCAAGAAAATATGAAGCATAGTAAAGAGTGACAGAGGTTTCCTTTTCTAGATTAGCTCCTTGGAAACATCAACTTGAAAGTACCTAGAGGTGGATGATCTATAAAAACAATGTATACACAACAATCTATAGTATCATAAGCAACTGCCTATGTTGGTTTTCAGTTTCTAACCTTCAACAAAGGTTTGCATTTTTAGAGGCATCTTCTCCATTGTCCAAAATTTTCCAATGCTATATGATCCGAGTGTTGCATGCAGTTGAAATTTAATTTGAAACTTGGGAATAAGATTTCAAATCCCTTATCTGAAAATAAATGAAAAATGAGATTACTTTTACGTAGATAACTTGCAGTTTCTCAAACATATAGTATTTCTGTAAGCATTTGGCATGCTTATTGTGATTTTCTGTAAACATATAGTATGTTTTCTTGCTTATTGCTATTTTCTTCTATGAACAGTGAATATCGACTATAGTGATCATTGTTCCAGGGTTGTACTTTGTACTACTATCTTTGATCTAATTACTTCTACCTCTTTTTGCAATGGGTTTCATCCTGAAACACTGGTTTCCCCACTTAAATACTATGTTCACTGTGATCTTGTGTGATTGATTCCTGGTTTTCATAGTTTATTTGATTTTATTAACCTGTACTTAAATGTAGATGATATTTTGTGATTCATCAATTCAATGAGTATTTTAAGAGATAGATCTAGCTTTAATTTTATAGTTAATTGAACCAGTTTCTATTTTACTTATATATCGCATTCTGTTTACCTTCAGTTAGAGGCATCTGTGTCTATATTTATCACTATTTTGACCTAGTTAGCTCCATATATTCACCAATTAAAGCTTTATGTGTATAGTCAGATAGATTGAATACATGTTGGGGATATAAAATTTGCATCTATTTTCCAACTCACTTGATCAGAGAACTGGTATTTGTTTTGTTTCAATGTGTTTACAAGTTGGGAACTATTTCAGAACCAACAAACTAATTATTGAGGTAGAACAAATATGATCCTTCAGCTTTTGAAAATGATCAATCTACTTAAAGTGTCCAATTGTGAGCTTTTTGATTGTTTATCTGTTTAAGTAGGAGAGCAATATGGGAGTAATGGAAAATTATTTTTTTCTAGAAATTCATGCTTATGAGAAAAATCTTGAGATCTAAGTGTTGTTGGAAGTAGGACACTCCTTCAAAACCCTAACATTCAGGACTTTGTATAAACTATTTCTTCGTCAATAACAAAACCAATATATTGGACAAGGATTTGTTCAAAAAAATATTTCTTCAACTTAGCTTGTAGCTTGTGATGGGATAGAAGGTCCAAAACTATGGATATGATTCAAATGTTTTTCCCAACTCTTACTATAAAACTATTATCACTCAAATCTACATTTTACAATACAAAATCCAGAATATCCGTCAGGATAAGCGAGTGCAATCATAGAAACAACGCCAAGTGTCACCTTGAGATTCATCTCTCTCTCATTGCTTTGGTTCATGCCAATTCCAGGGAATTAACCCCTGACACTGCTTCTTACCTACAGAATCAAATGAATATTTGGTATTGACTCCTAATAAATTAAAGGAACCACAAAATTTATATCATCATAAATCTCATGAGTAGGGACGATATTTACCATAACAGATCCTGGGCATGAATGATGCTACACACATCAACATTGGCGACCGAGCAGAGCAAAAACAAGCTCCTCAACCATAATCTCATTTAAATACCTAGAAGCAATATACATGGAAATGTTCATTACAAAATACAAGATTGAGTGGAAAATCATTGTATATAATGGAATGGCATGCTATGAAGTTTGGATGACAAACCTTGTTAAACTGCAAGTCACCCAAACATTCTTAGGTGTAAGGACATTCGGTGAGTCTACACTCTGTTGAGTCAAATGATCCAGTTCTTTTTATCTTCAGGATTCTATCTCCTGTTAAGAACTGCCTCAAAAGGTTGCTTGACATGCAACATTGCCTGGTCTTAAACATCCAGAGAGGCTATTATAACACCACAATTTTCTTCCTTAGGGAAGAGCTTCTGAATCTCTTGAACAACCACACCATCTTTTCTGAGAAGTTGATGTATATGTAACTTCGGAATGTATTTCATATATGTATGTTGTATGTACTCCTATAGAGATGGTATTATTCCTCTATATGGAAGTGTCGTCATTTATATTGTAAGTGTCGTAACTTATACTTGATGGGTTATTAGACCACCTTGTTGGGGTCGGCCCTGTATAAGGCATGTGGGTCGAAGGGTTATTAGACCACCCTATTGGGGGTCGGCCCAGTCAGCATTATGTTATGTGGTTAAGTTCGAGCCTACATGAGTTAGGTAAAAAGGCAAGTCAAGTCAAGTATAAATAGAGTGCGGGAGGCACTCTATTTGCACACTCACTTCTCACACATGCACTCAAGGAGGAGTGGCACACTTATGGAGGAGGATCTGCTGCTAGGTTATGGCTATCTCTCTTGGTTGGTTGTATCATTGCTCTATCTATCTCTGAGGAAGTTATTGGGGTTTTTCACCTTTATGGTTTTCCCCAAGTAAATCTTTGTGCCTCTTGTGTGCTTGCATTATTGTCTCCATGATTGATATGCTGTAGATATGCTGTACATGTTGTTCTCTCAGTTAAGATCCTAGATCAGATTGAAGTAAATTCTGAAAATTTAACATGGTATCAGAGCTAGCCTGAAAGAAGGCATGATATGGCATGTATGACACTTGTTGCACTTACGATGCTAGGGCTTGATATAGAAAAAACCAATCATCGTAGCACATTCACTATAAATCCGTTTTGGCGAAGTTTTCGGATCTGAAATTGTTACAGGACGAATATTAAATCTCCAGATACCTTGTGTCCAAAGGACAACCTCTAATTCGTTGTACTTTGTGATTTATGATCTGTACAATATAGGGTTTCTGCCTCTTCCAGATCTGAGTCAAAATCAGGTGACCTTGGGAAAAAGGTCATAACCTGGGCTAGGAAGCTCCAAATGAAATTTCGTAAACAGTGACAGGTACCACACAGTCTGTACTATCTCAGAAAAAGTTTTCAGAGGCCTAAGTTGAAACAGTGACACGTGGCACGCCGTACAAGTTCGCTCTCCTGTTTTATCCCAAAACAGGTCACGTTGCGACATTTGGCATAACTATCTCTCAGAGAATCCAATTGAGGTCAGACCTATCAGGATGGAAAGATAACAGGCCGAGCTATCTCAGGAAAAGTTTTCAGAGGCCGAAGTTGAAACAGTGACACGTGGCACGCCGTACAAGTTCACTCTCTTGTTTTATCCCAAAACAGGTCACGTTGCGACATTTGGCATAACTCTCTCTCAGAGAATCCAATTGAGGTCAGACCTGTCAGGATGGAAAGATAACAGGTCAGGCTATCTTAGGAAACGTTTTCAGACCCTGTGGATCGAAAAAATTGGAGGTACACCAGAAACAATCAGGTACATATTTCTGTCAAAACAGAATTATTTTGAGTACCTTCATTCATGGCTTCCGGAATTTAGGGCTTCGTAGAAAGTTGGAATTTTTGTAATCGGAGACCACGGCTGGATGCTACTCATCAAAATAGAAATTTAGAGACCAAGTTCAGTACTTTTGGTTGGGCAGAAGGCCGGGCTTGATCAAACCCTAGTTCGGGACTTTGATCAGAAAAGTGGAAAATTAGGGCTTCTGTAAAAATGGGAATTTTTGAAATCCGTGACCATGGCTGGAAGCTCCTCAGAAAAATAGAAGCTCAGAGATTTGGATCAAACCTTTTGATTGGGTAGAAGAGTGGGGTTCATCAAACCCCAGTTCAAGGTCACGTCCAGTGAATCCGAAAGTTTCAAAGGCAAAATTGAGGAGTGAAACTTTGAAGTTTTCAAATTCTAAATATACTAGCTTGATCAGCTCATCAAGGCGCATATTTCTATCCTTTCAGAAATTTGAAATTCAAAGTTTGAATTTTTGGGGTTTCTCTGACAAACCCATATCTAGCTCCACTCCTAGTTCTTGTAATTCAAGTGGATTGGGTTAATCCTAGAAGAAGATGGATTGATCATCTGCATGAGTGAAGAAGTTCCTGTTTCAGAGGGAGATGAGGCTAAGGCCTTACATAAGAAGATTACAAGCGATCTCGACAGGTATGACTCATCGAGGTATGTTTCGATATTTGTCCATGATTAAGTTTATGGTATTACGGTTAGTACAATTTTGATTTTAGATTTGTCGTATCACCTTAACAAAATTATGAATGCATGATAGAAGATATTCATTGGTTAGGGTGTTGACACTTATGATTGTACTAATGCATTATGGTGTTGTATGAGGTTTATGTTGTCTACTAACATGAAAGGTACACCAAGAAAGACAAATCATGTTCTAGTCCAAGAACATATGATCATGCTAACATGAGGACAAAGATTCATCCATTGTCATGGATCTCATAGAAGATCCATTTACGAGGTATGTATAACTTGGTTTTGTAATAGTTAACTTATGAGATATACAGGTTACTAGCACAAGTCATTGAAGAAGAACAAGAAGACATCATGTGAGTATGTTAGACATAAATAGCTAGCATGCTAATCCAGGTATGTTTTTCCTATATCAAGATAGAATCCTACCTTGTGTTAGGATCTTATACTGTTGTTGATAATGATTATTCATGAAGTCATAGGTTTTAATAATCATGATTGTATGCATTTTATGTTTCTTACCATAATTGATGATATGACTAACCAGAAGAATCATGATGGTATAGGTTTGAATAATCACAGGTTTTATGCATTTTATATCTCTTATCTTGATTGATGATTCAACTAACCTGAAGAGTCATAGGTTTGAGTAATTACAGGTTTAGACATGTTATGTTTCTTATGATTTGACTAACCATAAGAATCCTACATAAACCTTGAATGCTAATGCTTATTATTTCTGTTTGAAATGATCATGACTATACATGCTTGAGATTATTGTGTTTTAATAGTATACTAATGAATGTATGATTCTATATGAGATCACAAGGATAACACATTCATGATACTAATAAGCATGCTTAGGGACCAAGGATGAATATGAGATTCAAGAACAGGTAATCCAGGAAGCAAAGATCAAGAGGGAGTACACTCCAGTGGTTTATGCAAGGATGTAGATATTCAGAGGGAGTTGACCATCTCTCTACATCCCACAACAGAAAGGTGTAGAAGAAGCTACTTCAGATTAGGACTCCAGCAGCTCCTGCAAAGAAGCGAAGACTCAGAGGGAGTCTACCCAATGAACAAACAAAGATAAGTATTTTTAATTATCATTTCATGCATATTTGTTTGTTTAAATAAAATTGTTCAAATGATGTATATACTCATGTTCCTAGACTTAGGATATGTATTGTGCATATTAGAATAGTCACATTGATGAACAGTATACTACTAATATACCTGGGTAAGTGGCCTATGACACTGTACAACATTCCATTGCTACTTATCTAGAATGAAACCTCTTTGCTGACATGTTGGGAGTTGTGCACACTCTTAACAATGTTCTGGTAGAGACTGGAAGACATCTAGAAAGTTATGGGACATGGATAAATGTTGTATTGAAGCATTGGCTAATTGCATGACTGTATGACATATTTCTTTATGTATAAGAATTTGTTCTAAAAATTATGAGATGTTTCTAATCATGCAATTTAACCTGTTTTGTAGGAAAGACCGTATATCTTCACCTACAAAAAGGTCTACAACATTTGTTCCAGCAACAAAGATATCTATTGAAGATATTGAAGTTCCCAGGATCTGGGATGAAGAAATGGAATACCATGATCCGTCGATCATGAAGAACGATGTTTGGGATGTAGTCCCAAGACCTGAAGGGAAGTTTGTTATGACTTCCAGATGAAACTATCAGATCAAGCATGTTGCAGATGGCAGCATAGAGAAATATAAAAGTGATGAAATAGAAGATACACCAGATGGATTCAAGACAGCTTCCTTGAATGGTGTAGTTGAAGAAGAAGTGTATGTGGAGCAGCCACTTGGTTCTGAGACACATGATAGGAAATCATATATGTGCAAAACTTGGTATGGTGAAGATAGATTGATTGCCGACACGCAGCGGAAGCTTGCTTACTACCGAGTTCGAGATGAAAAACTTGGGGATGATGCACTACTTGTTTTTGGCATGGAGGTGTGGCAGAGTGCAGAAGGAATCTTCCTTGGACAAGGGAAGTATGCAGTAGAGATCCTGAAGAGGTTCGGGATGATGGACTACAAGGCTATGGCCACACCTATGGCATCGAACCTGAAGCGCCTGTGTGATGCTTCATCTGAGCCGATTGATATCACTATGTATCGTCAGATGATTGGCTCCTTGATGTACCTGACGAACACGAGACCAGATATTTGCCTTGCAGCGAACACATTGAGTTAGTTCCTGATGGATCCGAGGAGTGTTCACCTGGTTGCTGTAAAGCATGTTCTGAGGTACCTGAAGGGTACAGTGGATTATGGGCTCAGGTATGAGGAGAATCAAAAGTTTAACCTGCAGGGTTATGTTGATTCAGATTGGGCTGGCAGTGCTGCAGACAGGAAGAGCACATTTGGGTGTTGCTTCAGTATGGGATCAGGTGTGATCTCTTGGTTTAGCAGGAAGAAGTCCTGTGTAGCACTGAGTACAGCTGGGGCAGAGTATGTTGCAGCCTGTTCGGCTAGTTGTGAGACAGTATGGCTACAGAAGCTACTGTCTGGGTTATTTGATCTCCCGTTGGAGGCTACTGGTATCTTCTGTAATAACCAGAATTGTGTGAAGCTGTCCGAGAACCCAGTGTTTCATGATAGGTCGAAACACATAGAGATCAAATATCACTATATCAGGGATATGGTGCAGAGAGGAGCTGTGAAGCTTCTGTATGTTGCGACGGACGAGCAGATTGCAGATGTGCTGACGAAGCCACTAGCCAGAGTGAAGTTTGAGTACTTCAGAGAGAGGTGTGGCATTCTTCAAATCGAGGACACTTCGAGGAAGAAGTGATGGACACATTTGCTGAATCCATTCCAAGCATGTTGGAAGGAGGATCCTTCACATGGCTGTGGATGTAAGCGCTGGATAATGGGCATCAGGATGATGTTCTGGTTTCTGCTGGATATGATCAGTTGGATCATTTTTATGTATGTATGTTCGCATCATGTTGGATGCTGGATATGATCAGTTGGATCATTTTTATGTATGTATGTACGCATCATGTTGGATGCTGGATATGATCAATTGGATCATTTATGTATGTATGCATCATGTTGGATGCTGGATATGATCAGGTGGATCATTTATGTATGTATGTGCATCATGTTGGATGCTTGGAACATGTATCTGTATATGTATCAGGTGGATACATTGTATGATCAGGTGGATCATGTATGGTGATATGTATCATGTATCAGGTAGATACTTGGTATGCATCAAGTGGATGCATTAATGATCAGGTGCATCATGTATGATGATATGTATCAGGTAGATACTTGGTATGCATCAGGTGGATGCATTGATGATCAGGATGATCATGGATGATGAGCTTCAGGATGTTGCTCCAGATGACATGCAGCAGGATGTTGCAGTGATGATCATGGATGATGAGCTTCAGGATGTTGCTCTAGATGACATGCAGCAGGATGTTGCAGTGATGATCAAGATGATCATGGATGATGAGCTTCAGGATGTTGCTCCAGATGACATGCAGCAGGACGTTGCAGTGATGATGATCAGGATGATCATGAGTACATCAGGATGATGTATGGTGAGTATCAGGTTGATACTCTATGGCCGTGGATCAGGTTGTGCAAATGAGCATGTCTGGGAGATCCTATAGGTCGGAGTTTTGTACCCGTAACAACCTGGGATGCTCTTTCGAGACATTGCTCTGGGAGGACATGTAATAGCGCCCTGGGAGATCTCAGGTCGAAGTTGTGTACCCGTAACATCCTGAGATGCTCTTGCGAGGTTTTGTCCTATGGCATGTAATTTGGGCCCTGGGAGATTTCAGGTCGGAGTTGTGTACCCGTAACATCCTGAGATGCTCTTGCGAGGTTTTGCCATGACCACATGTAATTTGTGCCCTGGGAGATTTCAGGTCGGAGTTGTGTACCCGTAACATCCTGAGATGCTCTTGCTAGGTTTTGTGGTGGACCACATGTAATTTGTGCCCTGGGAGATTTCAGGTCGGAGTTGTGTACCCATAACATCCTAATATGCTCTTTCGAGGTTTTGTGGTGGGTTCACATGTAATAGCGCCCTGGGAGATCCTACAGGTCGGAGTTGTGTACCCGTAACATCCTGGGATGCTCTTTCAAGGTCTTGTGACGCACGTAATAAGTCCTGAGGATTCCACAGTATGGCCAGTGATGACGAAGACCTGTAGGTGGTGGGCCTACATCCAGTATGAAAAAGGACTGGCTCTGTAGAACTTCCTATGATGAGTAGATTCAGAGATTGATTGAGATAGCAGTAGCAGTGACGATGATGATGACTCGATGACGATTATCCAATGACGATGATCTAGAGAAGATGACTTGTGCTAGAAGAACTGTGCTGAGAAATACCTTCCTAGTTAAGAGGGAGTGTTGATGTATATGTAACTTCGGAATGTATTTCATATATGTATGTTGTATGTACTCCTATAGAGATGGTATTATTCCTCTATATGGAAGTGTCGTCATTTATATTGTAAGTGTCGTAACTTATACTTGATGGGTTATTAGACCACCTTGTTGGGGTCGGCCCTGTATAAGGCATGTGGGTCGAAGGGTTATTAGACCACCCTATTGGGGGTCGGCCATGTGGGTCAAAGGGTTATTAGACCACCCTATTGGGGGTCGGCCCAGTCAGCATTATGTTATGTGGTTAAGTTCGAGCCTACATGAGTTAGGTAAAAAGGCAAGTCAAGTCAAGTATAAATAGAGTGCAAGAGGCACTCTATTTTCACACTCACTTCTCACACATGCACTCAAGGAGGAGTGGCACACTTATGGAGGAGGATCTACTGCTAGGTTATGGCTATCTCTCTTGGTTGGTTGTATCATTGCTCTATCTATCTCTGAGGAAGTTATTGGGGTTTTTCACCTTTATGGTTTTCCCCAAGTAAATCTTTGTGCCTCTTGTGTGCTTGCATTATTGTCTCCATGATTGATATGCTGTAGATATGATGTACATGTTGTTCTCTCAATTAAGATCCTAGATCAGATTGAAGTAAATTCTGAAAATTTAACAGGTCCTTTTCATGGGAAAGGAGACTGGGATTTCTGTCAATGTGAATTGTTGTTAGTCTCTTTTTTAAAATAGTGGACTTAGATTAATAGAAAAGTTTGTATTGTAGTTTAAGCCAGGATAAATTGTGCCATCCATATCCCCTATGGACAAGACATTTTGTCTAGGTTTTCCTTGAATGAAATTATCGAAGAATTTATTGGTCACTTATCAAGGAAAATGAATATACTGTGGAGTCTTCTAGCTCTAATGCACCTTGACATCCACATTTTATGTTTGACATGGGTTTTATTTTTGTATTATTTTGATTAGTATTGTTTACCTCTGTAGCTTTTATGATTTTTGTAGATTAGTGATATTGTTACCAGCGTTGCAAAGATTTCTGGGCATGTTGGCATACATGTTTAATCAAGTCTGGAATAGACTTAAGGGGTGCAATACTGTGTCATGAATAGGGAAATCTAGGACCACCTAAGCAGAATTTATGCAAGTTAGGACCAGTTGTGAATGGTTTTTTGCCTCCGCATTCTATGCAATTGAAAAGCACAAACCCTTTTATGGAAGCTCCACTGAAAGCAAGGAGTCGTCCCCCACTCTCCCTGTTATAATTTAAGGTGGCAATGGAATTGAAATATCAACAGCTTGGGGAAGATTGGCCATTGCAGTTAGAGAAAATTAATTCACATGTATCTGAATAATGAAAGGTTACAGCTTTTCTATTATCATTTCCTTGTTTGCTGCGTGAAGCATGTCTTCCCAAAGCTCTGCCACCTCTCAGGTCATTGTGAAAGCAGCTAATGCATTTTATTTGAAATTTCAAGGAAATGAGAAAATTTTGAACTCTTTTTTACATTAATTATTTTGAAGATATTTGTTGTGTCTCTTTAGTTGAATCATGAAATTTAGGTATTTCCTTGCAAATGTGGATTCAATATTCTAAGCAAGTTACAGGCAGAGTGCAGAAATGCTAGATTTCTCTCCAAGTAAGTCAAAACTTTAAATCACCTTGAAAAGGTCCCATAAATCCACACAAATTATGGATACATTGTAACAGTTGAGCCAATAGAGGGGAATTTCAGTCAACTCCCACACTTATGGAAAGAAGGAGTTCGCATTTTTGTATGTGAAAACAATCACTTTTGGGGTTGTCCTGCCACTGTTGTAATTCTTGAAAATTTTCTTGCCACCCTTGTTTTAACGAGCATTGCAGAGCAACATGAAGTGGATGTTTTTACACATAATGCTTGAGTTGATTGTAGAAAACCAAATCATTGATGGGGATTATGTGCCTCACTTGGGATCTAGGGTGGTATAGTTGTATGTATTTTCAATGCTGAGAACTACCTTGGGAAACAGAATTTGGATGAAAAACAACACCTTCTTAATGTGGTTAAGTAGCCATATCTAGAAAAGTTGTAATGTGAAGCCTCCCAATTAGTTGAAAATGTCAAACTTGAGTTTGTGGTTAGTGATATTGTGTTTCATTGCAATCTCAGATTTTGGGATATCTTCCATTTATCTAAACAAAAGTTACAATGTTTTTACAAAATTGATTCACATCAAAGATATTTTTTCTGGCATCCGGTTATATTCATTGACATGTCTCATAATCGTCATATATGGCTATTCTTTCATCTCAAGTAGTTCATTGATAGTGTAGATGATACATGGAAACGTGTTGTTAGATTCATGGCTCAAAGTCATTCAAATGGTGATGGAATTGAATGGATCATGGGTTCTAGTCAAATGATGCTTGTAACAGATCGTCTTATTCCCAAGACTGTTTTCAAACTCTTATTGCTTTGTTCTTTTTATCATATTGTCATCTCTAGTGAATTTTGTGTTATCTATGACTATGTCCTAAGGAATTGCAAGCAAGCAACAACATCAGCAGTGAAGCCAAAAAATAAGTCATGTAGCATGCACCCAGGTTCCATACTAGTAGAATAGTAAGTTGCAGATGAAGTTTGTATCTTTGATACCACTAGAAATATGTTATGATTCTTACATCCACTTGGAGTTTCCTTTAATGATCCAGTCATTGATGAGGTAGCTGAATTAATAGGAGGAACAGTTTGATTCAATGGTGATTGAAAAATAGGGTAAATTTTGAACAATTTTGAAGCTTCAAGGGTAACATGAAAAGTATTGTGGGAATCCAACAGAAGAATGTGGAAACCCTGCAACAACTAGGGATTTTCTCTAGAAGATTAAAATATGTGTTATGGATGCAATTGATCAACACAAAACCATGGATAATTTATTGAAGGAACACACTGTTGAAGTAACATAACAGCCAATAGAAAAGGCTTGTGGGATACATAGCTAGAATCCAGATTTTAAATGACTTCTACAACAAACCTAAGCGATCTTTTTAGGCATTGTGATATTTAGATGAAAGAGATGCTGACCCCTTTCCTGGAATGGATCTCCATTATACCCCAAACTATGGTTATGGATGAGAAGCATACTTCCACAATCTTTACATGATCATTTTCCACGAAGCTTTTATCAAATGTTGAGGATTCTCTTAGGATGTTATAGATTTGGAATTGTTAAGAATTCGTCTAGATTAGCTTTGATCATGCCCATGCTTTCAAAATCAACTATGTTTCATTGCTAATACCAACTTTGTTTCATTGTTGATATGATCATCAAACTGTCCAAATCTAAATGTAAACTGATCAGCTCCAAGATTTATGCTAGCAGCTCCACAAACATGTGAAGCTAACACTCTATTCCCGGATCTTCATAAATTTATTGCACTGGGTATGGTTGATCATGAGTAATTCTCAGATGTGAATTTCAACTTTTGCCAAAACTCTTAAACCCAAGGTCGACACCTTTATGGATTCCAGAAAAAGATAAATCAGGCATGTAATTAAAGTTGTTATGTTGTAGTCTAGCACCAAGTATGTGATGATCAACATATTGAATTATCTTTTCATACAAAAGAAAGAAGGATAAACGTGTTAATTAAATGGATATAACTAGTGGCGTCTATCAATAATAGTTTATTCTCTAAGGACAGAATGTCATTCAGGAAATAACAAAATATAAAATGGGATAAAGATTTCCTCCCACGAGTATTAATTACTTTGCAAAAACATTTGCAAACCTCTTAGAACTCTCTTAGAACAAATCTTAACAAGCAACTGGTGGATACCTGTGTAACATCTGTCAATAATAGTTCATTCTTTGAGGACAGAATGGCATTCAGGAAAATAACAAAACATAAAATAGGATAAAGGTTTCCTCCCAATAGTATAAATTACTTTGCAAAAACATTTGCAAACCTATTAGAACTAGGAGATGCTTTTGCACTCCCACTTGGTATCTGCACTATATGTACTATCTAGGTCCATTGACCTACTTTTTGTGGTCATTTGGATGACATCAATAAAATTATCTGATCTCATCTCCTCGCTGTCAAATGGACAGGCATGTGTACTATTGAGCACTAAAATTGATTTTCAATGTTTCCAATGAAGTGATTGAGATATGTTTCTATTTGTGGTTTTGCCAAGTTGGTAATGCAGCGAGAACTATTTTTGAGGTACCTCAAGAGAATCCATGCCCATCACAGATTCACATCTAGTCTCTTTATTTCATAAAAAATTTCCTCCAATGACAACAAACAATTCTGCAAAGACATTGGTGCATTAAACATGTTTGCATTTAGAGGCAATGTTTGAAGGCTTAACATTGCAGTTCTGATAGGGTAGGTGGCGGAAGCTTCTAGAATGTGTGAAGATAACAATGCCTGGTTCAATTCTTTATCTTGCTTTTTTTGGATCTCCTTGATATCAGGGAAGCCATAATTTTTTAGTTTGGAATGGACCTGGATTTAAAGTTTTAGTTATATTTTACAATACAAGTTTAACATTTGAGTTGAATGCATGCTTTTGTAGAAAGTATGTACTTGAAATGCTGGCTGATTTCCTTTAAGTTATCATAAATTTGGTTTCTATTTATTTGTAGCTTTTTCAATTGTGGATGAACTAATATGTGCCATTTGTCTTAGCAAATTACAGTGGTACTACTGGGATCTATTTTAAATGATCTAGTTCCTCATTATTGTTGTGATTTTTCTAAATTTACAGGTTTTAGATTTTGACTTTGAGAAGTTCTGCTCAGTATCTCTTTCAAACTTGAATGCCTATGCTTTCCTGGTTTGCGGAAAGTACTATCAAGGAAGAGGTCGGAATTCCCATGCGTACACTCGTAGTCTTGAAGCAGGTCACCATGTCTATATCAATTTATGCACATAAAAGGCATATTGTCTTCCAGATGGATATGAAGTGAATGATCCTTCACTTGATGATATTCGGTACGTCTTGAAACCAAGGTTGGAATGCTGAGATTATTTATCTTGTTTGTTCAGGAACACCTATATAGTCTAATTTATCATTTAGGACAAATATTTCAGGCCTTATAATATATGACAAATGATATACCTCAATAGCTACAATATTTTTAGGTTCTTTTTTTATTTTCTCATGCATCTCTAAATGCATCAAAGCCAGCATTTTTCTTTGGCCTGATAGTTCTACCACTAGTGGCATTATGTATGAGTTAATTTTGATTTTGTAAGTTACACACATGTTTATAGCAATTAGTGGATTTCTTTTGGTCAGTTCTAGAAGGTAACCTATCTTTTCTTTTGTGGTTAGCTTGGATCTCCGTGTATTTAGAAACACCATTAATAGTTTTTGGTCATTGATGTCCTTTAAAAAATGTTTCCTTTACATTGTAATTTTTTTCGAAGGAAAACCTCGCAGGGAAACCCTTCGGCACTTCTTCGCATTTTGCAGATAGTACCCAGTGTAAACCCATCAACACTAATTATGGCACTTGACCTGGTAGGGACATATATAGAGGCACAATGGAGGCATCCAACCTGGGGAATTGACCCCAAAACCTCTTGAGCTCAAAGGACTCAACCACTCAAGCTATTCCATTGGGCTACTTTCAATACTATAATTTATAAGATATAAAATTTACATTAAATTTAAATCAAGCTGAATTTTATCCTCCAAATAACTGTGATTTGTGTATACCCAATATATATGGCTAGTACTTAAAATCTCCCTCGCCATTCTCTCAAATAAAATCATAACATGCAGAAGGAAGACACGAGAAGATTTCATTCTACTTATTTATTATGGCAAGTTGTAGTTCCAAGGAGGTAAAGCTTGATTGTTGGATTGACACAGCCAACTTATGTTAGACGGACGATGTAGTTTTCGAGGGATAAGGTTGAGAAACTTGATACAATTAAGCAATGGTCTAGGGTGCTTGATGGTTCATAATATTTACCTGGAATGGTAATTGAAGTAAGACACAAAGTCTTGTGGCGTGGATTAGGGTCCAGCTTATCTGCCTGACTGTATCCAATAGAATTTAGTCGTCCATGTGAACTTTTTCTATGTTTACATTGTTGTTTATTTCATTCTGTGAATATTATCAGTAACATCTCTTAGATCTTAATCGATTTATTTGGTGGACGTCTTTTAGGTTGGTCTCAACAACATCAAGGAGACTAACTTACTCAATGTTACCGTTCATTCATTAATGAGGGTCACTCCTCTAAGAAACGTTTTCCTTACCCTTGGAAATTATTAGAACTGTAAATCTCCTCTTGTTCAACGATTTGGAGAACTGACAAGGAAAATCTGGCATTCTCGAAATTGCAAGGGGCAGGTATTTGTCTTGGAAGAGTCCAATCGTATAAATTAATAGACAGTCAGCTAAGACAACATATAGTAACTCTTGGGGATTTGTTTGCAGGTGAGTCCCCATGAGTTCCTACAGGTAGTTATGGTAGCCAGTAAGAAATGGTTTCAGATAGGTGCACAGCCAGATCCCGTGGAGTTCATGTCTTGGATTCTAAATACTCTTCATGGAGACCTTGGAGGAACAAAGAAATCTAATAGCAACATTATCTACAAATGATTTCAGGTTCTATTGTTAATTAAGATGAGGCTCTAAGTATATAATATGTGCAGGAGCATGTTAGAGACTTAGTTAATTGCTTCCCATTTTTTCATCATTTTCATGTTGTGCTTGTCTATTCAGGGTCAATTGGAGGTGGTGAAAGAGATCCAAAACATAAAATTTAATGAGAAGAAAGAGGAAACAGAGAAACAACAAAAGGTGACTAGGATGGAGGATAAAGCAAAACCTGATGACGTGGTTAGAGAAATCTACAGGATGCCTTTTCTTATGCTTGGACTTGATCTTCCGCCTCCTCTTTTTAAAGATGTAATGGAGAAAAACATTATTCCACAAGTAATACTTAGTTTTCTTATTATAATTTCATATCATGTGGAAATGTTGTTTTAAATTTTTAATTCAAATCAATAATATATAAAAGAAAACACACATTATGAAGGTTTTTCGAACTGTATTGTCTCATTCCTTTACAGTATCACATATATGAAAACTTAATTCTTATCTAATGGCACAGTTTATGCATTTATGGACATAAAAGTGGATACCCTGGTCAGATTATAGATATTTTCCTCATTCTTTCAAACTCTAGATGTTTTTTAGAAGTATGCAGTGGCTACAATTTGAAAAATGTAACCTTGACTTATATCTGGGGTGTATGCTATTTTTGGATGCTAACTGTGGTTACTATTTCAGAGTGCATTGTGATTTTAAGACTTGTTTGGGGGCATTTGTTGTGTTAGGTGCCACTTTTCAACATACTAAAGAAGTTTGATGGTGAGTCAATTACTGAAGTTGTCTGTCCCCAGATTGCAAGGATGAGATATCACGTGACAAAAAACAATTTCTTTATGGAGAAGAATCCTACTCTTGGTGAATGTCCTCAAACCTATATTGTATGGTTTTCTTTCCTGTATTTTCCTTCCAGATAATGAAATTGATTTTTTGTGACACTTTTTTTGCACCAATGAACTTTCCTGTCAAGAATTTGGAATTAAAGGATTATATCCCTTTACCTATGCCAAAAGGAAATGAAACATTATGTCCCAAGTATGATCTCATTGCAAATATTGTCCATGATGGGAAAATTGGTGAAGGTTCTTACAGGGTATTTGTACAGAGAAATTCAGAGGAAGGCTGGTAAGCTCTCATTTCTGTCAACTTCTATATCAAATGTTAACCATTAATATTTTCAGGTTCTACATGTAAACCTTTCCATAACAATTTAATATGGCTGGAGTTTGTTTGGGAAGATTGAATATGTTAATGTTTTCCAATCATTAATTCTATTTTTTTGCAGGTATGAAATGCAGGATCTCCATGTATCTGAAACTCTACCTCAGATGGTTGCACTTTCTGAGGCATATATGCAAATTTATGAGCAGCAACAGTAAAAACAGATGAAGGCTTTACACAGAATTTTCTTACTGATATGTAAGGAATTCCTTGTATGATTTATAAAAATGGTTGTAAAGTTTTTGATAGTTGACTAGATATAAATATATTTCTTGTTGAGGTCCTATGTGCTTTTATTAGGACATGATCATTTGTTGTAAGTTAGGACCTTTGGAATGTTCTTTTTATCTACTCAATTTAATTTCGTTGGCTAATTCAAGTCCAAATACAAAAATAGGACGGTTCATGACCTACATATGAAATACAACTTTCTGTATTAGTTCCTTTCTATCTTGGTGAGCATCAATTTCATTTTATTCTTTTGTTTTTAAATCTAAAATAGTAATAGTTGATATTCTTTGGGAAATAGTTTGGCTTCTGTCAAAAATATGCAACAGATTCCAGAACTTTTCTTAAATCAAGTCTATGGCTAAATCTTAAATGCTGTACAAAATCCAATTCAATTTTGTCAAAAAACAACTCGAGTTCAATAGCATAATTGTTTGAGAGATTGCAATGTATATATCTGCACATACATATGTATGGGTGTGCAAATGTGTAATTTCAGTAAAAAATATTTTATTATTAGAGAAAACATATAGAGTTTTGTCTCCACCTTAACGGTAGAACAGGGACACCAAAATTGTGTATGCATGTTTGTTTTTGGTGCTCATAAAAAAAATTATATTATCAGAGACAATATATACAAAAAAGTAGAGTTTTGTCCAACCTTAGCTGTAAAAAAGGGTGTTTATGGGTAGAAATGACCTTGGTCAACTGTAGGGGTTAACCTCGGTGAAATGTCTCAAGTAGACTAAGCATTGTTTGGGATAGGGAATCCATCTAGATTTTGGTTCAACAACCATTAATTACGCTGAAGGCGTATTTTAAGGGAGTGGTTCCTCTCGCCCCTTCGTCGTCTATCGACGGTGAATGAGGAGCCACCCCTGTGATTGTACGGATTAAGCCATGAATGATGTATTTAGTGCACATAATAATAACAAAAAGAAAGTACCATATTCTAAATTGTCTGTAGTGAGCAACTGCGATGCTTTGACTGTAGCAACTTTGACTAACGGTAATGAAGAGAAGGCATTGTAAAAACTGCCTGTTTCATTTTGCAGAGAATGTAATTGGGTAGCTGGCAGCACCACCAATGAGAGTGCATGAATCCTATTTTTTGTTTCCGTGTAGGCGCCATCTACCATTGAAATTCCCCCCCCCGCTTCTTATCCTTTTCGGATACTTGAATGATACAAAGCAATAATGAGTCCCTCGGATAAGCTTGAACGTCATTTTCATGGACACAAAACTGAGTACCTGTTGCCATAGGAAATTAAAACCCAAATCAAAATGAAAGTCTGCATCAGATCACAAACTCAGCAGATAAATGGTACTTACCGTTTGGGAAGGGAGCAGAGGCATTAACGATCTCAATATTCCTTGAAGAATTTGTGCTACTGCTGCTTCTATTGTGCCGGAGTAATAAAGTTGAATATTCTGCTTTGAGAGGCTGTAGAATACATCCGATGTCATCCTGAGTCTGAATTTGCGTACAATATTTGGTGTTTGAATTCTGTGTGTGTAATAAGGCGGTGGTGAGAAGATTCATGGCTCTTGTAATTTTACTAGCAATCGATGCCATTGTTGCAAAAATCAGAAATATTTTTGAAAAACATGTAAACCATGTATAAAATGAATTTAGAATAGATTGACCAACTCAGAATTAGAAATATCATTATTTTGTATTCTTGAATGATGCAAAATTTGTTTGAATAGCATCATTCTCAAGCAATAACAACTTCTTAAAGGGTGCTAGCTCAATGGTAGAGAACCTGCCTAATTATAGGTAGGAGATTGGTGGTTCGATTCCTCCGTACCCTATCATAAATTATTGACTAAGAAAACGACTAAATTCACATATATATGATTATTAGTAGCTAATTTCCAGTATCTTATAGCGCAACTAAGGTTTAGTCGTATTTAGCTTAGTCATTAATATGTTATCATCTAGTAGTTTATTTAGTCGTATATTTGGCATTGATTGTGACAATCAATGACTAAATCAACGACTAAATGAGTGAGTAAAAATGACTAAATTAGTGACTAAATCAAAGAGTATCAGAGACTAAATCAATGACTTAATCAATGACTAATAAGTCAACCAATTAATGACTAGTGAAATACGACTAGAGATAAGATAGTGGAAATCGGATACTATCAGTCACCGACTCAAAAATAGTCGTTTATAGTCGAATTTTAGTAATTAATTTCTCATTTTGTACTAGTGGTTGTCTTGGCATGCTTGATAAACACAACTGTAGGTTGGATTATCATGATTATGTTGTCCTTGAATGCTTTATAAACCCAATTGTAGGTTGACTTAACATGGTTATGTTGTCCTTGTATGCTTGATAAACCCAACTGTAGGTTGTCTTAGCATTGTTATGTTTCCCTTGTATGCTTGATAAACCCATTGTAGGTTGGCTTAGCATCCTTGTTCTCTAGAATTCTTGATAAACCCAACTATAGATTGGCTAAGCATGGGGATGAGAACTTGATTGGGAGAGAGCCATTAACCCTACTTGGTGGATACCCAACCCAGCTCGGGGGTGGTCTCTCAGCTGAAAGAGTATAGGATGGACAAAGACCTAAGGTTGGGTGGGACGTTGCTCTCGCTTAGCCAGTTGCTTGGGTAGCTTCAAGATTCAAGATAAGTGTTTATGTGGTGTAAATGATGATATTCATGTGTTATGCCTAATTGTTTATGTTCAAGTTATTGAATGAATGTTTATATGAATTTGATTGATAGGTAGATTATGTATAAGCCTGAGTAGAAGGTTGAGTTCATGTTGGATGTTTCATGCAGATTGCATGAGTTTAATGCATTGTTAATTTTCCATGTGTTAGATGAAGGAATTAGCCTTAGTTTTATTCACTTTATGTGTTTATTCATGCATTGCATACTTGGTTTGAAGGATTGCTTGGCCTCACCTAGATAGGGGAAAAGAGTTGTATGGCCCCTTTGGTGTTCATAACCTCTCTATGATTCAGAGAAAAGACAAAGTTATGGCAGGAGGCAAGTAGAGTTCTTGTTGAAGGTTAAAGGCAGAGTGAAGGGAGTTATAAGCATAAATTCAGTTGGAAAATTGGCAAGTTTGGAGAAATCATTTGGGATAGGGGATTACACCAATGGATAGATATCTCCAAGAGATTTCCAATGGTACTGGCCTTGCCCAATTTGGATTAAGGATGAGGAAGTTATGCCCTTGAGAGGTTTGTAGGTGTAGAGGATGTGGTTTCGCAATTCCGCATCCGCAATGCGGATTGCGGGCGTTGGAAACCAACAATTGGATTCTTGTTTGGGACTTCCACATTTCTGAGTTCCGCAATGCGGAATTGCGTATTGTGGGAGGGTGAAGGCTCTAGAGAATTAGATTTGGACTTACGCATTCCCGCGTTCCACAATGTGGATTGTGGAATGCGGAAATAGAAACTTTTTGGAGGATTGGATTTGGGCATCTGCATTTCCGCATTTCGCAATGCGGGGTTGTGGATTGTGGAAGGGAAAAATTCTGGTATGGTGACTTTTGCTTTCCGCACTTTCTGAATCCCACAATGCGGATTGTGGATTGCGGTAGATTGCAGATCGATGGCCCTTGCGGCTGTGTGTAAAATTGGAAGGCAAAAAAAATGTATCAGGTGGTCTCCCATCGCCTTGAAGGGAACTGAGGGGATTGGGGACATGACAGTTGCCCCTTCATTTATGAGGGAATTGTAAAAATTTCAACTTACTAAGGCTAGGCCGTCAATTCATGTATATCCAGAATGGTGAACAATGGAAGAATAATGAGCACAAGAAAGGTCGGTCGACCCTTCATTTACGAGAGAAATGTAAAAATATTTAATCTACGAAGGCTAGGCCGACAATTCTCGATGTCTGACTTCTGCAGTAAATAGTAGGGATCAGGACATCAACAAAGTTATAACATATAAAAAATGTTTGTCCCAACTTTCGATTTCCAACAAGAAGGATTGGCCGCCCCTTTGTTTAGTAGTGAATTCTGAACACCTATATCCATCAATTCACCTATATACAGAATGGTGAACACAAGAAGGATTGACCGACCCTTCTTACAGTCTAGAAATATTATGAAAAGAACATTGGAAAAAGAAGGGTCAGTCGCCCTTTCATCTATGAGATAATTGTAAAAATATTCAAACTACGAAGGCTAGTCGCCCTTTCATCTATGAGATAATTGTAAAAATATTCAAACTACGAAGGCTAGGCCATCAATTCATGTATATCTAGAATGGTGAACAATGGAAGAATATTGAGCACAAGAAGGGTCGGCCGACCCTTCATTTACGAGAGAAATGTAAAAATATTTAATCTACGAAGGTTGGGCCAAAAATTTAGCTATATCCCGAATGGTGAACAGAAGAATGAATGGTCGACCATTCCTGTATTGTAGGATTAGTAGAAATAGTAAACACTAGAAGGTTCAAGCATCGCTTCTTATATCCTCCAAATATAAAGAATATCATGGAGAGAAAGGATCGGCTGCCCCTTCATAGTAGAGAATTATAAAACTATCGAACCTACAAATAGTCATCCAAAAATTCACCTATATCCAGAATGGTGAACACAAAAGGGAACTATTGACCTTTCTTGTACTCTAAAAGTATTATGAAAAGAATACTGAGCACATGAAGGTTCAGTTGCCACTTCAATAATGAGAAAAAAGTAAAAATATTCAACCTTCGAAGACTAGGCCAACAATTCATGTATATCCAGAGTGGTGAACGATGGAAGAATACCGAGCACAAAATGGGTCGGCTGACCCTTCATTTATGAGATAAATGTAAGACTATTTATTGTACGAAGGATAGGCCAACAATTCATCTATATCCAGTATGGTGAACATAAGAATGGATGGCCAACCCTTCCTGTATTGTGGGATTAGTATGAATAGTAAACACAAGAAGGATTGAGTGCCCCTTCTTCTATCCTCCAAATATCAAGAATATCATGGAGCTAAAGGAATGGTCATCCAACAATTCATCTATATCCAGAATGGTGAAAACAAGAAGGAACAACTGACCCTTCTTGTATTATAGAACTATTACGAAAATAATACTTAGCACAAGAAGGGTCGATCGCCCCTTCATTTATGAGAGAAATGTAAAACACAACAAGGATCAGATGCCCCTTTCTATATCCTCCAAATATCAAGAATATCATGGAGTGAAAGGATTGGTCACCCCTTTGTTTATCAGAGAATTATAAACTATTGAAGATCTGAATGGTCTTCCAACAATTCACCTATATCTAGAATGGTGAACCCAAGAAGGATCAAATGACCTTTTATGTATTATAGAACTATTAGTAAAATAAATATGAAGAAGGACTGGACACTCGTTCGTATATTCTCCAAATATCAAGAATCTCACGGAGATATTATACCTAGATAACTTTGACATAAGTATCTTTCAGAAAGGAACAAACGCTCCTTCTTGCATAGATCCATTTTCTACAAACCACAATAAAGATCAATTTAAATGGTAAGGAGTAGTACTTGATTGAAATGTGACTTCCTGTAATATTCTCGATCCGTTTATTTCTATCACAAATACCCAATTAAAATGATAGTTAATATGAATTAATGATTGCCCCTTCTATGATCGATTCTATCTCAACTGACTATATAAAATGTGCATTCGATCTCTCATGGATAATGCTAGCAGATTTGTTCTTAATCAATCAATTGATTTTGGAAATGAGTTGTCATTCCTTATCCATCGATCATTCTCCTGAACATATTCAAGTATACATCTAATATTAAAATTGATAATTATAAACATTGTATGCATTCTTATATTAACTACACAATATTTACTATTTTGCAGATAAAACATGTCTGTGTTGATGATAGGAAATCTCGTTCCTTGATTTGTTAAAAGATCACAACCTTGGTTTATTCAAGCATGGATGGTATGTTGAGATGGATGAACCAGATAATTTGTACCTAGATTTATATCTATTCTGCATGGATGAGGAAGGAGCTCCAACTCTAGATGGAATACTGACATCTATAGATCCCATTTCTGATGATTTATTACGTGTTCAAGTTGAAGTGGTCGAGAGAGACTGGAGTTTCCTTCTACAGGATGATATTATGGTTTGTAATTTTTGACCATATCTAATGAAAAGTGGTCCCGATTCAGATCCAGTTTCTTGTGCGAAGCAAGGGTGGGTTTTCCCTCGTATGATGTTTGTAATCGGTTTGGAATTAATACCACATCATATTTGAAGAAAGAAATTTTGTCGGTATGGAAGAAAAGAATTCTGGCTGCGAAAACCTCGTCTGTATTGCATTATATGAATATTGAAAAGAAGTTGACAAATGTATACCATGAAAACATTCTTTTCTACCTTAGAAGAACATTTCTCAATCATATTGAAAAATATGTGACCAAATCTTCCTTCAAAGTACTCAAATCAAGTCCTTCTATAGCGATGATGCGGAAAGCAACTAAGAGCTTCAAAATTTCAAAAGAAGTTCAACAAGAACAGATCAAATGCTTTTTGTTCAATGAGAAAATTTTCTCTATTGACATAACAAGATGTGTTATTGTGCCTATGCATTTGCAATATCAAAAATTTGACGAGGAGGTCGTGGAAAATATGGTTTTATCTCTTGTCTCAACTTTTACAATAACATTGAGAGATGCTATTCTATTTCCTTTCGATAAGGAGACCACGTTGGGATTTGTTCCTAGAAATGAAGACGAAATTAATTTTCCTTCAATAAATTTTTTTATATTGGATGGGAAGCATACTATTTCAGCGTAGAAAAAAAAAATTGAAACTGATAAATATCAATCGGTTCATTCAAGATATCGTCATCGAACAACTTGTCTTCTACATAAAGATGTTCCTCAAAACATTATCAACAAATTATGAAAACAACAAAATTTATCAAACAAGGAATTTGTAAACACTCCATTCATTTCTCAAGGTGTACAAGCAAGGGAGAAATGGATATCCTACGGTAGGCCATCCCACTCGGGAAAGGGAAACGCTTCCAGTGATGATTGGCAGGTATAGAGTTTTTCTTCTTATCAATCAAAGTTTGTAGATTGATTCCTATGTTATGAAATTAGCAAATTAAATATTATCTTTAATTTTATATGTTTGTAGTCTTTCCAAGGTGAATATATGTATATTTGTTGTTCAAACAAAGGACAACCTTAAAGACAAGCTAACCCTTGTTTTGACATTGAATCGATTGTGGAGAAAATGGATGTCTGTATTCAAGCTTTACAAAAGTGGTTCCTTTCCCTACTCACCCAAGAGCATCACTCAGGTTGATTTTGTTCAAAATAAAATAAAGAATCATGGATCTAATTTTTTTAGACCATTACGTGATCTTGATGAAGATAAATTGACCACTGTGGTAGATAATATAATCAATGGAATAGTTTGGCTGAGCACATCGGTCGACAAAAATGTTTGCGCGGAGACTTTATATTAATATTGCAAGTGAATCAGGGACGAGAGGTCAACCATGCATTCTATCTTTGAATATTTCAAAGTTCATGATGTTCATACTTTTCAATCACAGATTATCACTGATGATAATGTCATTGAAATCTATAAAATTGCACCAAATTATCTCCAGCAACATTGCAATATTTTATGCTCTGAAAAGCAAGCAAAATCTCCTAGTATAAAGAAAAAGAAAGAATCTGGAGAGGATAATGGTACCAAATTACCAAATGATGCTGAGAAAATATTGAACATATATATCAATAAAGAGGGGATGGGTATGTCCATTGACTCTGTCAAATATAGTTCATAGTTTGCTTGTCAATGTTGTCATCCTACATCTTTGGTCCACACTAAGATCCATTGCATTTTTTGGTGCAACAATCAACTATGAATTTGTTATTGTTGATATGTGTAATTGTGATAGTGCCTGGACAGAAGAAGATATGATTGCATTGTTATACTACTTAGAATCAAATGAATCGGCATGTACTTGTATTTTTTTAGCTGATATGGAAAACTCTTGTATGATTTCTAAAGCTTTCACACATTTCAGCAAGAAATAAAAAAAAAGCTAAATCAGAATCCTACCAAGGGAGTTTATAGATATTTCTCCAAGGAATTATTTATAGGATTCTCTATTATGTAGTGTTAGGAAATTGGAAGGGATGAGGATAATTTGTTTACTTTTCAAATGGATGTGGATTGGAAGGATGAGAACCTACGAATGATTGATTTACCTTTGTCCAAGGTTACCAATGATAGTTTGAGAAGCTATGTTTTTTCAAAATAAAGGACCCAAGAATTCTGGGATCACATAGTTTCTAGACTGGTCTCTTCTCGAGGTACAGTTCTTTCGTTGTATGTAGGAGGTGGAGTTATTTGTTCATTGATCAGGTTGCTAGATAGAATAATTATTTCTATTATGGAGACAATACAACAAGAGTTGTTTATGAACAATTTCTATCATGAATTAGGTATAAATGAAGGTATTTGTATTAACATTTTCAGATGTCTTATTTCATTGTATTTTACTTTTCTAGGTCGATTATGTTCAATAACTTCTTCAAATTCTTATTCTACTACAACTTCAAATAAAGAGCACACTTAGGTATCGTCCAATAAAATTATAGTATGAAAATATTGAAGGTGATTGAGAATCCACAAAGAACTACGTAACTGGTGAACAAGATGGACAAGAAGGTAAAAAATTATTTTTCAAAGATCTTGGTTAAATTAACTAAATTATGAACAGGGATAATGACCTTGAATACTTGCAAAAAGTTATATAAAATGTATACCTGCAAATTTCTAGGTCAAGATGATTGGATTGCTATTCAACATGTGGATCTTCCACAACCAGAGCTGGGATCGACGATGTCCATGGATATTAGCCAACAAATCACATTGGAGATGGGTTCCTTGGATAATAATTAACTAGGCTAAGGCTTGGTGTCAAAATGCGGTATCTCCAGCAATGTTACTCGGCACTCAAATGTTGGCCAGTCATTGATAGGTTAAAGACAAAGATTATTTTCTACTTAAATTGATAAAACAAATTTATTTCGAAATATAAAACGACAAGCAATATTTATGTGCAACTACAAAAATGTTATTGATATTAGAAATAGAAGGTTTTCTAATTCAGAAGAAAGTCACAGAAAATGACTCCAAAAGAGAAAAAAAGGGAAATAAAAAAATATCGTTGGAGGAAAAAAGGTAAAAAAGGGAGAAGAAAGTATTGTTGGTGAATTTGAATTTAAACACAAATAAACTTCATATGAGTCACAAACAAATGCGATACAATTTTTGGGATTATGTCTTTCCAAATTCAATGTTGGTATTTGGTCATCTAAATGTGGAGTCAATGAGGGGAAGCCATTGTTTACAAAACGTTTGAGGGCCGGTAGTGCAGAAAAAAACATATGGGGAACAAATTTTATTTTTATGGTTTCAAGAGATATGTACCAATGATAAAGAAGGAAATACAAAAAAAAATATGGAGGGTGTGTTGGAGGATTTCCCAATGAAATATTCGCAAATCAATACAACAATGATTGTTTTGGAGGGTGATGATGTGAAAGCACATCCATGTGAAAATTGTATTTTGAGTAAGCCCTTTATTGCATCATCTTCTAGGATAGATAATGAATTGGTACATCGACTCTGGAAGGGTTCTAATAAAATTCATGAATCAACTAATATTAGAACCTTCAATTCCTTCTTCTAGTTGAGTTATAGCCATCAAATGTGACCTATCATTGCCTCTTTCAAGAGCGGGAAACACTAGATGTAACCTATGGAGATTTTAAATCATTTGATGTGTTTTTGCTTTTCTGGTGACATTATTTTCATATGAATATAACGTATTATTAGTTCAGTGTGATGCTTTTATTAAATCATTTGAATATTTGAAAATTTGGTTGATTTTTGTATTAATCTTTGGAAATCAAAATCTTCATTTACAGTTGCATGTTTGTGATCATTATATTCATGATCGAAGTGTTGTTGTTGGGGTTATATACATAGTCACGGTTTTTGTATGCAGACCGGATATCACCGCAAAAGAAACTATTGGTCCTAGGAGTAGAGGGATTGATCTTTGGAGTTCAGATGTTATCCAACATTGAATATTTTTCCAAACAACCTCATTTTGACCATAATTTCTATTGTTATTATGCACGAATGTTCATCCCCGATATTATCAATGTTGCCAGAGAACATTTTTACGTTGTTCTGTGGTTTTCCTCACTTGACAACATGAAAATTAAAAAAATCCTTGGTATATTTGAATGGTTGAAGAATGAAGACTCTGTATTTATTTGGGGTTGAGAGCAATGTAAATATAGTACTATTTATAATTACTCAATGTCTGCATATTATAATGTTGGTGAAGTACTGCACATACACAAAAATTTGTTCAAGGATGTACTTATCCAATATGGATATATATATAAAAAAATAGACATGTTGTTTATAGATGAAGGGAAATATCATTTAACAGATATTAGCAAGAAAAACTGCTTGAAAATGCTAACTAGTTGGACATTTGACGGTTCACAAGAGAGAGAAATAACTACAAAAACAATGTTGTGTTCTCTGTTGAATTATCTTGGGCCTCGTTAAAAAATGGGGTGTTGGTTAAATACATTCAACTTCAAATGACCATCATAATATACAGACAACAATTAATTTAGTGATTTTTACATTTCGACAACTTCTACAAATTGATGTAATTTTTTTTTCTATATTTATCTTGGACAATTCTCATATTATTTATGGACATCGTATCATGAAACTAGTGTTGTGTTTCAAAAATTGCAGAACATGCAAGCAATATACTTAGAAACATTGAAACACAATATTTTATTGACTGGGCTATGTGTGTGTGTGTTTTTTTTGTAGATACTAGAAGATTTGTTACTAGTAAACCATTGATTATTTTCGATTTCAATGGAGTTTTGTTACACACAGTTCATAAAAAAATAAATTTGGATTGCCATGAAGACCGGATATCGAATCAACCACAAAGTATTATTTTATACATCCAGAATTTAGGGAATTTTTTGAAAAATGATTTATTATATTTGAAGTTAGGGTATGGACATCTGCACAATAAAAAAAACGTTGACGAGTTTTTTCCAACATTATTACAAAGACCATGATTGCAAAGGGAACAATTTAGAGTAATTTTAACGCAAGAAAATTGTTCTTGAATAGCCATAGAGGGTTATCATGGTGATGGAAATCATTATGTTTTTTTCAAGCCTTTAAACAAAGTTTGGGACATTTCAATCCATGGTTGGGATGCTACAAATACAGTGATTGTAGATGACTCGAAAGAAAAACATGTTTGTAACAAGGAAGGGAACTGTATTATAAAAAAAGAGTATACTTGGCAAGATGTCAATGTTAGATCAATTATGGACTTGCTTTCTGTACCTGAATGGCGTGAGTGATGTGAGGCCAATTGTTAATAAAATGAAAGTATTTTGTTAAATAATACACTTGAATGTTTGTTGGTACTATTATGTTCAGTTTCATTATGATTATAATACTTGTAAAGTGTTGAGTTTGGTTTTTGAAAGTGCAAAATCAAAGCTTGAAAGTTCCAAAATCAATTTTAAAAATTGCAAATTTAAGTATTGGAAGTGTCGAAAGTAGCCTTCCAAAAGGGAAAAATCAAGTTCTAAAAGTGCCATTATCATATCAGAAAAGTGCAAAAATCAATTTCAAAAGTAGTGATATCAAAATAAAAAGTCTGCTTTTGGAACCTGGATTTGGCACTTTTGGAACCAGATGTTGCACTTTAGAAACCTTGATTTTGGGGTTAAATTTTTTTTTTTACCCGACTTCAAAGTGACTTGGACTAGAATATGTCCAAGTTTAATCCCTTAAACCCTAACTCCGAAACCCTTAAATCCTATCTCCTTAAGCTCTAAACCCTAAATATCATAAACCATAAATAATTTAATCCCTTAATTAAACCCTAAACCCCTAATACCTAAGCCCTTAACCCCTATCCTCTAATTCCTTAGATAGTAAACCCCATAACCTCTTAGCCTCTTATCCCTCTAACACTAGAACCGCTAAACACCTAAACCCCTTTACCCATTTAACTCTAATCCCTTAACCCCTAACCCCAAATCCCTCGTTAACCTCCTAACCCATACAACATGAACCCTACAACCCTTGAAGATAAGGAGGGGGAGGTAGATAGAAGGAAAGGGATGGAGAGGGTGAGGTACACATAAAGGAAATATTTGTTTGGTAAGGAAATATTAAATAAGGTTGAAGAGATGTTTTTTGTAGATAACCATAACACTAGAGCATTTATTGTGAAAGAAACACTTGAGCATTTTTGTTCAGTAAATGTTACCTAGTCATGCACCAAACAAATTAATTGCAAGGGAAGGTTTTATTATAAAGGGAACGCTTGAGTGCTATGGATAATAAATGGTTGAGCATTTTTTTGTTCAATAATGCTCGAGCATTATGGATTTAAGAAATGCTTGAGCATTTTGTCATGCAATAAAGCTCAAGTGTTTATGTTATGTATAAATACTTTACCTACTGTCTCCTTGAATATTGTCCATATTGTCTCCCCATCTGCTATGAAAACATACCCACGCAATTGAATAGTTTGAACAATGATATATGATAGTTTGAATACTCTATGTTCATAATTGAAGAGGATTCTACATTCATAATAAAAAAAAACTTAAGAATAATCTATGTTTAGAATTGAAGAGGAACCTGCATTCACAATTGAGCAAGGTTGAAGAGTCTATATTTAGGTTTGAATAAGAATCTATATCCACTATCAAAAGCAAGGTTGAAGAATTTATATCCACAATTGAGGAAGAGAGCAAGGTTGAAGAGTTTATATTCACAATTGAGGATGAGAGCACGGTTGAAGAATAATTATTCACAATTGAGGAAGTATCTATATTCTCAGTTGAGAAAACTTGAGGAATATATATGAACACAATTGAAGAAGAATCTAGATTCACTATTGAGCAATCTTGAAGAGCCTATATTCACAAATGAAGAATTTTCTATATTCACAATTGGGGTAGAATTTACTTTCACAATTAAGCAAGATTGAGGAATCTATATTCACAATTGAGGAAGAATCTATATTCACAATTGAGCAAGCTTGAAGAACCTACATTCACAAATGAAGAATTTTCTATATTCACAATTGAGATAGAATTTACTTTCACAATTGATCAAGCTTGAGGAATCTATATTCACAACTGAGGAAATATCTATATATTCACAATTGAGCAAGCTTGAAGAACCTATATTCACAATTTTGGAAGAATCCATATTCACAATTGAGCACACCTGTAGAATATATTTTCATTATATTGTTCATTGTGGTCATGGGGAATCCTCGCAATCGAACAAGGAAATCGGCAAGGAAAAAGAATCCTCAAGAGATCATTGCAAAAAATAGAGAAAAGAAAAGATTCGACATGTGGAATCGAAGGAATTCCATGGATACTCATCCAATTCCAACCATAGTGTAAGGACCCCCATTTCGGGGTCCTCCCAAAAAACTATCTAAACAATGCTAACATCACATGAATTTTTTTTTTTAATAATGAAAATCAAAAGCGGAACTGTAGATAAAATGCTTAAACTCAAATTGTACATAAAATGGAACCATATACCTGATTTCAGAAGGTTGAAGGTGGTTGTAGCTGACATCCCTTGCTACTTCGATCCAAACATCATCTTCCAATTTACCGAAGACCTCTCGGTTGACCTCCCTACCATACTGGGGTACTCTTTTTTCTGCCAAACCCCCGAGTATTTTCGGGTAGTAAGAATACACTAGCAAGCTTCCTGTTGCAATCTCCCAATCCCCGGTCTGGCTAAGCCCAACTCACAAGAACCACAAGATCAATTCTCGATTCTGGTGCCCATCCAGCACTAGGGAGCAAGAGATATCTTTTTTTCCTTCTCCTCCCTTCTTTTATAACAAAATTATGTGTGGCATGTGTCCTCACATGCACATAATTTATTTAATTTAATATTTTATTAATATTTATTTTCAAGTTACAAATGTCTCTTCTTATTTTAAGTGTGCACCTAATTTCCTAAATTGGTACAAGGTAGGTGTAATGGTTTGCCAACTAATTTTATTCAAGAAATCTTTTTAATAAAACTTTTAATACACCACAATATGTTTTCTATTTCTCTCTTTCCCAATTAATAAAATGAAAATAAAAGAAATTTCTTTTATTAATATTCTACTTTAATTCCAATTCTTTTTCAAAATTTTAAAATTCAAATCAATGTTTGAATAAATAGTTCTTGTATTTTTATTCCACTTCATTTCTAATTCTTTTTCAAAGATAATAATGTTAAATAGAATTAAAAATGATTTCTTTTACAAAAATTATAATCTATTTTGAATTTCTTATTTTAAAAAGATTTAAAATAATAAAAAATAAAATCAAGAATAAAATAGTTCCTTTATTAATAATCTATTTCAATAAAACAAGATCAATCAATTTAATACTGAATAAAATCAATATTTTCACTTCTTTTTGAAGATAATAAAATCAACTAAAATACATAATTTAAATTAATGAAATCAATTAAAATAAAATCTTGAATAGAATAATTCAAAATAATAAAACAAAATGGAATACAATATTTCTTAAATCTTATGTGAAATTTCTATTTATACAATTGATTAATTTCTTCCTCTCGTTCTTGTCTAGGTACCTCTTCGGCGAGCCCTTCTGACAATTCCTTTTCATTTTTCTTATGGGAAGTATTGTGTAGCGATTGGGAATCTTTACCGCGACCTTCCAACTACGCTTTCTTGGAGACTAAGGGCTGATGAGGGATAAGGTCCTCCTTATCGTGCGCCCCTCAACTCATTGTACGCGACCAAGTCGTTATGGCCTCGCCCGTACGACACACGCTTCCCCGAGTGAGATGAAACGACTTCCTACCCGTGTGTGGATTGTTATTTCAGGGTCGACAATCTATCGTCATACCCCTATGTGTTCTTTCCATTATTACGAACCCTATAATTCCATTATGGGTCAATCGGTAAATCATCTTACCTGCCACTGCACACACTCAAGTGCACGTTAGTAGCGCTACACTATAAAATATTTTCATCATTCGTTCTAGTATCTCAATCAGCCAAGCATACAAATTATTCATCATTTATCATCATGTCTCAGTCAATCGAACATTCATCATTTTCATCATTCATCATCAATTCTCAATTAGTCAAGCATTCATCATTTTCATTATAAAGCATTTTCATCATTCGTCATCATTTCTCAGTGAGTCGAACATTCATCATTCTCATTATAAAGCATTTTCATCATTCATCATCATTTCTCAGTAAGTCGAGCATTCATCATTTTCATTATAAATCATTTTCATCATTCATCATCATTTCTCAGTCAGTCGAGCATTCATCATTTTCATTATAAAGCATTTTCATCATTCGTCATCATTTCTCAGTCAGTCAAGAATTCATCATTCTCATTATAAAGCATTTTCATCATTCATCATCATTTCTATCTCAATCAATCAAGCATATCTAACATTCAGCCATTCTATCTCAATCAGTCAAGCACATCTAACATTCAGTCATTCTACTCTATCAGTCGAGCATATCTAACATTTAGTCATTCAAACATATGTTTCATTCAATTATTTCTATTTCGTAATTCTTCATTCTAGCATATGTCATCCAATCATTTTCCTAAAATAATATTCAAAGTAAATTCCATGGTTCGTGGTTTATTCAGTCGATTTACCTCAAAAATAGAGTCATCATTAGTCTAATCAATTAAAGTACTGAGGCGAGCATTACAGACACCCCCTCTTATTAAAACTTTGTCCTGAAGTTAAGTCTCCTGTACTTCCATGGTAAGTTTTCACTTTCTTTTCACATTCATTTCTTCAACATAACCACAAATGATAATAAACTTTCATTTCTTCTTTTTTTACCATCATATAAGTATAAATCTCATAATTGATAATATAACTAACTCGTACCTTTCATAGTGTAGCAATCTCCATAGCAGTCCTCTACTGGATCGATAATTGTAACCAGAATTGAAATCGTCCACAATGAATTCTTTCCATTCGACAAAACTATAAATATATCATTTATGGAAATCCTTAAAGCACTAACACATTTCAACATAAGGGATAAAATCTTCAATTCCAATCTCTCCCTTTTCTATAGTTATGCATAATTATCATGTATTTAAAACAATATTTTGATTCTCAAAATAAGAATTAGCCCTTCCAAATTATATTCTTCAGTACATACCTTAACCATTCATAAGCTAATATGACATGCAACCTCTCTCTTCTCATAATCCAAAATATAATTAAATACTAGCATGCCATTTACTTAGTATAGTTAATAGTATAATCTCAAATTTTTTTATAAACAAAGTTTATGCGAAGTTTTCTTCTCTTCCTAGCTCAAGTACAGTTAAAATTATATAGTTCATCGTAAGTATAACTTCTCTCTTTTCACAATCCAAAGCATGATTACAAACTAGTAGTTCATACCTGTTCAAGGAGATGGAAGTATCCTTGCCGAAGATGAAGAAGTACAAACCGCAGCTTTGATTTTTTCTACGTCGATCTTCATGCATTGCTCATCGTAAGTGGGTGAAATCGCGAACTTGGGAAACACTTTTTGACAAACGGAGTGAAAAAAATGGAGCGCGGGTGGATGATCACGTGAAAAAAAAGTCAAACTGAAACCCTAGGCCGAGAGTTAAAAAAACTCTAGGCCAAGAGTTTTGAGAGTTCAAACTATGAGCCGAGAGTTAAAAAAACTCTAGGCCGAGAGTTTGAACCAATCACCGCGCTTTATTATAAAAAAAAACTCTCGGATGAGAGTTTGAACTAAACTCTAGGCCGAGAGTTTGGAAGACATTTTCTCGCCCGAGAGTTTCTGGTCAACAATTCCAGCACCATTTCTGCAGAATTCAGAAATGTGTCACTTTAACAAGGTCAGACCACTGCAAAACATGAGAATTACATGTCGGAGTTTATACCAGTAGATTCATCATTCAATCTACATTCTAGTAATATAAGTTTCTTTCAATTTCATTTAGTATTACTATTTTTTTCTATTTTTTTACTAAACTTTATCATTAAAAAATTAAGTGTCTGAAAAATCAGTCACAATGAAAATTCAATATCATCATAATGACGAAGCCAAATTTTTTTTTAAAACTACAAGGATATTCCTTGAAGTGTCCTCTTCAATGGGTTGGTTTTAGTTTGTTTGATAAGAGTAACATTTGAAAGAAAATGTGAAGACAAAAACATGTGTCGATAATGCACCATTTTTTGAACATACGTTGTTTCGATAAATAATAAAAAATAGTTCCCAAGTCTTAAAAAACTCGAAATATAGTCCAGGATCAAGTTTAGTGTGTATAGATTATGAGCATACAATATTTTTCCTAAAATTAATAACCAGCTATCAAAAAACCATCGTCAACACAGGTCACTCATTATCCATACCTAAACTTTTCAAGTATATGTCGTTTGTTGACAACAAATTTGTCCCACGATATGTCCATAAAAAAAATTTAAAAAAATATGAATAGAAATCTAATTCAATTATGTAAAACCTTTGTGTTTACTTCAAGTTGAAATTCTTAAGGGAGATATGGGTTTGAAGAGGTCGAAGTTGAAAAACATACAAATTAGCAGTTTTTTTTGTCAAAAACAAGCCAAAATTGTTTCCCAACTTCATTTTTTCACCCAAGTCACAATATCCCATTATTAAACATTATATATTCATTCCTTCTTGATAGTAAATCATAAGCATCCCACCTTCAAAAATATCTAAGCACTTCTTTCTTAAATTCATTTATCCTCAAACACATCCACAATAACTATGTCTTACATTCTATTTGAACATAATCTATTTAATTCAATAGTGTAGGAATCATTCTCAAGAAGCACTTCATCACTCAACATTTATCTTAGAGATACACTATATACGATTTCATTCCAATTGCGTAAAGTACATAATTCTTTAGATCCCATAATTATTCCATGGTCATTTTCCATTCTTTTAGTGTAGTAGTATGATGTTTACAATCGGTCATTCAAATGGAAAGAAATATTATAAAGGAATTCTCTCTAAAAACTCTGGTTTAGCCTATAACTCCTTCATTCCTTACTAGATTAATCTTATCAAGAATATATCGGTGAAGAGTTTTACTAGGAATTAAAATATAACATGTTAGTTCTTGTACACAAAACGAATGGTACTACTTCCATAATCCTATTAAGGGAAGATACATTCCTATGTCCCCTTTACGCGAGTGAATTTTTTGTTGTTGTTGTACTAACAACCTTCGTAGCAAGTGTATGTCGTAAATTTAGCTTAGAAGATAATTATCACCATTCGTATCCAATCTTATTATGGAACACTAACTAGAATAACAATCATAACTCATGATTCAATTACTTTAAGCCATAACTTCAAACAAATCATTTAATACACATACCATCTTCTCTCCTTTAGTTTACTAAAATCCATCTAACCAATCCTTCAGGTGTCCCATTCTATTTATCCCATGAATGTAAGGACCCCCATTTCAGGGTCCCCCAAAAAAACTATCTAAACAATACTAACATCACATGATTTTTTTTTTAAATCTTGAAAATCATCTTACCTGCCACTACACACACTCAAGTGCACATTAGTAGTGTTGCACTATAAAATATTTTCATCATTCGTTCTAGTATCTCAGTCAGTTGAGCATACAAATTATTCATCATTTATCATCATGTCTCAATCAGTCGAACATTCATCATTTTCATTATACAACATTTTCATCATTCATCATCATTTCTCAGTCAGTCGAGCATTCATCATTTTCATTATAAAGCATTTTCATCATTCGTCATCATTTCTTAGTCATTCAAGCATTCATCATTCTCATTATAAATCATTTTCATCATTCATCATCATTTCTCAGACAGTCGAGCATTCATCATTTTCATTATAAATCATTTTCATCATTCATCATCATTTCTTAGTGAGTCGAGCATTCATCATTTTTATTATAAAGCATTTTCATCATTCGTCATCATTTCTCAGTCAGTCGAGCATTCATCATTCTCATTATAAATCATTTTCATCATTCATCATCATTTCTATCTCAATCAGTCAAGCATATCTAACATTCAGTCATTCTATCTCAATCAGTCGAGCATATCTAACATTTAGTCATTCTATCTCTATCAGTCAATCATATCTAACATTTAGTCATTCAAATATACGTTTCATTCAATTATTTCTATTTCGTAATTCTTCATTCTAGCGTATGTCATTCAATCATTTTCTTAAAATAATATTCAAAGTAAATTCCATGGTTCGTGTTTTATTCGGTCGGTTTACCTCAAAAATAGTGTCCTCATTAGTCTAATCAGTTAAAGTATCGAGGTGGGCATTACACATAGATGATGCCACGATCATTCCTACCAATCCATTACAAGAAAAATGAAATAATTCACTAGAGGGGCTCTCAATTTCCATAAGGAAAACATAGGTGCTCATGAGGGGATGTTTCAATTCCCACATCAAGTCAACCTTAGTGTAATGAATCATAATCTCAACATGGAGATACTATTATGATGTATTGTGGTTATACAAGCGATGAATTTAGGGAGGCATTGAATGTAGAATCTGTGGTGGAAGAAGCAGAGGTTATTGAGACCATCCAAGAGAACGTATAATTTCCCACATTCAACTTCCAGCAAGAGAATGAAAGACAACAGGATCTTGTTGAAATTCCAAAGCATCTTGGTGATGTTGTACATGGCACAGTTCCAATGCCCTTACCTCCATTAGCAAGTACACGCCGAAGAACTCTGAAACGTATATAGGTTGATGAAAGTCTTGTTAACTCACTTGAAGGTACCTTGTTGTTGATTCCTGGAAAAATCCTTGCATTGACAATATGGATTCTTCCCAATGAACAATCCCAATTAGATTATTCATTGTTTGGAATAGGTAATCCACCTGGTTAATGGCCTGGCTACCATAGATGTATTTCAATTAAATTTACCCGTTGCAGCTCAACCCATCGTTTATATTTTATATTTAAGTATGTGTATGCAAGTGCCCTAATATTAATAATTCATAACCTATAATTGATAGGTAGAATCCTCACAAGTGGTATCCATCACAATGGTATCCATCCTACTAGGAGGTTGACCAGCCATATGAGGATTGATCTGAGGGATTGAAGGGGCAAAGTATTATCTATCAACTGACTTATAGGAACCCTACTTGTAAGAGGCGTATAGGATGTTGTTTGGGATTTCAAAAATTGTTTTGAATTTATGAGTTCTTGTTTCACTTTCTTTGAATATAATGGATTGGTATATACCTCAAAGTTATCAAACTGGGAAGAAGGATCTAAAATATGAAACTGAGACCTCCAACAGAAATAGGAAGTATTTGTTATTTTTCTTCCTTTTCAAAATCTAACAAATCTGAAAAAAAGGATTGTCTTGATCTAACCTTCCTGAAATTTCTGAAGTTGTAGAGGACTGAAACCTTCCTGATGATGTAGAATCCAACTTCTGTCCAGATTCCCTTAATATTTTCTCTGGATCTGGAACCCTTGTATGCAATGGAGAGGAAGGATTCACTCTGGTTCCTATCTGCTTAGGAGCCACAATTGCTTTATGTATATCAGTGAAATAATTTAGTCTGCAAATATCTCCTGATTCTGTTCACCATCAAAATCAAGGAAAAAATATCATGCCTGGGGAAATATATTCAATTCCGTCCACGGCAATGACGCCAAAAGATGTTAGTCCTAAAGTCTGCAACTAGACTACAGGGTGGTAGAGTTTAGGCACCTCAAGATTTATGGGTTGGTTTTTGTTCATGGCTTGATGACTATGAGGGTTTAAAAAGAAATATATTCAAGAATCACAGACTAATGGAAAATCAGAAAACATTAGATTCTTGCTAGATAAGGATATGGATAGTGACTTAACAATCTGAAAAGAAAAGACTAATATAAAAGAGGAATTTAGGTTTTAATTTACCATAAATGATACAAGAGAAACAAACAGTTTATAAACTTTGCATCATGACAATTCCGATGTTTAAAAATACTTTTCAAACATCTCTGCATAAATATCCATTTGCATGTATAGGCATCCATATAAAAAACATTGATATAGATAAAAAGTATATGCAATAGTTCAAACAAAACCACAGAATATCTAAGAACATGAAGGCTAAAAATTAACTCCCAACTTTAAAAAATAGTCAATTCCATATCAAATATGTCCTTATATTAGCAAAATATAGACAAGTCTACCAAAAAAACTCCAAACATAGTCTCAACCCTCATCCATTCATGCTAGCTTTTGATTATCTTTTACAATTTATAAGAAAACATTTTCCAAGTAACTGTTCGGTATCCACTATTCTAGGATCGAATCATACTAAAGATATCTAATAACCATATACAATCAAAGATAAATAACATATATTATCTTTGACCAAACTCATTCTCCCATGTGTAACTCTAAACCCCATCAAACAGGACTGCTAAACCATATACACCTAGCTGCTTCAGCCAACATAGCAAGATCATCTAATGCATGAGCCTTTTTCTAGAGTCAATTGCATTCTTTTTGAGTCTAAGTCAGTCTCTTTTCCAACTCTTCTTTCTCTTTAACAAGCTCAATATTATGTTGGTGTGCCACCTTTCTCCTCTTTACAGCTTCTTCTGCAACCTGTACCAGCTCTGAATAGTTTTTGTTTACTTCTTGGAGATCCTGCTTCAACATTTTGTTTACCCGTAGAAAACCATCATTTATTTGATTTACATGCTCGTTCTGAATTTTAAACTGATGTATTTCTTTCTTCTGTTTCTCTATTTCAAATTATCTAATTAAAAGGTCTGATTCCTCATCTATCTTATTTGAAGGATTATCTTAAACCAAATTGACTTCCTTCCTGGAGGATTCTCCCAATTCAAGCTCCATAATGGCTTTTCCTTTGATATCATAAGACTCCAGTGTTGTTCCTTCTTCTGGGTCTTCATTTTCAGAACTGAGTAGATGATCATCTATAATAAGGTCAAGAACTTTCTTTAAACTTTGGTCAATTTTGTCTAATACTTCATTCAAGGTAGATTCTAACACTTTTTCCTTTCGATCCTCCTCATATGATGAGTCCTGAACATTCACAGTTTCATTTTTCTTAATTTTAGGGTCTAGAATAGCCCTCATATTCAATCTTAGTTTATTTTTAGGTCGGATCATGGGTCTTTGATAAACCTTAACTGGTTTTGATGAACCCTCTGTAAGAATCTAAGATTTGTCATGAGAGGGACCTATATCATCCTTTTGCTTTATCTCAATCTCATCCTTCTGTTTAATAATCATATCAGCAGAGTCTCCAGGTGTATCATCACTCTGAAAACCAAAACCCTGTATCGGCCCTTCATCTTCAACTCTTCCTTCATCAAATTTAGAGGGAGTTTGCACAGTGATTTCTTCTTCAATAGATTTGAATTCTGACTAAATATGTATTCCCTCTTCATAAATGAAGCTCTGGCGTACTATTTTCCATTTTATTAATGCAGGAAGAAATTTTGGGGGTTTTGTTCATAACACAAGATCATTTCCTTTTATCTTCTTAAAACTCTTTGTGTTCATTTTTGAAACCCGACCAAAACAAGAAGTGAGGCCAAGACCTTTTATATTTTTTCAATTCTTCTATTACCAACAGTTTAACCAGTCCATCATGAAATATGCTATGACTTGAAGACTCGGGATGATTCTGTAACCTAATCGCCATTTTACTCAGACTCTTTAGAAAATAATAAGGAAGGTTCAATTTCTTAGTACCTGCTATATGAAGTAGAAATCACATATGGTACAGGAAAATGGTGGCAAACCTTCCCTCACAGGTGACATATATTTGTACAATTTCCAAGGGGTCGTGCCACTCCTCCAGTGAACAGGTCGTCTGAATTCCCTTACCCCAATCAGGGTTTCTGCACTCAGGTAAAAGAAACTAATTATAATCTTCATCAATTGCATGCCTCTTAAATCATCTTGCCCCCTCAGGAACCACATCAATTGCTAAAGCAATGGATTCTTTTGTCACCTGAAATTCGAATTCATTAAATTTCACAACCGATCCTTTAAAATTTAAGGTGAAATTCCTTGTCACTGTTGGATTATGACCCTGAATTCTCTTACATAGAGAGAACCAACCCGCTTCTTTCAGCTTGACAATAGAGCATGGAAATTTCATGGTCCAATCTGTATTATGTGGCTCGATCTGAAGCAATTTCCCACTAGGGCCACTAGCTCGCTTCTTCTTTTTAGAAATCATCTTTGAATCTAAATATTGGAAATGAAAAGTTAAATACATAAATATGATACATGTTTAATCACCTTGGAGCCATCGAACCTTTTGAAACCAAAATGACCGATTTCGGATCCAATCGGAGGAGTACATGAATTAAATCTGAAAGATACAAAAATATAGGGCATTAACCTTTTCTTACAGATGTAATTAATACTCATAACCAAATGTCATCTGGAATAATTGAAACAACTCTTGAAGCTGCAACATGCAATAATTAGAAGGTATGTCTTTAAATATGAACAAGTCATAATTTGACAATTCGGCAATGCGCATATGTATAAAAATGATGTGACGTGCTGCTAGAATGTATTAAAGAAGAAAATGTCTAATCAAGCTTCAATACTTAATCCATAATTCATTTTGAACATAAGGAACACTTAACAGCTTAAAAATTGGGAGATAAGCTAACACTTACATGACTTAAAATACATAAATGAAATTCAAAAGGTAATTCAAACAATAAAAAATAGAATAAAATAAAATGAAGAAAAGGAATGTAAGTTAGTTATAACGAGGTATAAGAAAAAGGGAGTTGACAGGTCTAGGACTAACATGAACCATATACATAAATAAACATTACCTCTACTTTAAGGATATTTTTTCACATGTATGTACATATTTGATTTTAATTTGTTCTAGAGTGTTCATTGTTGCGAATATTTGATTATCAATTCCAATAGATAATATTTGAAACTTTCTATCAAAACCAACCTCTAGGAATAAAATTTAACACTAAAAGGGAAATTTTGAGAGTTCACACAAATTTTTGTTATATCTAGATTGATAAGTTGGTTGTACACTAGCATGCAATAATATTCTCTAATAACACTCAATGCATGTACATGAACATTTCACTACATTATTTAGTATATAAAAATTAATTGTGACCAATAAAAATCATATATAATATCGTGAACATCCAATGACTATGAATCAATCAACATGATAATTTTGTAATTAATATTGACTTTTGAAACATGATAATTGAAAGAATGAGGTAAGAAGTACAAATTAATAAACTTGTTTGAAATCATTGTCATTCGAAGAATGAAATAAGAAAAATATCCATATCATCCTCAATTGGAGCTAGATCTACAAAAGGTTGATCTTCATCATGTTTTTGCTACTCTCTCAATGCCACTCATCGTCGCCTCATCCTTTCTTTAGTATTTTTTCATATTCTTCTTCATTAATTTGATCACGATCAAGTTTCTTAATTCGATGTTTCTTGTTTCCCATGGTGATTGGTGAATAAGAAATGAAAATGTCCAATTTCCTTGAAATCCCTCGAAAAATATACACTTTGAGAGACTCAATAGACTAAAAATGAAGTTACAATTCATATATTTAAGTTTGTATGTGTGTTTAGAAATTTGTTTATATAATATACTTCATTAATTGTGAAATGTGGGTACGTAGTTCACAGGTCGAGCTAGAGAAAAGGAAGCAAGGTGAAAAGTTGGCAAACAATAGCTCAATCAAACTATTCATATTATTCTTGATCAAAATTTTAGAAGCTTGATTGAGATTTCGATTAACCGCGCTTTAACATCCCTCGATCGAGATATTTCAAAAATGAAGACAAACGCTTGATCAAGCTTTTTAAAAATCTCGATTGAGGGCCTTAACACAGACTTTTAGCCCCCTTTTTTTAAATTTGTTTTTTTCTGCTCTTTTTTTCATACCTAAAACTTATCCTAGGATACACCTTAGATGGTGGACTTCATACCAATGGATCTGTCAACAAATTGTCTATTCATTGGCATATAATTTGCAAGTTTTTGAGTTCATATGATAATTTTTTGTTACTTTCTTTTGAAACATATACTTAGAAAACCATATCAACAACTTCAAATCGATGCAAGGATAAGTCAACAACATAAAAAGTACACAACAAAAAAAATTCAAAAAATTCATACACGCTCTTCAAAAGGGTATTTTTTATTTTTCAATTTTTGTAACTAGTAAAAAAACGTTTGCGTGCAGACACGTGTACAAAATGCAATTAAAAATTTCAATGGTCAGTTTCAAAAATTAAAAAATATATATATATATTTTCCGTCATAAATTTTACAAAAAATATGTCTGCCCCAGTGCATTTTGTGTAGATTATGTTAATATTTTTTTCAAAAATTATTCACCTACCACTAAGTTATTTAATGTGTGCACAGGTCACTTGTAAACTTTTGCTGAAATTTACAAGAACAAGCTTATCATTAAATGCAATTTTGGCATATTAAATAATTTTATTATTTTAAAAAAATATATAGGTGGAAAGATGGCATAGTTCCCTAGAATTTGTTTTTTGTTGCATGTTGGAATTCACAAGTAACATATGAGTTTTGAGTGCTTCAATTTAATGAATGAGTAAAATTTGAATTTTCATTGTCACTTTTGGCCAAAAAAGTGTTACCCATCTTCATGGGATTCACCCATCAGAATGTTTGTAGTGTTTTGACCTTGTTTCATTGTTTATATTTTAGATGCTAGAGCAAGTTGAGGTTGAAATGTAATAGGAAAGGAAAATATGGAAGATGAGATGCTTGAGAACTTCAAAAGTGTGTTCGAATTTTTTTTAGTTGGAGATGTATTGGCAGTTGGAATGAAGGTGTGACTTATGTAGTTTATTTTGTTTGTGGCCTTTACCAATCTCTTATCCTTCTTTTGTTTTTTAGTTGGAAAAAAAGAGAGTTGGAGGAACTATATTTATATTGTATAATGTTCCATGGAAGGATGATGAATAAAAGAAGGATGCAACTTTGAGTTTGGCGACAAATAAGAAGCCTGGTAGTAAAATATGATTCAGATGAGGAAGATGAACAAGAACTGCAGAATAAAGAAAAAGGGCTTTCAAATAAAAAGAAGAAGGTGTCATATTAGTTATTTTGCATTCACTACTTTGGCAATTTTCTTTGCTTTGGTTTCTTAGTTCTTAAGGGTGTTAATTTGTGTGTTCCTTGACCTGCAACTACAACGGGGAATGAAATTTATTGCATAACTTAAGCAGTTGTGTTCTAGGATGGATGTTGTTGAGTTACGCTATAAGCATTGCCTTGGCTCACTTGGATGATTATCATCGCATCTATAGATTTATATAGGCTTTAGTATTTTTTCTAATGGATTTATTTTGTAATTTCTAGAAACATTTGCTTCAAAGTTTGTTTATAGTTTGTTTATAGTTTTGACAGTTGCCTAATTATGATTTCTATCACTTTTGTCTTCTTTGCATCTTTTATCTTTTCTTTTGTGTTTTCCATGATAGGCATGACAAAGACATTGCATAGACATTCATTCATACACTATATACCCTGTTATTGTGATACATTTTTTGCACAACAAGCGCTTTGTACAAACAATTTGTCCATTTTGCAGTTCCTTTTCTACAAATTGATTATATTTTTTGTCATCATAGTAGACCTTTGATGTTAATGTTCTTGATGTAGGCTCGATGTATTTACAATATGTATCATGGGATTGTTAGGAAAGAATGAATGAGTAATGTCTTGCCATTGATGTTGTAAGGAATAATTATATTCTTATGCTTTGTAAAAATTTGAGATAGAAAGCATAGAATTGTTGAGGCTAACATGCGCATATTTAGCATTACAGAGATTACATCATCACAATTAAATTTATGTATTTGTAGTGCATTGTAGAAACTTCAATTTAGCCAATGTGCATTGTTGATTGCATTTCAATATATATTTGAATATTTCTCAATGCAAGAATGAAGGTATATGATGATGCTCATAATTGTAGCACATTCCATTGTATCTATTACATTCTACATGAGTGTTAAACATTGAAAACTTGATTTTGTGCTTATCTAATCCAAGTTAGTATGGTTTTCATGTTCCAATTGTCAGGTTTTTCTCCAGCTTGGTTCAATATGGTAGAAGCATCAAAAGTTCTTCATATTTGCAATGTATCCATTTAAAAGAGAAGGAAGGAATTTTCACTCAGTGGCCATTGTAATATTTTGAAAAGTCATTGATGTAGATGATTTTCATAGAAAGTATATAGACAGTTTTTGTCATGGACTAGTATTTGTTAGGATATTTAGACACTTAGGAGTTAGTTAAGATCAACTTGTGTAATATATCCGTTAGGGATAGTGTGTTTCTTTAGTATGCATTAGTATGCATTTGTAAATACTTAATCCGACGGTCACGATATGTTTCCGACATAGAGTGATCCGACGGCTCAACTTCTCTTAGATCAAACCTAACCTTGATCCGTGGCTTAGCACCCGATTGGTCCATGATCTCTATTTAAAGAGCATGGAGGGTCATTGTTTAGTTGATCGATTATGAGAAGCTCATTTGTAACTTTCTTTCTTTGCATAATAAATTGTCCCGTAGAAGCTATTTGGCCGGGGCCGTGGAGTGTTTCCCTCAAGAGGGTTTAAACCACGTCAAAACATCGGTGTGTTGATCTGTGATCTGTTTGTGTGAAGTGGTTGCTCTTGGTGTTCGGTCCTTTGGTAGTACCCTGTGTACCCGAACATGGGAAGTCCATCAAATGGATGTCAAGTCTGCCTTCTTACATGGTGATTTACAGGAGGAAATTTACATGGAACAACCTCCTGGCTATGTTCAGAATAACTCTAGCCTTGTCTGTCGCCTTAAGAAATCCTTATATGGCCTTAAGCAAGCTCCTAGAGCTTGGTATGCCAAAATGGATAACTTTCTCCTTGACACTGGTTTTTCTAGATGCCATTCTGACCCCAATGTCTATACCAAGAAAGTAGGAAACCATCTCATCATACTTGTTCTATATGTTGATGACCTTATTCTTACTGGTAGTGACCCTAAGCTTATAACCCATGTGAAATCCAGTCTTAAACAAACTTTTGAAATGTCAGACTTAGGACATTTGCATTATTTTCTTGGTCTCCAAGTTCTGCAAACCAAAGAAGGAATCTTTCTTTCTTAGTCTAAGTATGCTTGTGACCTTCTTCGTCGCTTTCACATGGAAGATTGTAAACCAACCCCTTCTCCCTTCCAGTCTGGAGTCAAACTTTCTGCCACTTGTACTTCACCTGAAGTAGATGCCACATTGTATCGTCAGCTTGTTGGTAGTCTTTTATACTTGACTCATTCCCGTCCTGACCTTTCCTTTGCCGTTGGTCGAGTTGCCCGTTATATGCAGACACCTCATGAAAGTCACTGGAAAGCAGCTAAAAGAATACTTCGATATATTCGAGGTACAGTTCAGTTTGGGATTCATTACAGTACAGGGGGGAAACCTTTGTTGGTTGGTTTCACTGATTCAGATTGGGCCGGCGATCCTGGTGATCGAAAGTCTACTGCAGGTTATGTTTTCAGTCTGGGATCTGGACCTATTACTTGGGCTTGTAAGAAACAACAAGCTCTTGCTCTTTCTTCAGCAGAGGCAGAATATCGAGCAGCCGTTAATGCCAGTCAGGAAGCTTTATGGCTTCGACAGATTCTTTCAGAGTTTGGATTCGAGCAGCAGCAGCCTACTCCACTTTGGTGCGACAATCAAAGTGCCATCAAGCTTGCCAAAGATCTAGTTCTACATCAACGCAGCAAACACATTGAACTACATATGCACTTCATCAGAAATCTTGTTCATGATCGGGTTCTTGAAGTGCTCTTTTTCCCTACAGATGATCAAGTTGCAGACATCTTCACCAAGTCTCTTACAGAAGCGAAGTTTTCTAAACTTCGATCTATGTTAGGAGTTCAGGAACTTGTCATTAAGGGGGGATAGGCTCTAATGCCTCCTTCCTTCTCCTAATAGTGTCACTTTTGTAAATCCTTCAATCCTATCCCAAGTTGTTCTTAAGGGGGGATGTTAGGATATTTAGACACTTAGGAGTTAGTTAAGATCAACTTGTGTAATATATCCGTTAGGGATAGTGTGTTTCTTTAGTATGCATTAGTATGCATTTGTAAATACTTAATCCGACGGTCACGATATGTTTCCGACATAGAGTGATCCGACGGCTCAACTTCTCTTAGATCAAACCTAACCTTGATCCGTGGCTTAACACCCGATTGGTCCATGATCTCTATTTAAAGAGCATGGAGGGTCATTGTTTAGTTGATCGATTATGAGAAGCTCATTTGTAACTTTCTTTCTTTGCATAATAAATTGTCCCGTAGAAGCTATTTGGCCGGGGCCGTGGAGTGTTTCCCTCAAGAGGGTTTAAACCACGTCAAAACATCGGTGTGTTGATCTGTGATCTGTTTGTGTGAAGTGGTTGCTCTTGGTGTTCGGTCCTTTGGTAGTACCCTGTGTACCCGAACAGTATTAGTCCATTAGTGGGTATTCAGTTGGAAACTCATATAGCAATACTTGACATTTCATATAATATAATTTACATAGTTAAAATTATATGTGTTTGTACTTGATATTATTTAGTGTTCTAATTAACTAATGCTACTTTGCATGATACACATGTCTATTCATATTAGATGAACATGAATATTGTATGACATTTTTTAATTCTCTAATGATAGGTGCAGTAGTGTTCTGGAATGTCATAATAGGAACATTGTTCAAGAGTTGGACACAAGTATAAAATATTTTAATATTTTAATCCTTTATTAATTAATCAAAATATAACATAAGTATAAAATATTTTAATTTTTTATCAATTAAATATAATTAAACAAAAAAATCTAAAATCTAGGTTTAAATTAAAGCTTTGACCATTTTCATTGTTTAAGTTTTCAAAAACTTTAAAAGGTTCAGAAATGTATTAATAAAGAATATTAAATAAATACAAGTTTAAAGAATTTTTTTATTTTTTTTATTTAGTATATTTATCTAAAATTAAATTAAATATATTTACTATTAATTAATTATAAAATAATATATATATATTTCAAAATTTTAAAAATCATTATTTAATTTTTACAATATTTAGTTTAATATATTATTTTTACAAAACTATTATAAAATAATTAAAATTATTTTTATAAAATTTGTTATAATTATTTCATTTATAGTAATAATTATGTTTTTATTTATTAAATTTAATTTCAATGGCCTACATTTTTTATATATTTTTTCTTTTAATTTTCTACGTGCAGTAGTGTTCAATAGTTGGAATGTCATGATAGGAACACTATTCGAGAGTTGGACACAAGTATAAAATATTTTAATATTTTAATCCTTTATTAATTAATCAAAATATAACATAAGTATAAAATATTTTAATTTTTTATTAATTAAATATAATTAAACAAAATATAACATAATTTGATCAAATATTTTAATCTTTTATTAATTAAATATATTAAACAAAATATAATATAATTTATTAATTAAATATAATCAAACAAAATATAACATAATTTTAATACAGAGCTAGCTGCTTTGCAGCTAATTTTCTTGTTTTTTATTATCATGACAAATCCAGAAAATTTTAGTGCAATTAATTCAATTTTATTTTAAATTAAACTTAATAAAAAAAATACAGTGGAGAGAGTCTCATAATCACCATTTGTGATGTGTTATAAACAATTATATGAAAAACACAGAAAACAAAATACAAAGAAGTTCAATACCTTGACTCGTTTATAAGCATGTATGGTGTTTGCACGAGGGTGGAAGAAGTGGATGTCAATAGAATGAAGGCACTGTTGGACAGAGTTCCATACAAAGAGACACAAAAAACCATCTTTTTAGTGAGATTTAAGAGAAACCTGAAAATTACATGAGAAAACGATGATTATGAAGGAGGGTCTATAATATAGAAACTGAGTTTTGTCTTATGTCATTTCCGCCTTGCAGCAGAGACTATAGAAATCACTCCAGGAAAAAGACTGAGTTATGCCTTACTGAATATGGAATGTAATTGCAGGTCCACCCATTGCTCCTCCTCCTTTGCCATGGCCGCTATGCTTTGGACACTAAAGTATGCCCTCTAAGTAGGCCTGATCACTACATAGAAATTCAAATGAGTTTCTTTCTTTTATGAAAATGTTTGGAATTGGTTTATCACTCATTCCTCTATATTTTAAACAAATTATAATTGTGAACTGATTTTAAACTTATATAATTAAAAAATTATGACCCAAAAATACAACAATATTTTCCATCGTTCTAGTGCTCTTAGCCATTGTGATTCATCATTTATTTCAACCTTTTAACGTTATTTTAGAATAAAGAAAATATAACTATTATGTGAAAGTGGGGTAGCTTTATCAGTTAATTCAAGGTTTTAAGTGTTTTTCTTTGCTTATGTAAGAGGTTTTCCAGGTTTATTTTTCTTACTGGTTTGCTTCTGACGCATTGTTGAGCATAAATTTATATAGATAATTTAACATGATTAATTTGAATTAAAAAATGAAAGAAAAAATTTGTGTCATAAATTTCTTTCATTTAAGAGAAAAGAATATAACTTATGATAATTTTTTAAGTGCAATGAATTTAACCAGTATAGATCCATCTTAAACCTTTAGAGAGGGATCCAATTTCTTGAGGTGTATTTCTTTTTTTAAATTTAAACTCAAGAAATTTGATCTCTCTTGATTGATAGATTCGGGTTTAAGTTTTAAGTTTTAATTTTATAAATGAACATCTATTTTTTAATTACTTTTCATAATATTTTATTTTATGAACCAACATGGATTTTTTTAAATACTTTCCATAATTTTTTTTATTTTATGAGCTAACATGAATTTTTTTAATTATTTAATTATTTTGTTACATCACAAACATTACAACATCTTCCCCATACTAGGCTGTAGAGCACCTCATTTCATTGGGTGCAATAACCATGAGAAATTCAATTGAAACAGTTTCAATTCAGGTTTCAAATTGAAATGAAATAAATACAAGAAATCTCTTACATTTATGTAATTTGAAATTCAATGTTAATAATTTTTGTGATTGTGGAAACTTTACCTCAAAACATTTAAATTCTAGTTTCTCGAAGCTCAAATGCCTAGCTTACCAAAGAAAAAGGTTTCCATTTCACAACTCTTAGTAGTTCATTTAATTTGTGGTAATTTTGTTCCATTTCACAACTCTTAGTAATTCATTTAATTTGTGGTAATTTTGTATCATAGTGAACATACATTCTGCTTCAAAACCATTTAACAACTTTTAGTAGTTCATTTAATTTGTGGTAATTTTGTATCATAGTGAACATACATTATGCTTCATTGTTTGAAACTAGCAATAAGTTTAAAAATTGTATCTATCATAAAGAAATTGCACATGATAGAAGAGCATTAGGTTGATGAGATATTGATGCTTATAATGGGTTTATGTAGATTTTGGGAAGAGATTGTAAATGAAGATTGATGTCATGTCATTGTTAAATGAATCGTTCATAACCTAAAACTATCGAAGCAAAATCTGATTTAGTAATATTTTTTTTAAGTTTGTTTGCACATGCTTTATTAATCATTTTTGTGAATTTATAGCAAACATGAAACTTAGTGTTACAGATTGATAGCATTTGGATCATGGAAGTGATAAAATAGCACTAGTAGGGATATAATGCTATAATGTAAAATATATATAGTTTTAATTTATTTAAGTTTTTCTGTATTTTTTTAATAATTTGTTAGTTTTATTCCCATTCATTTTTAAACTTGAAAGGAAGGAACTAAGTAGTTTCAAAGTGTACATATATTAATTTATTAATATGAACATTTGTAATTGAAATTAATGTGTAGATTTGTCATTAAAGTTAATATAAACATCTGTAATTAAGATTAAGTTATTTCTGGTAACGAATTGGGCGGAGAGTAAGTGATGCAGGAGGAAGGTACTACGGTGATTTGAGGGTTTTTGATCTTGGGAACTGTGTGGAGTCTCCGTTGGGGCCTCATTGGAGTGCGGTTTGGGAAGGACATGAGTGCAGCCACCGATGGCAAGGCTTTGGTCTCTTCTGGGGCCATGGATAGAGGAAAATAGACAAACCAAGGTCCTTCCCCTAAATGAGGGACTAGAAACACGGAAGCAAGGACTAGTGGTGTGGCCACTTCTGTGCAGACAACGGTAGAATCGAGGAAGCCTGGGCAATGTTTGTCGAAGGAAAACAAGATTCCCAAACTCCTGATAAAATCTGAGAGGGTCCGAACCGATATTCAGTACATGAAGGAACATGCGCTCATTGGTAAATTTGTTGGGATTTGGCCAGGTGAGAAAGCATTGGTGTGGTGGATCAACACAACCTGGAAACCCCAGGGACATTATGATCTACAACTAGGGGCTAAAGGATTTTTACTGTGATCTTCTTTAATGATGGAGACCGTACAAGGATTTTTGATAATGGACCATACTTTTTCAATTCGGATGGATTGTATCTCTGCCCCTGGAAGGAATGGTTCAACCTAGATAAAGAAAATTTAACCATTGCCCCGGTCTGGATAAGACTCTATTCCTTGCCTTCTGAATACTGGAAGGAGGAAATGCTAATGGAGATTGGTAATGAGTTGGGGGTGTTCGTAAAAGTCTCTAAACAAACCAAGAAGATGTGGTATACTTCATACGCCCGCATATTCCTCTATATGGATATATCTCAAGACCTATTGGCAGGGATAGACCTAACTTGGGAGGATGAAGATTGGTTTCAAGCCATTGATTATGAACAAATCCCTTTCCGATGTCAGAGATGGCATGAACATGGACATTTATTCAGGGATTGTCAACTTAATAAACAGCCAGTAGGGAAGATCGACTCTAAAGGAAAGGATCAAGAAGGATTCAAAAAAGTTACGACCAAGAAACGGCAAGCCAGGAAGGTAGGGGGGCCTGAAATTCATAAGAAAACTATGATCCACAATAGATACAAGGCCTTACAATCTGGGGAAGAAGTTAAAGGTGAGGAGGAGATTACCAAGAAGGAAAATGTAGAAGCAACAAATAAAGAACAAGAAGATGACAACATTGTTCCTATGTCTGAGGTTGATGCACGGGGTTATGCAGGCTCATCGCAAGAGGAAGGTGGAGATGAAATGGAACTGGAATATCTGGATCTGGAAGGCTTGGAGACAGCTTGCATAGTCGAAAATTTGATTCCTATAACACCACATCAGGTCTCACTCCTGGAGGAAGCAATCATTAAATCCAAAAATCGCAAACACTTGGGTATAGTTTATGAACCCCTCAAAGAGAACGATGGGAAAAAGATAATCAAGGGGGAAAAAGGGGAAGGCAAAGTAACATGCAGAGAATTCAAATGATAGGAAGGAATCTGGTGGCATCAGGCCAGTATCCAACCATTGACGCAACTCTAGCATCCTCCAACCTTAATCGATTATAAGATACAGATTATATCATGGAACATTAGAGGGTGCAAGAGCATCCTAAAGACTCGTCTCCTACGACGGAAAATTGAACTCGAAAGACTTGCAATTGTTTTTCTCCAAGAAACCAAGTGCTCTGAATCAAATCTTCAATCCATCGGGCAAAAAGTCTGGAAACACTGTAATGTGGTAGCAATTGACGCTATTGGCTCGGCCGGGGGAATTGGCATTCTTTGGAACCCTAAGGAAGTGAGTCTGTCTGATTGGATGGCTTCAAAATTTATCTTATCTTCTTTTTTCCATATTTTACGGACCAGAGTCAGGGGTTTTTTGTCTAATGTTTACGGACCTTCTCTGGCCAATCATAAGAGTTCCTTCTTGAATTCCATTAGGAATCTCAAAAGAGAGACCGGCGAAGGGTCCTAGATCATGGGGGGGACTTCAATTTAATTAGGAATCTTGATGAGAAACGTGGAGCTCAACGTTGTCTTCACCCCAGTAATGTGGAATTTTTGGATGTAATTGAAAATTTGGAGTTGATCGATGTCAAAACCTCCAATGGCCTATACACTTGGAATAATAAGAGAGCAAGAGACAGAGGCATTGCTTCCAGATTATATAGGTTTATGGTTTCTAAATCTATTATGATGGGAAGCGGGGATCTGACAATAGTTGTGCTGCCATCAGCGGGCTCGTATCACTGGCCGATCTACCTGGAATGGCACAGAATAGGAGAAAACCTCAGACGTCCATTTAGGTTTGAACAATTCTGGCTCCTACACCTTGATTTTTTTGACCAATTGAGACAGTGGTGGAAAACCTGTGAGCCTATCATGGCAACCAAGATGTACGAGTTTCAACAAAAGTTAAAATAGAGCAGACCCTAAAAGATCACTTCGAAGACTTACTGGAAGAGCCTAATATCAATAGGCAAGCTGAAAGGGAGAAGGTTCTCTGCCACATCCCGAGATTGGTCACGGAAGACCACAATAAACTCCTTATGGGGACTATCAGAATGGAGGAACTTGATGAAGCCATCAAACAAATGGCGGATGACAAAGCTCCTAGGCCGGATAGCTTCACCACAAATTTCTTTCACTCATGCTGGGATTGGCTGAAGGTGGAGGTCCTGGACATTGTGGAAGATTCATGCTGGACCAAAAATATTCTTAAAGCCCTTAATTCCACCTTTCTCACTCTTATTCCTAAGGAAACGGGAACAGAGGATCCTAGAAATTTAAGACCCATAGCCCTCTGCAATGTGATCTACAAAATTATCGCAAAGGTTATAGCAAACCGATTGCGCCCTCTCCTACCTTTAATTATTTCACCTGAGCAGGATGGGTTTGTGGAAGGACGTCAAATTTTGGACGGCATTATTCTGGTGCATGAAGCTATTCATTCACTTAAAAAAGAGAAAATCCTGGGTATGCTTCTTAAACTAGACTTATCTAAAGCCTATGACAAGTTAAATTGGACTTTCATTGCAGAGATGTTAAGAGCTTTCGGTTTCAGTAACATTTGGACGGAATGGATCATGAGCCTGGTCTCATCCCATTTCTTTTCAATTATGGTAAATGGCACTCCCTCACAACCATTCCCAGCGACCCGTGGAATACGACATGGGGATCCCGTATCCCCGTTTCTCTTCATCATCATGGCTGAAGGCTTAGGAAGAATTTTGCGGGAGGCCTAGGAGAACAATGAAATTCGGGGTTTGGACTTGGGTGAGGAGTTGACCCCGCAAACCCACCAACAATTTGTTGATGATACTATGCTGATGGGACCTTCCTCTGTTTAGGAGGCCAGAAACATTAAGGATATTCTTAACACTATCCTTGTGGGAAGTGGCCTAGAAATTAATAAAGAAAAATCTAAGGTTTATTTCTTCAACACTCCCAGAATTCACCGCAGAAATATCCTGGGCATTTTGGAATTCTCTGAAGGACACCTCCCGTCAAAATATCTAGGGGCACCCTTGACGGAATCTACTATTCGACAAATCTCCTGGAAGGACCTACTGGCTAAATTCAAAACCAAATTAGAATTATGGACATTTCGAGCTCTGAATTTCCCTAGCCGCCTTATTTTGGTCAAGTCAGTGCTACAAGCTATGCCAATTTACCTGTTCTTGGTGATGGCGGAACCCAAAGTTGTTCTGAAAAAGATTCGCAATCTTCAGAGGAACTTCCTGTGGGGAGGAACCCATGACCATAGAAAATGGGCCTTAGTGAACTGGGAAACTCTGTGCACTCCTAAAAGGATGGGTGGCCTTGGTCTGCGTGACCCGATGTGTGTCAATAAGGTCTTAGGAGCAAAAATTTGGTGGGGGTGGATCACCCACAGAGAGGAACCTTGGGAAAGGTTGTGGCACAGGAAATATGCCTCCAGGTGGCCCAAACAAGACCTCATAAGATTAGAGGAAGAACAACCTGGTTCAAGTATTTGGAAGCTGGCTCAGGAGAATCAGGATTTAGTCAAGAATCACAGTTTCTGGGAGATAAGAGATGACAACTCTGCATCCTTTCTGCATGATGCATGGCGGCAATTCCCAAGATTAACTGACCGATAGGACAACCAGGAGTTGTTTCTATATTTACAGAGTAGTCCTTGGGAGAAGGTCCGGGACTTCTGGGAACCAGGACCAGAGGGACAATAGTTTAGACAGTGGAAACTGATTCAGTGGTGGAAGACCTTAACTCCTGAAGAAAATATGGATAACTTATATGAGGAAATTCTCAAATGTCAAATCCCCTGGGCCATAGGGCCAGATAAAATCAGATGGGGATATTCCAACACAGGGAATTTCAATATTGCTGAAGTGGTTGGCCGTCTGAACGGTTATGAACGTATGCCCAGGGACGACAAATGGAAAAAAGTTTGGGAGATGAACCAATGGCCTAAAATTGCCACTTTTGGGTGGTTGTTGATTCACCGTCACATCCTGACTTGGGAAAACCTTAGTAAGAGAGGCTTCTCTGGGCCTTCCCGCTGCATGACCGAAAGTGAATCCATTAACCATCTGCTTAACGAGTGCCCGCTGGCCTCTTTCTTTTGGAGCAGGGGGAAGAGAGATTCAGGAAGACTGCAAGAGTTCTGGGCCGACCGGACTTGACTCTGGCAAACTGGCAGGCTAAGCCTTTTAAAAGTGAACTTCTTAATCGAATTTGGGACTTGTTCTCGGGATTTGTGGTTTGGGAAATCTAGAAGGAGAGGAACCAAAGAATATTTGAGGAAAAGCAAAGAAGTACATAGGTGATTTGGAAGGTTCTTGAAATGCATATCAAGGAAAATTTATACACTAAAAGTCTACCCCATGAAACTAGAAATGCAGATCCCACTGAGAGATTAATTTTGAATGAATGGGGAATTTTCAGCTTACCTAGTAGCATCGCCGAAATGCAACATAACAAGGAAAAATCCATCAGCCCGGACTTTTGGCAAACTCCTCCGGCTGACACCCTAAAACTCAATTTTGACAGGGCAACAAAAGGCAACCCGGGCCCTGCAGGTTTTAGGGGAGCCATCAAAAACGACCACAGCCTAGTGCTGGGTGCTTTCTAGGGTAACCTGGGCGAAACAACCAACAACATTGCGGAGTTAGAAGGCATGGTTAATGGTATCAATTGGGCGATTACAAAAAAGTGGTTACCTTTGATTGTGGAAGGCGACTCCAATATTCTGATCAACATGGCGTGCCGTATTCAAAGAGGGGTGGTTGTTTCGAAGGTTTCACTGAATTGGAGATGGGAAGGCAGGTTGAAACAGCTTCAGCAGATCCTGAGCACCTCTCCGGCCATTAATTTCATACATGTTTGTCGAAAAGGCAATAAGTTGGCAGACGAGCTGGCCAATATGGGTGTTAAGGCATGTGTTGCATTCAAAGCTGGACCCTTGGATGAGATGGGTGATCACGTGGCCAGACATCGCTGTGAGATGATCGCGATCGTCAATCTCATTCCTAGAATGGACACCACGTTCCATGAGGACCGAGAATCACATGGAGGCCGAGTAGATAGGACACTTGCATGCGGTAACCCGACGCATGCCAATACTTAGCTTCCTTATTATGCAACGTACCCAGGTGATGTCATTTCACCTTATGGAATAGAAGTCGGTTGATCGCTGGTTATTACAATACATCCTCATCATCGATTAATGGTACCATCATGATTAATACCCAGAGTAATACCCATGAGGATGTTAACCCCCATAATTTCGACTGGGCGCAATTCTATCTTGATGAAACACCGTCGGCTATTGGCAACCGGATTGCCTATTTGGAAATTTCCTTGTTGGAAGAGGTTGAGGCGCGTCTGGGTTATCATGTTATGGCTAGCCCCTTCTGGGCTTGCAGGATTTTATTAGCCCAGGAATTACACATCCGGGAGAATATTGTCCAAAATATGAAGGATGTTATTGCAGGTATGAAGGTGAGTCAACAAAGTGAAATGGATAATACTAGTACTCTGGAAGCACTGATGGAAGACCTATGCATCCAACCTCCGTAGGGCGTCAGACGCGGGGTGCTAGGGACATCAAGCCCTTATTAGTAGGCTGGACCTATTCGGCTTGCTGGGCTTTTTGCTGTGGATCTTCAGTGGAATCTTCTTCAGCCTTGTGTATCTTGTCATTTATTATTGGTTGCTTTCCGTCTCTGTAGCGAGGAATTAATCTCTTTTTTGTCTTAGCTCCTTTCTTGGTTATCTCGGTTCGCTCAGGCGTTGACTGCCAACCTTGTAGGGTTTTTGTTGATGTCCTTGGGTTATTTTGTAAAACTGGTTTCGATGCTCTGGGGTTTAAGTTGAAAATTGGGTTGGTCTCCATCTTCCCCACTAGGATGGGACTCTGGAATGTTCTGGTCCTTTTTTGGGCTCCTTGTATGTTTTTTGTATGTTCTGTACTTTATTAATAGAATTCTGTCTCTCTCTTACTTACAAAAAAAAATTAATATTAAGTTATTTATATTATAAATGCAAAGTTGTTAAGAAATCAATTATCATTTAGTTGTGATTGATTATATTAAAAATTGTATAGAAAGTGCAATACTATATGTACAAATTTAATACTTAATGTGATTAATTAAAATTGAGAAATTACCTTTTAATGTTAATTTAATGACAAACATTTTTATTATCATCAATACAATTTCCATAATATCAACCGAGCATCGATAATGTGAAGATATACTAATGTCTCTCAATTATAAATGAAATCTATATATATAGCCACCAATCCTCATTACCACAAGAGTCTAGTGATAGGTATTTTAGTACTAACATGCATAGAATGGCTAGCACCTTTAGTAGAACCACCAACCCTAGTATCAAGTACATAATTGTGAACATTAAGGCCATGGCCCTCAGTAGAACCACCATCGTTAACAACAACAATGACATTAAGAGTAGCCTCTATAGTATAGATATTACCACTAACAAAAGCATTAAGAGAATCCTCTATAGGATCCTTTACAACATCAATATCAACACCATGAGGAGCCTCTACATCATCAACATGAGCACCGGTGGGAGAATCATGGGGAGAATCTGCATCATCAACATCAACATGAACATGTGTCATGTGTTGCTCATTACTAACAACTCTCAATGTGCCATGGACCTTAAGTATATGACAAAATAAAATTTCCAAGTTTTGATGCTTAAGATGGTGGATAACATCTCTATATTTGATTGGCATGACACCAAAACCAAGCAAAAAATCACATATTTTACCCATAAAATGGAATATGTATCATGTAGCTAGTCCCAATCAATGGTGCTCAAATCTATGCTAGCGTGCTAACACACCATCATCAACATTAGCCAAGTCAACATCCTCTTGTAGTGGGGGTAGGCCATCTACAACCAATCCTATAACTGAAAATTAGTATATGACAAATTAGAAAATTTACACATAATCTTATAATGACCAATTAGACAATTTACACATAATCTTATAATGACCAATTAGACAATTTACACATAATCTTATAATTATTGACATCCACATTAAATACAATAAAAATCAAATTATATGGACTATAAATCATTACAAATATATTACTCCTCTCATTTGTTGTCTCATATTAGGAACATGAGAGGTTCTCTATCACCCATCAGTCCATCCATACATACAAATATCACACAAAGTCAGGGATGTGATCATCCCCATTAACCAATATATCAAGCACTGTAGTACTAATTTGTCAACACTATACGACCTCATCCCATCTCTTTGGCATAATGGTAACTTAAGTATGCATATGGGTGGTGGTTAATGGGTACCAAGGAGGTAGTCAAATGTATGTTGAGTCATTCAAAATCCCTTAAAAAATAAACAAAAAAATTGGGATGCACATGGGAAGGAAGTAATCCCTAATAGCACAAAAATATAGAGCTAAATATAAACCATGAAGAAAATTCATTATAAAAATACTAGACCATGTATATAGTCTTGTGTGTTCAATGATCATGTACACATAATGAAAAAGCACAAATATTGTGTTTTGATCACCATTGACATGGGACAATTCATCGAGGATGAGGAAAACAATTCCTACATACTTGCACTTGGGTAATACTTAGTTGTCCTTCGACAACCTAGAAGTCATTGAGTGTAGTTACTATAAGATTGACATAATAAGTCATGTAATATAGTTGGGTTTTCCTAGGAATCCCATGTGGATTTTAAGAAACTAGGAAGCATAATGACCCCTCCTATGTAATCTAGTTATGAATCAATAAACATCCTCCTAGTGAGGTTGTGCCACATGTCTAATCCAACCCTAAAAACCTATTGGCTTTGATTGCAACAATGGATTAACTAGATTAAAAAATCATTATTCCCTATGATGGATGTAGTCTCCTCATAAAACTTGAGGAGGCCAACATACATTAAGAGAGAATGCTTGGAATGTGAATTAGAGTGTGGGAATCTCTCCCACTCTAGGTTTGCATGCTTCCCAAGGCCATAACATTAGATAAATCACCTATGGTGTCTATGTATAATTCACAAAGTGTTCATAAAAGAACAATGATAAGATTCATTAAAAAATGGAGTTTTAAATTTGGTACTCTACATGTTATGAATCACACTAGTGTAATCCTAGTGGTCTAGCTTGAATAGTTGAGTTGTTTAAACTTCACATAGGAGGTCTCGGGGTTGAATCCCTATGTTGATTGTCTCTATTACACATGCCACTCAATGTCTTTGTTCAGTTAGAAACAATAATCAATGCTGATGAGTTTCCACTTGGTGCAATCCATGAATCCATGAATATAGGGAAGTGATTAGAACTTTCCCACGAGGTCATTCCCTCGTGCAAAAAAAAATCGCGCTAGTACATTACATAGGTATGCACTAGCGCATCTATAATAATAGCATACATAAAGTGCATTATCTTGGTGCATCACACACAACACCGCATGTGGTGTACTGTCATAAATACAATAAATTGTTTTTCCTTTCAAGTTTGATCTCCACTTTGTTAGAGGTACACCCAAGCAACATGAGTGCATCATGATACAAAAACACGTGTCCATATGGGTATTATGGTGCACTACTATGGCCAATATGCATCACAAACAATGCATCCAATAATATTGCGACAAAAGTGGGTGCATGTTAGGATTTGAAGCGATTCACCTACACCATAGATATGGGTCCAATCAACCTAAAGGAAATGGGTAATACAAGTTGACTACCCCTCGTTCTCTGGGTGCATTTATGATTACTAGACATCCATCTATGGTGCGCGTAAATACAAAACTTCCACTTGCAAGTTGTCATGTATGTCAATGCATTATTTTGACATCAACCATGGGGTGTCCCGGAAATAAATAAAAAAATATTACAAAATCCACATTAATTGTGAATGCTCCAATGGTGAGTTAAGGTAGTTGGGATGCACCAAAGGAGGTGTGGAGCATAACATACTTAAACTAATGCATTGACATGTGCACATGTCTAGCCAAAATTAATGCACCTCATAGATTTAAATGTTTTGTTCCATTTGACTACCTGTGTTGCAAAAGGTGCTTGTTTTGAAACGTTGTTGTCATTCATATGCTTGTGCGCTATTCCCACACTAATAATGGTGCATCTAGGAAATCAAAGCAGCGTAAATTCCACATTAGACATGTTTGTTGCAGTGATGCATTAATGTTGTTGGACTTGCTAAGGGTGGTATAGGGTATAGTGCACTGTCGCTACTGTGTGCAATCAAATTGAATGCACCTCATAGATTTAGTCAACGCATTCCAATTGACTGCATGCACCACTCATGGTGCTTCCTTTGCAACACTATTGTTGATGCATGATGTGTTAATGTTGTTGGACTTGCTAAGGGTGGTATAGGGTATAGTGCACTGTTGCTACTATGTGCAATCAAATTGAATGCACCTCATAGCTCTAGTCAGCGCATTCCAATTGACTGCATGCACCACTCATGGTGCTTCCTTTGCAACACTGTTGTTGATGCATGATGTGTTGCATTGGTGAATGCATAATTTGCGGTGCATCCTTCGCAGCATTTTCGTCAAGTCACAATTTGTTACATTGCGTTGGTGCATTACAAAAAACTAAATGCACATGTCAATGTGCAAAAAAACTGTATAGGTGCATTAATGTTGACATTTTAATAGAGAAAATGAAACAAAACTATTTTTACACTAAAATTAAAAGAACACATAAATGCAAACACATAACAAAGAAATTCACCTAGGTTTCTCTTTGTAAACAATGAGACATGGTTGTGGAAGTGCAAAAAAATGTTCCAGAGGGTTTTCTAAATCAAATTTATAATTTTACCATGGAAGGGAAATAGGGATCAAATCCAACCATTTAGAAACATTGGATGTTGAGGCAAAGGAGCAATGAAAAGAAGTGTTGGTGCTTGGAGAAGAGCAAAACATTGAGGGATGTTAAAAATGATGAATGGCCCAAGCTAATTTTTATTTTTATTTTTATTTTATTTGAAACCATTGTGCACCTTTGATTTTGATGAATTGGTGCACTTAATAATTAGGGCACCCAAAAACAATTGTTTTTACAAAAACCTTTACTTGACACCTCTACTATAGAGAATAAAGGAGGAGAGACTCCTCAAAACCTCCACAAAATCGTGTTTTTATTGTAGTGGATCTTTATTTCTTAAATTTCTCACCATATTTTTTAAGAATCTAAAGTCCCCTTTTTATTCCATGATGTCCAGTGTATTGTATTCAATGTTGACATCATTTAATCTTCCTACCACATCGAGCTCTCTTAAGTGTCCATAAAAGCTATACTTTTTCACCATGATGTAGATACTATGTCGCGCTTTATGAAAACACCATCGTGATCTACATTAGAAACCATGAAAGCCTCACTCTTTCACTATGAAGTGAAATTAGTACATCAAACTTTATGACAAACACCATGCCTAACACACTTAAATGGCCATGAAGGTTGCACGCTTTCACCATGAAGTGAGATATTATGTCACACCTACACTTTATGGCAAACACCATGCTTAGTTTATTTAAACAGCCATGAAAACCTCACTCTTTATCATAAAATGAGATATTATGCCACATTTTATCACACACATTGTACATAAACCCTTTAACCAACTATAAAAATTCGATAAAATTACTATATTACACTTTATAAAAACACCAACCCCATTTCGTTTAAATGACCATGAAGACCTCACTTTTCCTCTAAAATGAGATACTATGCTATACTTTACAACAAAGACCACTTTGACAAGCATGACGATCAATTCTTTCACCAAACTATGGATATCACATCTCGGAATTTGAACTTTAATAGGTGAATATCGTTTAACCAGTCAAACCCCAAATCACATTCTTTGAGGAATATAGATGGCAATTTTTCTCAACAATCAAAAGCTATTCTCATACTTGATTTATGTATTTTATAACCAACCTTAGCCTCCTATGGTTCGAATTCCTCCCATTAGCTTCTAGATATTTCCACTTAGGAGAGATTCCACATTTTCCACTTGTCTCCCTAGTTCCCAACCTTCCATCTTCTCCCAATTCGAGTGGGAGTCTCTTTGGCTGAACTCCAACTCCCTTGAGCACCATCTTGGAGCCTATTTTTGGGGATGACATGTCATAATGGTCAGATGTCAGATCTGAAATTTGTCATAGATGTCATAGATGCTTCATCATTGTTGTCATAGGGCTAGGGAATCTAGCCCAAGTGTCCACAAACTTCTAATTTGACTCTTTCTCTTCCATGGAGGTTACCATTCCATCCCAATTCGACCTACGATGCTCAATGCCATGTGTATGAACTTACCAACTCACCCAATAATGTTTGCATTCTCATGGATTCGAAATTTCAAGAGAGAGATGCCATGTGGCAGTGAGAAATCAAGCTAGTGTGGGTCCCACATCCTCCATATGTCTTCAAAACCAATTGCCACTTAGAATTTCTCTTGAATTTATTTATTCAACCTTTTTATTAAATACTTGAACTATTATAATGTATAAACATTATTCATTTGCTCCCTTATTACAATTCCAAATGTACCCATCCAACCTAGGGAACTGGTAGGATTGATGGGATTGTCTTGCTATGCAATTATTTGAATGGGGACATGACAGAGAGACTCCTCAAAACCTCCACAAAATCGTGTTTTTATTGTAGTGGATCTTTATTTCTTAAATTTCTCACCATATTTTTTAAGAATTGAAGTCCCCTTTATATTCCATGATGTCCATGGTACTGTATTCAATATTGACATCATTTCATCTTCCTACTACATCTAGCTCGCTTAAGTGTCCATAAAAGTTGGACTTTTTCACCATGATGTGGATACTATGTCATGCTTTATGGAAAACACCATCCTAATCTACATTAAAAACCATGAAGGCCTCGCTCTTTCACTATGAAGTGGAAGTGGAATTAGTACATCACACTTTATGACAAACACCATGTCTAACACACTTAAATGGCCATGAAGGTTGCACAGTTTCACCATGAAGTGAGATATTATGTCACACCTACACGTTATGGCAAACACCATGCTTAGTTTATTTAAACAGCCATGAAAACCTCACTCTTTATCATAAAATGAGATATTATGTCACATTTTATAACACACATTGTACATAAACCCTTTAAGCAACTATAAAATATAAAGGCTCAAGTCTTTTCGCCAATAGATAAAATTACTATATTACACTTTATAAGAAGACCAACCCCATTTTGTTTAAATGACCATGAAGACCTCACTTTGCCCCTGAAATGAGATACTATGTCATACTTTATAACAAAGACCACTTTGAGATATTATGTTATACTTTACAACAAAGACCACTGTCACAAGCATGATCCATTGGATGTAGTTTGGGTGGTTAGGAGAAATGATTGTTACCTCTCAACAAGGTTTTATTCTTGTAAGTGATATGATGCTCTTGTTAAGCCCTTATGTATTGACTATGTAATTCTAGCCATACCTTGATTTTCTGAATAGCAGCTTTCACCAAACCATGCATATCACATCTCAGAATTTGAACTTTAAACTTTAATAGGTGAATATTGTTTAACGAGTCAAACCCCAAATCACATTATTTGAGGAATTTAGATGCCTATGGTAATTGTGCAATTTTGTCAAAGATACGTTGACCGACATGTTTGATTATTCATCATACTACGCTACGTGAAAAGTAAAAATAAGCATAACGGTTTTTTCTATAAATAAGAGGGGTTCACGATTTCACAATTTACATTCGGAGATCAGTGGAAAGGTTTTGTATCTCTTGACTCATCATAACTAGTCCACTCCAGGCTCAATTCTCAGCCCTTTTTCGGAGATCAGTGGAAAGGTTTTGTATCTCTTGACTGATCATAACTAGTCCACTCCAGGCTCAATTCTCAGCCCTTTTTCTTAAGAATTATATCTGAAAATCTCAAAACGATTTCTTCCAAGGAGTTTGAAGCCAAATTTGAGTGAAAATGGTGCTGGCAGAGTTAGGCGGGAGTATCTCCCGCGCCATCCAGAACATGAGCAATGCCACCATTGTCGACGAAACAGTCTTGAATGGCTGCCTGAATGAGATCTCAAGGGCTTTACTGCATGCTGACGTCCAATTCAAAACGGTCCGCGAAATGCAGACTAACATCAAAAAGATCGTCAATTTTCAAGAACTCGCCGCTGGTCACAACAAACGAAAGATCATTCAACAGGCTATTTTCAACGAATTGTGCAGGATGCTGGACCCTGGAAAGCCTGCCTATTCACCAGACAAAAAACAAACCAGCATTGTCATGTTTGTAGGGTTACAGGGTTCTGGCAAGACTACTACCTGTACAAAGTATGCTCAGCACTATCTAAAGAAGGGCTGGAAGCCAGCTCTGGTCTGTGCAGATACATTTAGGGCTGGTGCCTTTGATCAGCTCAAACAGAATGCCACAAAGGCCAACATTCCCTTCTTTGGAAGCTATACAGAAACAGATCCTGTAAAAATTGCAAGAGAAGGGGTAGAGAGATTCAAGAAGGAAAATAAGGATCTCATAATTGTGGATACCAGTGGGAGACACAAGCAGGAGGCTGCATTATTTGAGGAAATGAGACAAGTATCCCAAGCAACTAATCCAGACTTAGTGATATTTGTTATGGATAGCAGTATTGGGCAAGCTGCATTTGATCAGGCACAAGCATTCAAGAATACTGTTTCTGTTGGAGCTGTGATTGTTACTAAAATGGATGGGCATGCCAAGGGTGGAGGTGCACTCAGTGCTGTTGCAGCAACGAAGAGTCCTGTAATATTTCTTGGTACTGGAGAACACATCGGTGATTTTGAGGCTTTTGATGTGAAACCATTTGTGAAGAGGATTCTAGGCATGGGGGATTGGTCTGGTTTTATGGATAAAATTCAGGAAATTGTACCTGTGGATCGACAGTCTGATCTTTTACAGAAACTGTCTGAAGGCAAATTCACATTACGAGTAATGTATGAGCAATTTCAAAGTATTCTCCAAATGGGAATGGGATCTCTTGGTGAGATGTTTTCCATGATTCCTGGATTCAGTGGTCAATTGATGCCCAAGGGTAAGGAAAAAGAAAGCCAACTGAAAATTAAAAGGTTCATGACCATAATGGATTCTATGACAAATAAAGAGCTTGATAGTCTGGACCCCAAGCTCATGACTGAGTCCAGAATAACCAGGGTGGCTCGTGGGTCTGGTCGTCCTGTTAAGGAAGTGAGGGAGATGCTGGAGGAATCTAAACGGCTGGCCAAGGTTTGGAGCAAGATGAAGGGGGCGCTTAAGATTCCCAAAGGTGGTAACATGAGTTCTTTGTGTCGGAATTTGAATCAAACGATGGGCAAGGCTATTCCTCCCCAAATGCTGAAGCAGATTGGTGGCATGGGAGGATTGCAGAACTTAATGAAGCAGATGGGCTCCAAAGGCATGGGAGGCATGTTTGGTTGATATCTGAGTCTCAGGATGATTTCTAACATCGGCCATTCCATCAATCAGCGCCTAGCAATATCCTTGGATTTGCTGTTAGTTTACGTTTGTATATTTTGGAGTCTTTTCTGTCTCTTCTGTATAAAATTGTATTTGCTGTTAGTTTACGTTTGTATAGTTTGGTCTATTTTCTGAACTCTTTTGTTTGGAAATTTTAAGAGTTCGTGACTAGTTCTCTTTTTATTTGGTATGGTTATGGTTCTGCGATTCGGATCCTAAGCCTGGTGACTCTGGTTGACTTCCACTTGTTGGTGGATAGTTAAATATCTGATCATATTTGGACATAGGACATAAACAGCTATGCTAAAAGGTACGAAGCTTTTGAAATGTGTAATTTGTATCTCCGAAGTGATGTAATTTTAAGTAATGTATATTTGTACTTCTTCAAGTTTTGTTCTCAGTAAAAAAATATGAAATATAGCTTTTTCAAAGTTATATATGGAAGGCTCGACATACTTGATATGAAATATAGTTTTCTCAAAATATAGTTTTTCAAAATTGTATATGAAAGGCTCAACATGTTTTGAGATATGTGTAGCATAATGACCAACTTAAAAATAACACAAAAATAATAAATCTTAAACTAGGATTAATGTTATTTAATATATACATATATATATATATTACGTAAGGTGAATATCAAAACAAAGGCTTTTATATCTTGAGTTTCCCACAAAGAGAAGGACATAAATGTGTGGTTTATCATATAGAGTATTAATCAACTGATTTAGTGAAATGGTGTATCATGACAACCTTTCTTTATATTCTTAAAACAAAATTCTAGCTCTCTATTACTGTACTTTTGGGGTTTTTCCATTTTTTTGAGATTATTATACTTATTAAAGAGCATCATGACTCAACTAAAAATGTTTTTTCAAAAAGTTAAAGAAAGACAGTAATGAATCAACATGCTATGGTCTTGATAAAGTTTCCCTTTTGCAAAAAAATACTCAATGTTCATTGACTAGTCACATTGGTTGAGGGGTTATGTGTTATTTGGGTCATGTCTTTTAGTTAGGATGTAACTCTCCATTTATTATTATGATTATGATTATGATTATGATTATGATTATGATTATGATTATAATTATTATCTATTTATTTGATATATTCATGTTAATTACATTGCCTATCCCTTCAAATATTATGTCTTCAAAACTGCTTATGGAAAGACTTATCTTTTTGTTTTTATTTGTAATGTGTTTTCATGATTCTCTATCCTTAAAGTTGTGATGGTTGATGACTCGAGATTATATGAGTTAGGAAGCGTTGATCATAATGGTCTTCTTGTGAAAGGGTAAATATCCCACCATAATTCATTTTTTTGTAGAATTGTGTGGTGAAAACTCTTGTGATTTGAGAAATGATATGACTCCACACATGAGCTTCTCTTCAATGTAATAGGATCTTCACTTAGCTTCTCATATTGATTTTGTCTTTGTTTATGATTTGGAAAGGAATCCTTTTATTTTGTGTCCTCATTTTAATGCTAGAACATTTGTTGTTTGTCGTGTCCTATGATTTATTCGTTGATAATATTCCAACAAATGTGACATTCTTATTTATGATATTGATTGGATTTGTATTTTTTTTCTCCATGCATTGGTATTTAATCTTCAATGGTTCTCCTACTTCAATTGGATCTATTATTGTTTCTTTATTAATAAATTCCTTTGATGGTAACTTTCTCCAATGCTTCCTAATGATAGTAACTTCTTATCATTTTTTAACTTCTTAATTTCTATAAGTAGGCGTTGATCATGATCCCTTAAGTGAAGGTTATTCACAGTTTTCTTACTTGTAGAATTTCTTCTTAAGGTCTTGATTCTTCGATTTATCATCATTTATCATCGATTTTGATACGAGATAATTAAAGAGCCAGCGCAGCAGGTGTTTTATCCTCCCCGAACTTGTCGAGTAAAGCTTTGTTAAAATCGTCCCAGTTTGTTATTGAACCTTGAACCAAAGAAAAGTACCAGGTTGACTCTCTTCCTTCAAATGTCAAAGTAAAAAGACGAAAAACCACGTCCTCATGTTGGACGTTCATGGTTTGGATAGCCAAGATAAACTTGTCAACATGAACCTCGGTTGGTTCCTTATTATCCGGGTTGAACTTCGGAAGAAGTTTGTCCGGATGTTTAGGCAATGGATGTTGCGCGCCAGGCATTGCTACAACACTCGTCCTAAGCCACGGGAGAGGTGGATTTGGTGGATGGTTTGGAGGAGGATTAGGTGGATTCCCTCCTCCACCGGGTACACTTCCGGCCATATTATCTTCTTCTGAATCCTAAGAACTACCTTGATTGAAAGGCTTTGGAGTATCAGGTGGGGAATCTGGGGTGAAGGTGGCTGACCAAAACCACCTAAGGTAAGCAAACTACGTGAAGTATGTGTTCGGGTGGTTCCCCTAGACCGACCTCTAGGTTGATGACTAGGAGTACCTGTCTGCAAAATATCAGCTTGTGATAATTCCTGTTGTATTGTATTAAACTGAGTATTATGTCTATTGCGTCGAGGTAGCTCGTAATCTATAGGTGACAGACCAATTTGATGAGCGTAAACTATTGTGAGTATACATCGCGATTCTTCTAAGACACGAATATTATGTTCAAGGGTGTAAGGGGATGTATTATGGTCTCATTCTAGAATACTCCTTATAGTATCCCTAAATGGAGAATTGCTAAATTTAGTTTGTGAATTAATCACCAAACCAGGAGTAGTGATGTTCTGTGAGTCAATTTGTAATGGAGGGTATTGACTGGTTGAAGGATTATCGTTTATGTTTTCAACCATTAATCATTTTCAGGCCCTCCTTCTAGTGCCATTTGTTGGCCATATTTTCTAAATGAGGCCAACTAAGGAGATTCATCCCACACAAGTCGCTTACTACAGCTTCCGATGTGTTTGGTTTAGCTAATTCCCGCAGGTTGTGGTCCTGCTACCATCTAAGTTTTCACCCTTTTAGGAAGAGTCCAACCACTTAAAATTAGAGAAATTAGATCCTAAACTAAATCCTAATTAAAATTTAAACTAACCTACTTATCTGCAAACTATAAAAATTTCCTATAGAAAACTACTGACTGAAACCTAACTGTTTATATCTAATTTATGTGTTTCTCTCTGAATGAGAGTCTCTATTTTGTTTTGTTTTTCTTAATTTTCTGAAAAGGAAATCTAAATGCAAGTTTAAACTAATTGAAACTATCTCGGCCGAGAGAAAATATCATTGACTAAGTTGAAAACCTATTGACGATATAAATATCAGAGAGTAAATAACTTTAACAAGAGAAAAATAATTTATCAGAGTTAAAATTATAACAACTTTCTGATTTGTAAAAATTTTTATGATAAAAGAGTAATGAAATAAGAAATTACTAATTTGTTATTCCAATAACATAAATATCAAAGGATAATCAACGTTAAGCATTTCAATATTTGAACATAATAATGATTAACTAATTATTTTAAAATATTTGTGAAAATACAAATACTTCAATTCATTAGTTAATAAGTAAATGATATCATACAGTCAATCCTATCAAGAAAACTTTAATAAGACGATAGATTTGATACCTGTATCAAATAGAGAAATCAACTAATGATTTGAGTAATTCTTTTATAAAATATATACCAATTATATCACAGCATAATCGTATATCGACAAATGGAGAAGTCAAATATGATATATATATATATATATATATATATATATATATTAAGTTTCAAAGAAAACAAAGAACTATTGGTAGGGCTCTTAGAGTGGACAAAGCCCTTTCGAAGGGTTCTTAATGTTAGCTCTCTCTTTAAATATAAGGGGTCTAGGGGGAAGGCCCAAAAAAATCTCCCTCAAAAGGTTAGTAGAATTACAAAATCTGAAAATTCTTCTACTACAGGAAACGATGATGGAAGGTATTAGAGCTACATAAGTGATAAAAAACCTCTTCAAGGACTGGAATGTGGAAACTTTGGATGCAGACGGTCACTCCAGGGGCCTACTCACAGCGTGGAGCTAGGACGTGAAGCTCCTCTCCATTGTCATTTTCACATCAGCCCTCAAAATGGAATTTGAAATTCCGGAGCTAAACCAACAGTTTTCCTTTCTAAATGTCTACGGGCCCTTCCATGACCGTAAATCCTACTGGGACACCCTAAGTCTCTCAGGTGTGTTGAATACTCATAAGCTCATTCTCGCAGGTGGCCTTAACCTGACTCTGGGTTATGGAGAATTCTGGGGCAAGAATGCACGTCCTTGTTTCGGAAGACCTATTTCAGCTAAGGCTTCTTTTTCGCTCCTTTGTCGAGGTGGGGGGTTCCTTTGACCATAGACCAATTTCTCTGTCCATCACTGTGCCGGAAAAGAAGCCTCCAACCCCTTTCAAATTCAACCCCTCATGGTTAGAGTATGAATACTTTTGCAAGCTCATGAAGGACAATTGGTGTCTTCTAACTCCCTCAACCTCTACCTCCTACATGAAACCATTTGACTCAAATCTTTCACGAATCAAAACCCTTGCAAAAGTATGGGGCAGGGAACGGGAGGAAAATGACCAGTGAGATCTAAAGGAAACTGAATTCAAACTAATAAATCTGCACAATTCTCAGCCCAACGGAATTTTCTCTAGTGAGCAGTTAATCACACTGAAAAAGTTAGAAGAAAAGAAGGCTTCCTTGCTGGAAAAAGAAGCTTTATGGGGATTGAAGACCATAGCACTATGGATAAAGGAGGGGGACAAGAACACCAAGTTCTTTCACCATTTTGCAGCTCACACGAAGAATACAAACACCATTATAGAGGTCAAGGATGACAATGGAAATCTTGCTCAGAACTTTTTGGAAAATACCAAAGCAGCGGAGGCACACTTCAAAGCTCGGTTCACGACCCCTCCAGGATGCCCGATAGAAGAAATCCTAGAGATTATGTATGGAGGAATACAACCGAGAATCTCAACTGTGCATCTAATCTACAACAGAACTCAGTGGAAAAGAATGTTATGGACTGGTAGAATGATCGCAGGGTATGTTTATTCCATGCCTATCTTGCCCTTTTCATTTTTATGATTTGGGAATCCATAAACAAGTTGATTTTTCAAGACACCCTCATTCCTCTGGACATCTCTGTACTAATTCTATTGCAGAAAACAAGAGAATATAAAACACAGGCATCAGAAAAACCTCCAAGAATACTGGTTCACCCCTCCATCAACAAATATATCCCTTGGGCCTTCTTTGATGTAGCCAGTTAGGGATCCCCCTCCTTGGGAGGTGCCGGTGGAATCATACACTTCTCAAACATTAAGAAATGGCATATAAAATTTGCTCCAGGTCAGGCTTCCAATAGCAAAGCAGAATTAGCAGCGTTATGGGCTACTTTGATGGTTGCAACAGAGAATCAGATAAAGTAGATTCAACTTTTCAGAGACTCTAAAATGACTATTGACTGGTCAAATGGAAAAATCCAAATAAATGCACCTCATATTCAGCATCTCCTTCATGCAATCAGAGATCTAATATGTAACTTTGATCATATCCAGTTCACACATATTTAGCGGGAATTAAACTCTAAAGCAGATTAACTTTCAAAGATGGTGCTTGCCTTACCTCCTGGAAGACTAGAGGTAACATGCATTCTCAACAATCAACTAGCTTTCAATCAGTTGATGGATATCTAGGTCCATAAGGGCATTATGGGCAGTAAGAAACACTGGGAAAGATAGTCTTTTTTGAATGGTTGTATTGTTGAATTATCTATGTAGCCTCAAAGGCATTCAGACTTATGAACTTATGAACAATATTGTAATCCTTTTTTATATATAATGAAGTCCCCAGAGGACAGTCCACGATCACTTTTTATTTAAAGTGATGGATATTTTCCTATTGGAAGATATATTAAGTTTCGAAACTATAACAAAATGATACCAGTCATGGAACTAACACTTGAAAATATCCAAGGAAGGAAAAACTTCATCTGAATACCAACAAGTATAATATCTTTATTTCAATATATGTTTTTGCTCAGTCATACTCTCCTCTCGAACTCAAGTAATACTTGTGTCTTATAAACACGAAAAATATCAACTATTTGGAGACTTTTCAGGATTGATTTACAAAAATAGAATGATTTGTTTCTTAACAATTGTTAAGATAAAACAAAATAGTTCCTTCATTCATTCTGTCGATGATATGGTTTAACCAACACCCAATTAAAATGGGTACATGTCATAAAAAATGTTGCTTTCATCCAACAAAACGCATCCATAAACATACACCCGGAATGACCAGTTACAAATGCATTAATGCTCATTTAAAATTACAACAAACAAGTGTAACAGGAAATAAACAAATTGTAAGCATGCCTACAGAATCTTCTATTATGTAGGTATGCTAATTAAATTATGCTTTTACCTGTGAAAAATTGAAAGCATTTCAAGTTGTAGCTAAGAGAGATCTTAAGTTGAAATCTGTAGTTTAGTAGCTCTGCGAGCTTCAGATAATTTAGCCTTTACTCTTATAATCTCGATCTTGTATCATCCTCCACGCTTCAACATTCTTTCATTCTCAAAAACTAAGGATTTCTTCATAGCCTTAAACCTACTCTTTCTCGTTTTCAAACTTTGCCACTAGCTTACCCAAGTTAACAATTTGTTTCTCAAACTTTGTATTTCATCCCTTAAAACAATCGAATTCGTTTCTGATTTTTCTAGTTTCTATTTTAATTGACAAATCTGCTCTTTCAATTTCATAGTCTTTGTAATACTTTTCAGAGTTTGATTCAATGAAGAGCCATCTGTAACTGAAGATTCCCCTTTAATATCTATACTAGCATGCTGATAAGGAGACTGATTTCCATCAGACTCATCTCTAAGAGGCGCTACAGGACCATCAATTTTAACCTCTTGTTCCTGCGGAGATACGTCCATGGGAATATGATCTTCTTCCTCATTAAGGATTTCGATTAATGGGGACTCTTTGACTTGCGGGACAGTTATTGGGACAGAGGAGGTAGCCATACTCCTAGTGAATCTACGCGAATTGCAAATGACAGAGCTTGAGAGATTTGGCTTGAGCTTCGAATTTTTAGGTTTATCACATTTTATGCTATTCACCTCCTCTAACCCTTCATCTCCTTTTCCAGGTAGAGCATTGAGTTTTACAGATGAATATGGAACTACATAGGTTCTAAGAACCAAAGAATCGGGTTCCTTCGCATTCGCATATCTCGTATTAACCTCCACAAGCGAATCCACTTCCTGGATTTTAATATTTTCTGACCCAGACCCAAGAAATTATCGATTTCAGGTGTTAAGGGACCCTTACACTTTCTACGAGTTTTTGGAAGCAAAGTAGGCCAATACTGTGTTGGCCCAAAATTATTTTCAGCCAACAATTCATCCCATGTTTTACCAATAAGGGTTAACTGGTGGTGAAGCAAGATGTTGAGCAGACCATGGTGAAACAAGCTTCTTTCGGGGTCTCCTATAGTACTCTGTACAGCGTGTGCCATTTTTTTCAAACTATGAAGCAGATAAAGGGAATATTGAGCTTGGAACCCTTTAATTCCATCAATAACCCTAGATGATAATAATGGACATGTGAATAGCGGCCATCACAGGAGACACACCTGACTAAGATCTCAAAACATGTTCTCCATTGCGGTTTTAAGAATTTAGAAGAAATGTCGAATTTAAGACTTGAATCAACTGGTAACAACAGGAGAAATGACTTACACCTTTCCTTATTTATCTTTCCTCCTTTAAACCAGCGTTCGCCAGTTTGGGGAAGCTTTGTTGCTTCAGCAATTATGTCTTCATTGATAATAAGTTGAAAACCCCCAATTTGAGCCATGTATTCCTTAAATATCAAGGAAAACTGACTAGTTATTTCTACATGATGACCGCTGAAACATCTAAAGAAAGAGCCCCAGCCCACCTTGTCAAATAACGCAGCAACCTCCGGGTCAGCCTGTACCATTTCAGGGCCCGAAACTTCAAACCGACTGAGAGGCACCGTCTCCAAACTACTACAACTATGGACAAGGGTCGAAATGAATGTAGTTGTGAATATGGAAGGGATAGGGATCCAAGTAAAATACATTAGGTGAACTATCAAATCGCCACTCGGTTCATCTGCAACGAAAATTAAAACCCTACATTTTGTCCTGATAACCATGGTTTCGAATGATGAGATCAAGTGCTAAAAACTCATGTCATTTAAACCAGGTGTTATACAATCCTGAGTTTGTATGAATGTCCATCATAGTTAAGCCAATATTAAAAAATGAGAATCGGATTTTTTGTTTAAGCATAGACTTAGGGTTTTATTTATTTACAAATGCATAGACATAGTTTTAAAAGATTATAATGTTTTGAACATATTTGTAAGGGTTATAATATAAGATGAAACAAATTTATTTAACCCAAACAATATATATTAAAACATAAAAATTAATCATATGTACTTTTTCTAGTATTTCAAATCCTACCACTAAAATCTTAATGAAAAATCGAAGAATCCATGTGAAAGATGTTATATAAGCTAATTCAATTTGATCAAAGGATGAATTTAACAAGTTGTAGATCAAGTATCTTAAATAATATATATAATCAAAATATATAGTGATGAAAAATTGATTACATATAAATTCAAATTTAACAGCTGCTAAATGAATTAACTGTATAAGTGATATCTTAGACAACTCAAATCAAAATGATTTCCAAGATTCCAACTTGATCAATAAATCTTCCTTAATTGAAAGTACCTTCAGAATCAAACATTCTGAAGGCATTCTTTAATATTTTTTAAAGAATTGATTAAAGAAGAAGACTGATCAATTTTTATTAAATAAAACTAACACAAAAATTGAGAAGGTTTTTGCCTGCCAACACATACACATGCACATATACATCATATAGGCATACAACATCATAAAAAATCTAAATCATCATAATAAACTGCATCCACATGCATATATATATCATCAAAATGACATAGTGTTTATATCATAACATAAGCATCATTGCATCGAGGAGCCCCAATAGCTTCCTCGTCATAACAATAATCGTTGAATACAAAAATTCCCTATGCTCATCGCATTAGGGGGAAGTTCCATTAACTTCCTAGTCATCTGAGTCATCTTTTTCGTCCTCATCCTCATCTTCGTCCTCGTCCTCATCCTCGTCCTCCTCCTCATCTGACCCAGTCTCCTCCCCCTCCTCGTTATCATAAGTGGTGTCACCCTGCGCCATGTCCCTCACTGCCTCAGCTGCCATAGCAATTCGTCGCATCACTAGTATCCACTCACGTGGAGCATCGTAGCAAATGTCGATCAACTCCTGGTCGAAATGCTGCCATCCGTCATCCACCACTCCATCTAGTAAATGGTCAATCTCCACATGAAGTGACTCCAAAGTCATCAAAGCACTTCATTGAAGCTGATGCCCACGATCAGGAGGATCCACTCGACCCCTCTGCGCATGGTACCCTGTTGGAGGCCGCGACCCCACATTTGCACGCATAAGCATATCATCAGTCTCGATATAATAACAATCCTCTAGATATCATATCTGCTATGAAGTGTATACAACATGATACTGCAAAGTAAGTAGAATGACCCCATTTGGTCCCCATGCTTGGCTGGGTGGTCGTGGTAGCTCTGCATCCCCCTGTAGTCCATCCCTACATACGGATAATCCTTGATCACCACTGGCATCTTCCACCACTTTGCAAACAACTCTTGAGTAAATAAATCACCCACCAATCCCCCACCATAACGCATCATCATCTCCCCCCATCGTTGCATCCTCGGATCGGTCAGCCCACTGTCACGTACTGCCCTATGCGGTCGTAGCGTCGAAACTTGTTCAAAGAAGAACCATTGTTAGATACATCTACGACTCACCTTGTTTAGCTCTTGCCAAACCACTGTTAGATACATCTACCCCTAGCCAAAGTATGTCCCTGTTATAGCCTGCTCTACCAGCATCATATGACCTCCAGAGACCCTGTGGGGCACCTTCGACCTGAGTATCTGCACTATCGATACTACTATGGCTCGCATCTTCAGGCTCTTTATGTTGCAGATCATTATCTCATTGTCATGCACATAGGCCATTGCATAACAGTGCCTCTCCAGTAGATCCTCCATCGAGACATCACTGGGATTCATCGGCTGTGTGTCTACAATTATACCTAACCATGGGAACCCCGTCAGAAGGTACACATCCATCAATGAAATCTCTAGTTGGTCCCCCTATATAAAAAATGCCCCCACATTGACATCGCAAAACTCTACCAATTTGTTCAACAATAGTTTGTTGAACGCATTGGGTGCACCCTGACAAAATTCAGCAACCCACACCTGTCCAAAGCATCCTCCATGCCCCTCCCACCTCAATCTATGTGCCACCCGTGACATAGTCATTTTTTTCCACACTTTGAACATTTTGTCTATCGCGAGCTATTCATGAGCCCTCCACTCCTTCCATACTGCAGTTATTGCATTATTTCTCCACTATTCACCTACCCGCAAGGAGACCCCATCAGTGTTCCCCCCTCACCTGCTTTCTTGGTTCTCATATTTCTCCCTTGATTGAACACTTCCTCCTTGCTTGGATTTTACATCTGTTCGATATACTTTTATCCCTTTTTCGGGTCGAGCATCTCCTTTATGAAAAAGGAACTCAGGGAGTTTTTGTTAATCTCTTTTATGACTCCTTAAAGAATGAAAGCAATCTTGCTTCCTTTCATGCTCGTTAAAGTATCTGAAAGGGCATCTATCTGGTATAAGTTTAACCATTTTCTAGACCTGGTAGACTAATTACGAAAAAGGAATACTCTAATCACACCGGCTAGAAGAGTTCTCCATTGCACACTTTTATGCTTTTTCGGGATTTGGGGACTAATACACGAAAAAGAACCCCCTCGAAGTCTTCTTATTGCTTTCAGACTCTCTAAAATTGAAAGTGACCATGAGCATTCATCATCCTGGGCTCGTATAAATTCACATGATGGTACCTTCTCATCATTACAGAGTCTTCTTATTGCTTTCAGACTCCTTAAAATTGAAATCACCCACGAGCATGCACTGTCCTGGGCTCGTACAAATCCACATGACAGTATCCTTTAGAGCACACTTTTATCCCTTCTTTGAGCTCCTTAAACCATGAAGAAGGCCCAAACAGTTCCTCTCGGTGCCTTGACAGATCACATATCGTCCTACAATCATGGAAGCATCCCCAGTATGGTCTCCTTTGTTCATACTATTCTGCAACGAGTCACCCTTGGAATCTCCTGATCTCACTCATCAGTCCCCCCCCCTTGAGTATTCCCCATTTCTGCCATAGTCCTTGATCTCTCAAGCTATGTACCCCTTCCCTGAAATCAGTTCCATACGCTTCCCAGTCATCCCTGTTGTCATACTCTGAACAAAGGAAGTTTGAGTCCTCCCGCTCTACGACCCTCATACTCCTCCACAATATGTTAGTCCCATAATGTCTCAGTTACACGTCCAGTACCATCACATCTTGGTTGTACACCCCGCGCTCTTATCAAGGAAACATCATAATTTTCCTTTGTAGTTGCAGGTCTCCCTCTATCAAGGCCGGCACATCTATTCCAGAGGATATACCCAAAGGTCCCTGTACCTTGGACTCATATCCATTAGTGGTGAGTTCCTATGGACCATCCGAGAGGAGTCCTTAGTGCCTCTTAGCATGGTTTTTTCTCACGTGCTCGACTTCAACTCCCTCATCGCACCGTTGAGATTCGTATAGGGTATTGGTCTCTTCAGTTATTGGTCGAAGACCCTGAATGTCCCTTTGACTCTAGCACATTTGTGAGTCTATTTGGAACCCCCTAGTTGTATGTTCCCATGGATATACGGGCCACGTTGGCGACAGTATTTGGAATCCCTTCAGCTATATCCTTCCTAGAGTATCCAGTTCATATGCAGTTCAGTGTACCTTTGAGATTCCGACTCTCAGTTTTTGAGTCCATACAGTTGTTGGAAACCTTCATATCTAGCAGAACATCAGTTGGTATGGTACCGCATTCAAGATGGATGCCATTGTTCCCAGTTCCAACTCTTCAGATCAGTCATGGTTGGACCATGAGTATGTCCCAGATTTGTGTCCCCTCTGGACCATTATGATGTACATAGCAGTTCTTCATGTATTGTTCAGTTCCCCTTTGGGATTATCCATTATTTGTATATCTTGATAGGAGCATGGGTATGCCCACCTCGTCCATATATTTGAGATTATGTTCCTCATCCATTATTGAGGTGATGTATTTTCAGTGTTCACCCTTGCAGTTTGTATGAAGCACATGTTCCATTCTCCAACTAGTTTTTTCTCTCCGCCATCACAATGCTCACACCCATAGAAAAAGTCAGAACCTATGATGTCTATCGGTCATACGATGAGCTCCTGCCCTCACACATCAGGGGGAAATCTGTTAACACCAAAATATTGTTCACTCAACTCATCCCCCTAGTCACATAACCCATTTATCTAGTTTTCCTATATTTTTGGCCCCCAGAAACCCAAAAATCCCTAAATTGGTAACCAAATGGGAAAAAATCATTATTTCCCTCATTAATTAATGAAACTCCTTCAAAAATATGTTAAATCCCACAAAAAAGGGTCAAAATCCCCAAAAAGAAAAAGAAAAGCAAGGAAATGATTCAAAATAAAGGGAAAATGAGGGAAAACTCAAAATACCACAAACCAATACTAGTGGTTTCCCAATACCATGGGTCAATACTCCACCACCCATAATTTCTATAAAGAGGTGATGAAGGCCCCCTATTTAATATCCATGATCAACTCTTCCTACATGTATGCTGCCAAAATTCATGTTGAACTCTAGCCTACCTCTTTGAGCTTTTGTTCCCATTCAGTTGAGTCTTGGCCACCACTACCAATATTTACAATACAAATCTTATTCATGGGTTCATGTTTATCTATTATTTTTACTGCAGTAATTAGTTAAATTTATTTTTAATTTTTACATGATCTATTCATGAGACTTCTACTAAGGGTTCCATAATCCTTAGTAGATTCCCTTTTGCACATGCTCATGTGAAAACACTAGCTATAGCTACAAAAACTGCTGGATATGTTGGGCCTCCTATCTTCAAAATGACAATTTCTGTTAATTCTAATCAAATTTCATCACAAGCAACAGATCCACACATTCTAATAGCACAAAAGTAGGGTAATACCCACCTTTGCAACGAAGTCATGAGCAGCAAAAGCCAAAACATCGGCACACATGACAATGTTGTTGTAGCTTGCTTCTACGGTTTTGATCTGCAAGGCACGTGAGCTCTTGAATCTCAGGGATCAAATTTGAAGGGTGGGGTCCCATTTCACTTTGAAGGGCTATGAGATATTGAACCCTTCAATGTTGACATGTAAAAATAAGTTATTTTTTTCATTTGAAAATGTACTAGTACATCAAAATTTCATTGTTTACTTATGTAGTAAAGTCAAGAGGCTTTATTTTGTAGTGGATATGGCAGCAATGAATGTTATATATCTAGCGGCTCAGTCTCTAAGCCACTATGCCATCTTTGTTGTCTCACCAGTTTCCCAAATTGATCTTGCCTCTTAAACTTTTAACCAATATAATAATACAGTTAACTTGCTAACCCCATTCCAATTCAACTTTCATCCCTACAACCAAAATTAATACTTTTTTACTCTTTCATGATCTGCCTGAACATGAGGAATTTATAAGTGAAACATAACTTGGGAGACACACGGAAAATCCACTTTCCAGATGTTCAGTGTGAATTGCCATAACTAATTTTATAGATATTTTTTTCTGCATCAGTGCAACTACAATTAGCTTGCTACCCCAATTCCAATCCAACTTTTAACCAGTATAATAATATTTAATACCTCTTAAAATGGGTTCCTAGGCTGCTTCGAACAATACAAGCTCGATGAAGAATTGGGTTCTTCAACTCTTCTAAAAGCAACACGGTGCTTATTCTTGGAAAAGTTCAATCTTTGTAAATCACTAGCGACGGTTCTTCAAACTAATATAAATTCCAGCCTACATAAAATCTAGCCTACTTAACAATGGAAAAAATGATCATGTAAGCCAAGAAAGGAAGAAATTGTTTCAGAAGCCAAAAACATTGGACATTGAGTATGGTATGTATCTGTTGCTAAATTAGTGAGCAATAGAGATGTATGCAGAAAGGCAGTAAAAAAGGTGAAGGGACAGAATATGAACGGTAACTTTTTTTTACTCCGTTGAATTGAGGACCATAATTCACTTTCATGTACCTCTATCAAACATCTGCGTTGCCTATGCCATTTATAATCCTCCTTCACGCAAGTCTATCAGAGAGAACAATTCAACAAAGAAGTTGGATTGGATTGAAAACCAATAGCAAGTTTCTTTGTCACTCTAATTGTGTACCCTACAGCATAATTGAATGCCAATGGCAACAATATTTGCTTTAATTTTTCATTCAACACTATGAATGCCACACGTACTTGGGATAGAATAAGTTCAAGCGCTCCTTACATGTTGCATGCTATGTTATGGTTTGAGCAAAGAGAACTACTGGACTCCAGGAAAATTTTGTTCTCAATAGCTGATTAAGGACCCTGGCTGCTTCTTCTCTATATCACCCACTAGATCTCGTTATACATAATAACTCTATGGTATGACATAGTAGAGGATGGGTTGTGAAGCATAAGTAAAAAGTAGGCAGACCAAGTAGAGAGGAGATGCATAGATGGTTGAAGTTCTTGTTATATGGTTGAAGTTCCTGATCTATTCAATACCAACCGATAAGGGAAACAAAATCAAAAGGTAAAGTAGCACTGTCATTATAAAAATCAATATTACAAAAACATTTTTGTCCTAGTTCGTACAGTCGAATGCAGGAGTGGGCATTGGGCATTCTAAGAAAATTTCCAGCTTTCAGCATTGTCCTTCACTAGATGTTGTTGCATATTCTCAATCATATTGAAATTCGATAGCTAGTTGGGATTGTAAGTGTAGTAGCATTGGTGGTTTTCATATTAATAAATCCCAATAATATTAAACCGTGTACCAGAGTGTCAAGTCGACGAATGAGCAATTGGGGAAAATGGCTCATGCAATACAGTTTTAGATACAAAGTCTGGACTCTTGATCTGACTCATTAACTAGATGCATGGAGGCTGGCAAAGTGGGAACTTCCCAAAATCCCCAGGATTTTTAGTAAAGCTGGGGGGCGCAGTGGACACACATGTTTCCCGTAGGGATACAACCATGGCCAGTAGCAGCTGCACGGGGAAGCATTTTGGTTTCAGAGTGAAAACAATGGTCTTCCTTGTTCCCTCCATTTCAGGAAAGTTAAAGGGCGGCTAAATTCTCCAGAGCTTCGATCGGGAGACAATGGAAAATAGGGCAAGGAAAGGAGAACATGGAATCATATGCATGTACAGAGAACATATGAAGAAAGAATCAATTGTTGTTGTTGTTGCGGTTGGGAATCGATAAATGTTGTTTTGAACAACCTCTAACGGAGATTTGTGACAAACCCACTCTCTGGTCCAAGCTTCAAATTTGAAGCCTTCAATTCTCGTTTGAAGTTACAAAATTTCAATCAAATAATAATATTGTGTTTGAACTTTGAAGTTATAGAATTTTAATCAAATAATTTTTTTTTAAAATAATTGATGGGATCATGAATGGATAAAATGATGTGCATACCTGTAAATTCATAGGATGTCAGTAATCCAATCAGCCTTGAATTTGAGCTCTTCAAAGAAATTTTTTTTCTTTATATATGTTTATGGCAGGCTGACATTGGTAGCTTCACTCTGCAAACTCTCCTAGAGGACTGGAGGTGATAGGGTAGGTGGAACTTGGAAGTAGCTCAACCACGGTGGAGCAGGGGAATAAGCAAAAGCTTGTTTGTATTCCTATAATATTATATATTGATGGTCAGATCCATGGAAGCATGGCATTCGAGCATTGACTTGATACAACAAAGAAAACACAAGGTGGGACTCGAGAGCCATAGGATTGACTTGATACAACAAAGAAAACACAGGGTGTGAGGCTGGGAGCCGTCGATGGTAGGATTAACTTGATACAACAAAGAAAACACAGGGGCATGGGCAGGGGCCACAGGAGGGAGCGACAGCCTGCACCATTACAAGAAGTTTCTGGATTGTGGAGTTTTTCTGAAATTCTAAATTCGGGGCACATTAACATAATATATTATACATTGAATACTCAATTAAATCATGGATTCAGAAGTCATGAATTGGTATGTGATAACTGGTAACTTGGTAATCACACTGCCAACAACACGTATGAGCCACCAATCATATTTAATAAAGTTGTTGCTGCCATTAAATGTGTTAAACACGTAATCCCTCTCCGCTAACACGAGAAATTAGAAGCGTTCAAGCCATGGGTTGCACATTGTAAGCCCGTCCACGTAAGATGGTCAATGATATTATCAGAGGCCCAGTGGTCCATGATCCATCATGATCGGACACGTGGAGATTGGAGAGTAACCAAGTAACAAGGCCCACTCCCAAGTCACCTATCTAGTAGCCGCATTCCCAATTTCCCACTGAAAACTATCGACGGGTGAAATTTAAAGTTGCCCTTCTGTTGCAATTTTAAATAGTAGTGGTTAATTTAATTATTGAAGGGCTTACCATGAAATTAATTTTTTTTTGCATGGTAAAATTTGAGGTGGTCTTCTATGACATGTAAAATGGCCTCTGAAGGGCCCTGAAGGCTTCAAATTTGAAGCCTTCTCTCGATGATGGGTTTGGTTGAGATTCATGATCACTTGCATTGCTTGCCGATAGTGTCCCTCTCAACCTTTCAAATATATAAAGACTTATTATCATATTACAAATTGTAATTGTTCTAAAGATATGCTATAATTTAAATAAACAAAAATTTATCGGCATCTATTAAAGTTATCTATATATCTATGTATGACTTAAACCACTTACTTTTTATATTTATTTTTTTAACTGTTTTATTTTATATATATATATATATATATATATTTAACTGTTTATTTCTCATAGATAATAGTCCATCCCCAAATTTTAACATATAAAAACCCTGTTCTAAAGATATATTAGAAATTAAATAAACAAAAATTTATCCGCATCTACTAAAGTTATCCATACATCTATGTATAACTTACCACTTACTTTTTATATTTATTATTTTCAACTGTTTTATTTTATATATATATATCTTTTTTTAACTATTTATTTCTAGTCCATCCCCAAATTCTAACATACAAAAACCCATCTAAAAATAGAGAGACCCAATGTAATTTAGGAAATGTATACTAGCACCGTACAATGGACAACATTTTTATTGTTAACATATTCATAAATAATTACATTATATATGTATTATTGTCCTCATATTAGAGGTGGTAACTACTCTTAAGACACCCTATACTAAGTTCAGGGGAGCCTTTTAATATACATAATGCCTACCTATAAAATTGGATGCAATTAGAAATCCTAAGAGTCTGTGCTCTCTGCCTTACTTAATGCTGGTTAAGTGGAAGTTATAGAAAACCATTCACTTGGAATTGATAGCAAACCATTCAATAGATTATAACATTATTTCAATCACATGCAAAACACACACATGCCATGATAGAAAAAACTAAAATGCACCGAACGCCTTGCTTAAGTTGCATCAGTTCCCCTGCGTAGTGTGGGTGTTATTACCATTAGCTGATATGTCTAGAAGAATCTTAAAAGTTGCATCAGTTCCCTTGCGTAGTGTGGGTGTTATTACCATTAGCTGATATGTCTAGAAGATAAAACCATTCATTGGTAAAGTTCAAACTCAAACATGCAATTAGAAGGTAAACCAGCTTAAGTTGCATTAGTTCCCTTGCGTAGTGTGGGTGTTATTACCATTAGCTAATATGTCTAGAAGAAGCTTAAAAGTTGCATAAGTTCCCTTGTGTAGTGTGGGTGTTATTACCATTAGCTGATATGTCTAGAAGATAAAACCATTCATTGGTAAAGTTCAAACTCAAACATGCAATTAGAAGGTAAACCATCAGCTGGTAAAATTCAAACTGAAACCTCAATAGTAAATGCTAGAAAACGACAATGATCTAGTGAATTTAGGTAGTACTCAGCAGCTATTGATTGATGGTTTCAATTAGAAGGTAAACCATTAGTTGGTAAAATTCAAACTAAAACCTCAATAGTAAATGCTAGAAAACAACAGTAATATAGTGAGTTTAGGTAGTACTAAGTAGTTGTTGATTGATGGTTCTATTGACTACAAATGAATAAAAGATCTGGATGTGGATATAAAATTCAAATCCAAATTGAAAAATGTAAAGCTAGAAAATTACAATAATCTAGTGGGCCCATACAATACTCGTTGAACAGTGAATCCTAATTCGATTTCCCAACAAGATGACTGCTTCTAATGAGTAGGAAACACAAAATATACCTTATAATATCCAAAATATGGAGTACCCATCCCTCTAATTCAGTTTACTTCAAATCAACAATTCATGATCCATATAGTGGTTTAGAAGGAAACTGATCAACAATAAGAGATACAGAGTTGCCTATCAATTATGGGAAAAAAGAACCCCCTCGGAGTCTTCTTATTGCTTTCAGACTCTCTAAAATTGAAAGCAACCATGAGCATTCACTGTCCTGGTCTCATATAAATCCACATGATGGTACCTTCTCATCATTTCAGAGTCTTCTTATCACTTTTAGTCTCCTTAAAATTGAAAGCACCCATGAGTATGCACCATCTTGGGCTCGTACAAATCCACACGATGGTATCCTTTAGAGCACACTTCTATCTCTTCTTCCAACTCCTTAAACCATGAAGAAGGCCCAAATTGTGCCTCTCAGTGCCCCGACAGATCACATCTCGTCCTACGATCATGGAAGCATCCCCAGTATGGTCACCTTTGTTCAGACTATTCTGCGATGTGTCACCCTTGGAATCTCCTGATCTCACTCATCAGTCCCCCCCTTGAGTATTCCCCATTTCCGCCACAGTCCTTGATCTCTCAAGATATGTACCCCTTCCCCGAAGTCAGTTTCATACGATTCCAGGTCAGCCCTGTCATCATACTCTGAACCGAAAGGATGTTTGAGTCCTCCCACTCATACCCCTCCCCAATATGTTATTCCCACAGTGTCTCAATTACACATCCAATACCATCACATCTTGCTTGTACACCTCGTGCTCTTATCAAGGAAACATTATAATTTTCCATGGTAGTTGTAGGTCTCCCACTGTCGACGCCAACACATCTATTCCATAGGATAGACCGAGAGGTCCTTGTACCTTGGACTCATATCCATTTGTGGTGAGTGCGTATGGACCATCTGAGAGGAGTCCTCAGTGCCTCTTAGCATGGTTGTTTCTCACGTGCTCGACTTCAACTCCCTCATCGCACCATTGAGATTCATATAGGGTATTGGTACCTTCATTTATTGGTCGAAGACCCCGTATTTCCCCTGACTCTAGCACATTGGTGATGTAAAATTAGTCACAGCAGATCTAATGAATAAGTAAATCAATCACAATAGATGAACATAGAAAATATGGTGTAAAACTGTGCAAAACATGCAGCAGTGCTCAATATCCCAGTAAGGGTGAATGATTACAATAGAATACAGTAACAATGACTGAGCAATTCGAATTGCCTAAGGAGGTCATTCGAATCACTGAATGGAGTAGCTTGACTCCAACTAGGAGTCCTCATCATCAATCGGTGGTGGTCATCAATGCACAAGAACCAGTCATCCAGGTGTCAATCTGAGTCTAACTGAGTGTAACATGTGTAACTGAAGTGTGTATCACTGATATAGGGAAGTGGGCTCAGTGGAGGGTGCATGGGAGGCTAACTGAAGTCAGAACAAGTCATCTAGTCAATCTGGAGGTCCAACGGAGTGAAACAGTCAGTCGGGAGTGAAACTAGCCTCAAATCAGGGAGAATCGGAGCTAACTGAGTGTAACTGAAGTGGAACTACAGTGGTAGGTGAAGAAGTGCGCCCTTCTATGGCAGTAGGTGAGAAGTGGGCGCCTTCCTGACTAGGAGGGCTAAAGAACTGATGTAAGAAGCTCCCGGGTGCTAGAATAAGGTGGCTAAGGTGCTGGAGGCATCAACCTGGTGACTGGGATGCATGCAAAGTGTATGCAAACCCTAATTGCATGCAAGGTCTTGAAATTTATGATGTGGATATCCGAACACCCCCCCTCAAGCTAGACTATGATGTGCAAAAAATAATGTGGGGCCCTGGTAACTAAGACCAAAGGTCACCCCAATACAATAATCCAAAAAATGCTGAAAATAAACTAAGTGAGGAAAGAGGGAAAACCCAGTGGGAAGAAAGCCCCCCCTCAAGCTAAAGCATAATAATGGATCAATCTGTCTCCACCATGATGGAACTCACCCCCAACAGTGAACGGAGGTAAGAGAACTTCTTCTCAGTGAAGCTCTTGGTGAAGATGTCTGCAATTTGCTCATTAGTAGGGCAATATTGCAGAATGATGGTGCGATCATGCACCAACTGTCGAATGTAATGCATATGAATCTCAATGTGTTTGGTCCTCTGCCGCTGAACTGGATCTATGGAGATCTTGATAGCACTTTGATTGTCACAAAATAGGACAGTCGAAGTAGTGCCACCAAAACCAAACTCGGAAAGAATACCCTGCAACTAAACTACCTGAATGCAGGCATTGACTGCCCCTCGATACTCTGCCTCTGCTGAAGAAAGTGCAATGGCTGCTTGATTTTTGCTGGAATAGCAAATAGCACCATGACCAATCATGAAAACATAACCGGAAGTGGAATTCCGATCAATTCTATCACCTTTCCAATCTGAATCAGTAAATCCAATGAAATCAAGCTCTGAATCTGCAACATAATGTATGCCAAATTGTCTCGTACGTTGCACATACTGCAAGATCTGCTTGGCTGCTCACCAATGAAGCTCATGTGGCTGCTGCATATACCTTGACACGGCACTCACGGCATATGAAATATCAGGCCTTGAGTGTGTCAAATAAAGTAGTGAACCAATCAACTGTCGATACATACTGCAAACTGCAAGCGGTGTAGAATCTCCCTCCTCAAGACTGATTCCTGAGAGGAATGGGAATGGGGCTGCCTTACATTCAGCCATATTAAACTTCAATAACAGGTCGGAAGCATATTTTTGCTGAGATATAGTGATCCCATCAAAATTTTGAGCTATCTCCAAGCCCAAAAAGTGACTCAGCAAGCCCAAATCGCTCATGTCAAAAGCTAGATTTAAGGCAATTTTTAGCTTGTTTATTGAAGTAAGAGTGCTACCAGTAATGAGAAGATCATCAACATAAAGTACAATAACCAACAAATTACCTTTAACTTGCTGAATATACACATTCGGATCAGATTTGCATCTTTGGAAATTCTGAGAAAGAAGGAAGGAGTCCATCTTTGCGTACCAAGCTCTTGGGGCCTATTTTAACCCATACAAAGATTTCTTCAATCTGCAAACTAATGATGGATCTGATGTGTAGCCCTCTGGCTGCTGCATATATACCTCTTCAGCAAGGTCTCCATGTAGAAATGCACTCTTCACATCCATGTGGTGCACTTCCCAGTGCTTGGATGCGGAAATAGCCAAAACAAGGCGGATGTAATCCATCTTTGTAACTGGTGCAAAGGTCTCAGTGTAGTCCACTCCTTGGACTTGGGAGAAACCTTTTTCCACCAACCTTGCTTTGTATTTGCTAATAGAGACATCAGCAGCAACTTTCGTGCGGTAGACCCATTTACACTTTACTAATTTTCTTCCAGGTGAAAGAGAAACTAGCTCCCATGTGTTGTTCTTTTGAAGAGAATTGTACTCTTCATCCATGGCACTTTGCCATCTCGGATCTCGGTGGGAAGAATAGTATGATGTGGGATCTGAACCAGCCATTAAATAACAAATCTCAGGAAGTAATGGATCAGCAATAGAAAGAGCCATACCTGCTCTTTGAAAGTCTGCTCTTGTTCGTCTCGGATCAACAGGATTTCCAAGGTTTGAACCAGCAGATTGAAGAGTGTTTTGGGCCCACTTTGGTAATTGAGGAGGATCATAATGGTCGGATTCCAAACCTGATATGTCATGATCATCATATGTTGCTACAATATCAGAAATATCAGAACTCATACCTTCATTATCACTGCACGGATCTTCTTCTGGTGAAGGCGGTGAATCGGCAGTCTCTTCCTCGACTAGTTGCAATTCTTGAAGCGGTTCTTCAAATTACACACTGCGCTCTATGAATATCTTTTTAGATCTGATATCCATGATTTTATATGCTTTTGATTCTTCCCCATATCCTATCAGTATGCACTCGATACTTTGTGGATCCAAATCTTGTCTCTTCTTGCAAGGAATTCTAGCCCATGAAGTAGAGCCAAAAACTCTCAAATTTGACACATCCGGTTTGTGACCAAAGAATGCTTCGAAAGGAGTCATACCTTTCACGAATGAATGTGGAACACGGTTCTGTATATATGTAGCAACATTGATTTCTTCAGCTCAAAGATTTGCAGCCAAACCTTTTGATTCAATCATGCATGTAGCCATCTCTGTCAGTGACCGATTTTTCCTTTCCGCTACACCGTTCTGCTGGGGTGTGTAGGGAACTGTATGTTGGATCTGAATTCCGCTTTGGGCACAAAGTTGCAGCAACTCGGACTTGATATATTATCCACCATTATCAGATCTAAGAGCTTTGATCTTGCTCTCAGTGGCGGTCTCAACAGAAGCCTTAAAATCCTTGAATTTTTCAAGCACTTCTGACTTGTTTTTGAGAAAGAATACCCATGTAAAGCGGGAAAAATCATCAATAAATGTCAAAAAATACCTTGAACCATTTAATGACATATGGGGCAGTGGACCACTGATATCAAAATGTATCAACCCCAAAACTGTAGAAGCTCTGCTAGCTTTTCCGCGGTTGAATCTGTGCTCGGGGTGCTTCCCAATAATGCAACCAGTGCATATTCCCTTCGAGGAACGGAGTTGTGGAAGACTATCTACCATGGATTTGTTTGATAGCAGCAGCAAATACTTATAATTAAGATGTCCAAATCTTTCATGCCAAATCCTACTAACCTCATTACCATGTGTGCGAAGAGCAGTGGGCTTTGCAAGCGGAATAAAGTGTGAAAACTCATAGCATTTTGCAGTGTGGTTTTCCTTTCCGACTGCAACAAGTCTTCCACTTTTGATATCAGAAATTTCAATTGTATTAGGGCTGAATGTAACTTGCTTCGGTTCACCAGTGTGTGTCATTTGATACACAGAAAGATGATTTGAAGCCAAGGAAGGCACATAGAGAACATTCTAAAAGATTCCATGATCTACATGAATCGCACCTTTTCCCTTTGAAGACATTTTTGAGTCATCTCCCAAATGGATGGGGATGGAGCTGTTTGGATCGAATGAAGAAAAAGAATCAATATTTGCAGCCATATGATTCAATGCACCCGAATCTATCAAGAGAGTAGTGGGCTTCGAAGCAGTTGCCATGAGTGCTTGTCCTCTTTCATGATCATCATTCCTATCCTTCTTCCTTGCACCGTCAGGAAGAGTTATGTTGTTCTTTTCCAAAAGGAGGGCCATTTGATCTATACTCTTCTTCATACATGAACTTTCGGGATGAAATCCACGGTTTCAATAAGTACATTTAGATTTTTGGTTACCTTCTTTGCCCTTTTGCTTGAACTTCGAACTGGATGGTGCATCCATTTGTTTGCCTTTCTCTCTTTGCTTGTGAGGCTTGAATTTGGGCTTCTCATTCTTTTGCTTTTCTTTACCATTCGAGATCTTGGGTCCTTGAACATATAGGGCTGAATCTTTGGAGCTTATGGACCCCATTTGAATCAACTTGTCATGCTCTTTTGTGACAGACTCAATGAAGGCATTCAAGGTAGGCATCTTGCAATTCGGGGTAGTTAGCCGACCGGAATTGAAAGTAGAGACAAATACCGAATAATCTTTCCCAAGCTTGCTGAGAATGGAGAGGATCAATTGTTTATCCTCTTTGATAACTCCACTGTTCTTCAACTGCAAGTTCAAGTTCTTGAATTTTGTGAAGAATTCATTAATGGTCTCGAAATTCTCAGGACTAAGGGCAATCAATTCATTCTCTAATTGAAAAGCCCTAAGCTCGTCCTGCTTGCCAAATAGTGTTTCAAGTTGCTCCCATATAGCTTTTGGAGTCTTCAATCCGCTGAGATGGAAGTGAAGATCTTTGGAGATGGAGAGACAAAGAAGACCATAAGCTTCATCAAGCTTGTTGTAGTGTTTGGTTCTATCTGACAAGTTGTTTGGCTCCAATTCAAGACCAAGAGTGACTCGGTAGTAACCTTTTGAACGTAATATGATCTCCATATCATCTTTCCAATCAAAATAATTGAATGGGGTGAGGATAGGATTTGAAGAAGAGTATTCCATTGCTAGGAGCGAGTGCACACTGATGTAAAGGAGCTTGCAAGGGGAGAGTAGCGAATGCAAATGATGGAGACAATAACCTGCAAATCACAATAAACCAAGAACAATGAGGTCGAACAATCCACCCTTTTAGAGTTGCATCACACCTGGGATTGGAGATCAAACAATGTTGAATGGGTCCAATGTATCAGATCCAGGAATTATGTGGAAACTCAAGCTTCTGGAGTGGTATTGGATGTATTTTCAAGCTTTGCATGCACATGAGCGAATGCCCTTGAGATCTTTCATGCCAAAACTTTTTGCAATTTTTGAGCAATTCAGTCAAATCTTCTTGTAGAAACACCTGTAGAAAAGAGATCTTGTCCCTGCAATGACTCAGATACCATGTAAAATTAGTCACAGCAGATCTAATGAACAAGTAAATCAATCACAATAGATGAACATAGAAAATATGGTGTAAAACTGTGCAAAACATGCAGCAGTGCTCAATATCCCAGTAAGGGTGAATGATTACAATAGAATACAGTAACAATGACTGAGCAATTCGAATTGCCTAAGGAGGTCATTCGAATCACTGAATGGAGTAGCTTGACTCCAACTAGGAGTCCTCATCATCAATCGGTGGTGGTCATCAATGCACAAGAACCAGTCATCCAGGTGTCAATCTGAGTCTAACTGAGTGTAACATGTGTAACTGAAGTGTGTAGCACTGATATAGGGAAGTGGGATCAGTGGAGGGCGCATGGGAGGCTAACTGAAGTCAGAACAAGTCATCTAGTCAATCTGGAGGTCCAACGGAGTGAAACAGTTAGTCGGGAGTGAAAATAGCCTCAAATCAGGGAGAATCAGAGCTAACTGAGTGTAACTGAAGTGGAACTACAATGGTAGGTGAAGAAGTGCGCCCTTCTCTGGCAGTAGGTGAGAAGTGGGCGCCTTCCTGACTAGGAGGGCTAAAGAACTGATGTAAGAAGCTCCCGGGTGCTAGAATAAGGTGGCTAAGGTGCTGGAGGCATCAACCTGGTGACTGGGATGCATGCAAACCCTAGAATTTGCATGCAAACCCTAATTGCATGCAAGGTCTTGAAATTGATGATGTGGATATCCGAACAGGTGAGTCTATTTGGAACCTCCCATTTGTATGTTCCCATGGATATCTGGGCTATGTAGGCGACAGTATTTGGAATTCCTTCAGATATATGCTTCCTAGAGTAACATGTTTAGATGCATTTCAGTGTACCTTTGAGATTCCGACTCTCAGTCGTTGAGTCCATACAGTTGTTGGACACCTTCAAATCCAACAGAGCATCAGTTGGTATGGTACCGCATTCAAGATGGATGCCATTGTTCCCAGTTCCAACTCTTCAGATCAGTCATGGTTGGACCATGAGTATGTCCCAAATTTGTGTCCCCTCTGGACCATTATGATGTACATGACAATTCTCTATGTATTATTCAGGTCCCCTATGGGATTACCCATTATTTGTATATCTTGATACGAGCATGGGTATGCCGGCCTCGTCCATATATTTGAGATTATGTTCCTCATCCATTATTAAGGTGATGTATTTCCAATGTTCACCCTTGCAGTTTGTATGAAGCACATGTTCAAGTCTCCAACCAGTTTCTGCTCTCCGCCATCACAATGCTCACACCCCTGCAAAAAGTCAGAACTTATGATGTCTATTGGCCATACGATGAGCTCCTGCCTTTACACATCAGGGGGCAATCTGTTAACACCAAAAAATGGTTCACCTAACTCATCCCTCTAGTCACATAAGCCATTTATCCATTTTTCCAACATTTTTGGCCTTCAAAAACCCAAAAATCCCTAAATTGGTAACCAAATGGGAAAAAATAATTATTTCCCTCATTAATTAATTAAAATCCTTCAAAAAAGGTTAAATCCCACAAAAAAGGGTCAACATCCCAAAAAGAAAAAGAAAAGGGGGAAATTATTCAAAATAAAGGAAAAATAAGGGAAAACTTAAAATACCACAAACCAATACTAGTGGTTTCCCTATACCATGGGTCAATCCTCCACCACCCAAAATTGCTATAAATAGGCGATGGAGGCCCCCCATTTAATATCCATGATCAATTCTTCATACCCGTATGCTGCCAAAATTTTGTTGAACTCTAGCCTACATCTTTGAGTTTTTGTTCCCATTCAATTGAGTCTTGGCCACCACTTGAGCATTCCGAGAAGATCAAGGAACCTTGGAGACCTGGAGCAGTACTCTTCGTATAGCTGCGATGACCCCCATCTACTCACCTTTTGAAGTAAATTTTGGGTTCATGTTTATCTGTTATTTTTACTGTAGTAATTAGTTAAATTTATTTTTAATTTTTATTTGCATTCATACATTATCTATTCATGAGACTGCTACTAAGGATTCTATAATCCTTAGTAGGTTCCATTTTGCACAGGCTCGTGTGAAAACACTAACTACAGGCGGTACTGGATATTTTGGGCCTCTTATCTTCAAAATGACTATTTTGGTTAATCCTCGTCAAATTTCATCACAAGCAACAGATCCACACATTCTAATAGCACAAATGTAGGGTACTACCCACCTTTGCAACGAAGTCATGATCAGCGAAAGCCAAAACATCGGCACACGTGACAATGTTGCTGTAGCTGGCTTCTACTGTTTTGATCTGCAAGGTGTGTGGGCTCTTGGTGATATGTTTGGTTGAGCTTCGTGCTCACTAGCATTGCTTGCCAATACTGTCCCTCTCAACCTTTCAAAGATATAGAGACTTATTATCTTAAAAACCATATGCTAAAAAAATCATATTACAAATTGTAATTGTCCTAAAAATATGCTATAAATTAAATAAACAAAAATTTATCGGCATCTATTAAAGTTATCTATACATTATGTATGACTTATTATATATATATATATTTTAAACTATTTTATTTTTTATATTTTTTTCTTTTTAACTGTTTATTTCTCATAAATGGTAGTCCATCCCCAAATTCTAACATATAAAAACCCATCTAAAAATAGAGAGACCAAACGTAATTTAGTGAATGTGTACTAGCACCGTACAATGGACAACATTTTTATTGTTAACATATTCATAAATAATTACATTATATATGTATTGTTGTCGTCATATTAGAGGTGGTAACTACTCTTAAGAAACCCTATACTAAGTTCAGGGGAGCCTTTTAATATACATAATGCTGGTTAAGTGGAAGTTATAGAAAACCATTCACTTGGAAGTGATAGCAAACCATTCAATAGATTATAACATTATTTCAATCACATGCAAAACACACACATGCCCTGATAGAAAAAACTAAAATGCACCGAACGCCTTGGCCCTCCTTAAGACACCAGAAGCTTAAGTTGCATCAGTTCCCTTGCGTAGTGTGGGTGTTATTACCATTAGCTGATATGTCTAGAAGAAGCTTAAAAGTTGCATCACTTCCCTTGTACAGTGTGGGTGTTATTACCATTAGCTGATGTGTCTAGAAGATAAAACCATTAATTGGTAAAGTTCAAACTCAAACATGCAATTAGAAGGTAAACCATTAGTTGGTAAAATTCAAACTGAAACCTCAATAGTAAATGCTAGAAAACAACAGTAATCTAGTGAATTTAGGTAGTACTCAGTAGTTGTTGAATGATGGTTCTATTGACTGCAAATGAATAAAAGATCTGGATGTGGATATAAAATTCAAATCCAAATTGAAAAATGTAAAGCTAGAAAATTACAATAATCTAGTGGGCCCATACAATACTCGTTGAACAGTGAATCCTAATTCGATTTCCCAACAAGATGACTGCTTCTAATGAGTAGGAAACACAAAATATACCTTATAATATCCAAAAGATGGAGTACCCATCCCTCCAATTCAGTTTACTTCAAATCAACAATTCAGGATCCGTATAGTGGTTTAGAAGGAAACTAATCAACAATAAGAGATACATAGTTCCCTATCAATTATGGGAAAAAAATAAGAAACTTTTGTTGCCAATAAGAAGTTCAATTCCATTAAAAACCATGCCCACCACACGTAATGAGTGGATTTAGCCAGTCCAAAAAAAGTGTAGAAGAAATTCCAAAGAAAAATATATTGGGAGTTCCAGGGCAGTGAAGCACTACAATATATATATATATATATAAACTCCAATTTCTCTGCAACATGGATTTGGCAGAAAAACTAGGCAATGCAGTGTCATCAAATAACAACGAAGAACCAAAGCATAAATGATTTGAACAAAGCCAAATCGGATTGTAATTCAGAATAGTTTATTGATGTTCCTATAAAGCCATGCCCTGAGTGTTGTGCTGAACTCCAATATCGCTGACGCAAAGCTCAAGAATGCATTGCACCGCCTGTGACTACCATTTCCCAAAACTCTTTACAACCTTTATTGAGCACGTCTTCCATGCTGAGGAATTGGAGTTGCATCAGAATTTGCCAGATTGCATCAGTAATGAAATACGACATTTTGTCATTGATGAACAACTTGTTTCCGTCCCTTCTCTGAAGCCGGTAGTGATGGCCCAAGTAGGAAAATTCGATCATCTCAGATCTGTAAACACTTATTTGGGTTGGCACCGCGATCAACTCATCTTGCGATCCTACAGCCTTGGTCAGTACAACACAACGCACTTTCTTAAAGATACGGCCTGGGTAATGTTGCAGTAGTGCGTAAGGTGAGGAGAGGCGGAAGGGCAGCAGCAGCCACAACAACCAGTTCATTGCGCTTTGTACGAGCCGTCCCACTGGGGTGAGTTTCACGAATTGCCATAAGGCAAGACACAATTGCAAGGCCAGCAAGACGCTACTCAACATTCTCTGGACTTCCATTATCAGACTTCCGCCAACCTACTCACTCAGTCTGCTCATCCTTCTCCTCGGCCTCTTCATCATATTTTGCATCCGTTTTCTTCACTCGAAAGGCAGGCATTTTCTCTTTTCAGCTCTCTTCTCTCTTGCTTATTGCTTTCAATCTTTCTCTTTTGTCAATTTGACATGAATGCTTTTTATTCTTTTTTATTAAGAATAGAAAGAAGGAAGTGCAGAGCCAAAGGCTCACACACACGGTAGGAGAAACACTCCACACATTATATTATTGAATAAACATTACATTTATATGTAAACCCAAACCAAACTAGATCCAGGAATAATGAATCAGATCCTATGAACTAGGAACTAACAAACCACTCATGCTATCAATAGACTATGCATTTCTACATTATCTCTAACATCCTCCCTTAATGTAGAAATGGATCAAAATACTAAATATGCCTGTAGTTTCAGGCTTACAAATCAGCAAAGCAATTTAACGATCTAGGGTTCCAGGCCTTGAACTCTACAGTCCTCCTTCTTCTTCATTTTGACCTTAGTTGCCGTCAAATCATACTTCTTTTTCTTCTTAGGTTTCCTCCGCCAGATCTTAAAGTCTCCAGGCCTTGTTGTATTGTTCATTTTAACATAAAATTCTTCAAAGTTTACATTTAAAGTTGGCCTCCATGGTTGAAGACAAAGAAGTATTTTTACACTTGCCAAAATGTCTTCATCATAGTTTTGCTCAAGCCATCTTTGTTTTCATCTTTTGCAATCTCGATGCAATCTGCAACAATCTTAGGCTTGGCTATCCATTCTTCAATAAACCTCAGTTCTGCATCAAAGTCTTTTATTTTTGCTTCAGCAAATGTAATAGTGGAGACCAATGGAACTGAATCGATGAGCATCTCATCAAATGCATTTACGTTCTCCATATCTTCAATAACCTGCTCTTGCTCCAGCGGAATCTCCTCATCTCCTTCTTCATCTGCAAATGAATCTTGCAGTTTCCTTTCTGCACTTTTGTCATCCATATCAATAGCTACAGGATTATCATGCAAAGGTGGATCTGATTCCAGCGAGATCTCTTTGTCTCCTTCATTATTTACAGGAACTTGGCTGAAGTAATCATATTCCTCTTCGTCTTCAAAGATGCTTTCAAAAGCAAGTCTCATGAGGAAGTCCATTTTGAATGGAATAATTACCTTCAATGCTGAAGATCGCAGCAATATGCAGTACCACGCCCTAGCAGTGAATCTTTACAGCTGATTTGCAACCACAGAATACAGTATCGCCGTCGGGAAGACAACATCCACGCGGTAGAAGCCGAGAAGAATAGCACATATCTCCTGAAATTACCACGCCCTATCAGTGGATGTATCCGCGGTAGTGCTTATGTACCGCTCTGTATCAGTGGAGATGCACGCGGTAGTCTGAGTTCCCAGAAAACACAAATGCGTTAAAAAAAAAAAATCACCTTTGCCAATGTCTGCGTCCCGAGGTGAGTTTCTAAGCATCGACGAGCTGATAGGTGGTGATGGACGCTCTCCTCCAGCAGGGAAAATCGCTACTTCAAATATGGCTCGTCCTCTTCACACATGCCTCTTTAATACACACCATCTCTCACGTTGTTAATCGTGACCTTCACGGCTGCTGCAAAATCTTTTTGCTTAAACGGTGATCTCCCAACGATTTTCACAGCCTATCGGCTCAGTAACTATGTCTTCAATTTGGCAGCGAGCCTTCAAATCTGGTGCAGATATGCACAGTTCATAATTGTTGGATGCTGCCTGCTGGATGCTGCCTCACAATCCACGCTGATGCTGCCTCTTTTCTTCACAGTGATGACACCGGTTCTAAGAGAAAGAACAATTTAGCCTCCTTCAACGTTTGCGCTCAACAGGTGGCTGCAGTGCACTTAGAATCTCCACGCTTCTCCTTCACGTCTCAGTAAAAAAAATCTTCACGATAGCTCTCCTTTAATAAATTCAGGGCCTCTTCAGATCTCGGTGTTCTCTCGGCAACTTTTTCTCAGCAGACCTCTTCACGTTATCTTCATGGTGGATTCTTCAAACAATGGCACTCACGGCTTCCTTTTTCACGGCTCTACACAGCTCACGGCTCTACACAGCCCGGAAGAAAAAAAATCACAGCAATAGAATGGGCCACGATGGGCTCTTCACTCCAACATACCACTATGGGCTCTTTCTCTCAGCCTCTCACAGATCAGCACACAGGCTCTGATACCATATTAAGAATAGAAAGAAGGAAGTGCAGAGCCAAAGGCTCGCACACACACACGGTAGGAGAAACACTCCACACATTATATTATTGAATAAACATTACATTTATAGGTAAACCCAAACCAAACTAGATCTAGGAATAATGGATCAGATCCTATGAACTAGGAACTAACAAACCACTCATGCTATCAATAGACTATGCATTTCTACATTATCTCTAACACTTTTGATGTAACATTAGTAAGGTTTGTAACATTAAAGTAAAAAGAAGTAAAGTAACGTAAAGTAAGTATCTATGGGATGTTTTAAGTGATATAATGTTTGTTACTAACAAAATAATTAAAAAAATTCATGTCCGCTCATAAATTAAAAAATTATGGAAAGTATTTAAACAAAATCCATGTTGGTTCATAAAATAAAATATTATGAAAAGTAATTAAAAAATAGATGTTCGTTTATAAAATAAAAACTTAAAACTTAAACCCGGATCTATCAATCAAGAGACATCAAATTTCTTGAGTTTAAATTTAAAAAAAGAAATACACCTCAAAAAATTGGATCCCTCTCGGTGCTTGATAGATACGGGTTTAAGATGGATCTAAGAGATCAAATTTCTTGAGTTTCATTTTTTTTTTTTAAATTACACTTACAGAAATTGGATCCCTCTAATAGATTGATAGATCCGAGTTTAAGATGGATATATGTTGATTTATTCACATCCACATTGTCATATGATTCTCCATATCCAAAAAAAAACACATTGAACGACTCATACTTAGTTTCTTATTTCTTCAATGGGACATGAATAACCCATTTGTAGCTACATGTTTGCATGTTGTTGCATTTGAACATCTTCTTACCAAATGTATCCATGTATTTGTAGTTATAACTACAATAAGGAAAAAACACATGTTTAAATTACTTAATCAAAATGAGCTCTAGAATGTAAGTAGATAATTTTTTTACAGGAAATCTGCGGTAAGAAAGTTTGAGAGGTCATGATTGTCTAAAACTCTATATGGTAATAATAATTGAATACCCTAACAAGTTTTAGCTTAATCCAAGTTTCTAACATCATTGGACATCATTTGCACATGAAATGTTTTATAACCTTCATAAAGGTATGGTATTGATCTTCTATATCCTGGATATCCCCTAAACTATAGAACATCGATCGACACATTTCAATATCTCATAACCCCAATGATATATAGTTTCTTTGGACCACAAGCATCACAAACTATTAAACAACTCTCGCTCCTCCATTGCGTCACTCCCCATATTCAAAGTGTGAGATTCTTAAAATGTGAACAATGTCAATTCTTCAATGGGCTCATCACTATTTTTAATATACAATGGATCTCCATTAATGGTTGCATTTGTTGATTCTTTAAGCTTTCCTTTGAGAAGGTCATAGGCATAGGATTTGCAATTAATTGGTGTATTCCTTTTACATGTCATTGGGTCCCCACACAAAGATGGTACCCACTTTCGTTGCAATGCGAGCACGCAAGTGCCATTTTTTAACAACGTAGATGCGTTATTAAAAATTTGTGTGAGTTCTTGGTTCAACAATTGTCAAACCTTCAAGTAAGCAACCCCGTGGATGAAGGAACGTCCGTGCACCTGTTGAAAATGTGCGTACAATCTGAAAGAGCACATGTTTTGAAAGCGCATGTGCTCGTTCTGAAAGAATGCACACATTTTGAAAGCTTGTGTGTGCTTTTACATGCAATAAAAGGGCACGCGACCCATTTCTTTACCATTTTCCCCCACTTTCCATGGCTTCTATGGAAACTATCAGTTGGACAATAATGTGAGCATGCCTCCACCACCAAAAAAGGATCCAAATCCTCCATCCAGGTAATTCTTCTAATATTTTCTTCTTTTTCTTTGATTTTTTTTGTGATTTAATGAGAAAACTCAATTTTAAACAATCATAATTTTAAAAATCATTTTTTTTACATGTAGATTGTATATCCTTCATCACAATGGTAGAAAACCCTTGACCAAATCCAAAAACAAGCATTAACCCTAAGGAGAACCCAAGCACATAAAACCCCAAACCAAATCCACAAGTAAACAATAACCCTAAGGAGAACCCAAGCACAAAAACACATATTAACCAACATTTAAACCAATTGAGAAGATTGGTTCAAGAGCTCAGAAATACAAGGGAACCATCAAGACTATCCTTACCTAAATCCCTTGGTATCATCCGTTGACAATGCCCATGATCAATTGTTGAGCATATATGAATATAGGACCAAGATGAGACAGTTCTATTACGCTAGTCTCAATAAAGAACAAATCAAATATTTGAAAATTTCAAAACAAACTATTGTTATATTTTTCATTGACCTCGAGACCAACCAACACCCCGATCCATGCAAGAGGCACCTTTGCATGGATTGGTACACAAACGATCCATGGAAACAAAACTGGATGAGTAGTTGGTTCATGGTTTTTTACAAACCTCCTTGAAAAAATAGGGAGGTTCCATTATATTTTCTTTGGAAACTATATGATGAGTTCGTGTTGGGTCTCCATGTGAACTATTTTGACATTGGTGAGTTTCACGAGGTTGTTCTTGGCTCTGGCCAGATTGACCAATAGGGAAAATTTCAAGGATCCATAATTTTCTCAAAGAGTAAAAACCTTGGTGAATCTTACTAATTCTTCAATTTGCAACCATAAAATGTTTGGCAATTTTTTAAAAGAACTATTTAAATTTCTAAGGACTTTATACGGTTTTTGGACAATTTTGGCAATTTTTAGAGTAAAAAAAATATCCCATGGAATTTGGGCGAAACATCTTTGAAAAAAAGGAAAATTGGTGAATCGTTTTTTGTAAAAAAAGGTTGAAAATATCCCATGGGCTAAATTTTGCCCCTAAAATTTTCCTTGTCGACCAACAACTAGACATAATCCAATGAGAGGGCCATTTGCTCCTAGGTCTACACCTAACCCCCCCTCCAAGACACATCACCGACTAGATCGCCTAGTTGACACTCCCACTATCACATCACATCTTACACATTGTGCATTATAACACATTGCATTTGTAGCATCCTCTAGACATGACCCATCATAATAGTATGGAGGACCCTCAAGTTTAGGTCCTTCAGGCCCCACTGATCATGGACCTTCCATGACAGTTATCCAGGAAAATGATTCTTCCCACAATCAGGCATTACCGCATCCATGTACTCATTGTAGGGCCCACAAGTGTAGGAAAAGGTGGAGGCATTTTCTTTTTCTATTTTTCCCTTTATTTTTGTCCCCAACATCTTGTCCTCCATCTCCCAAAAATATCCTGCCAAAAGAATAAAAAATGGCATTTTCTTTTGAATTAATATTGAATTCAATCTTACAACTCAACTTCGATACTTGTGATTAAGTTAAAATTTTATACATTACATATGGAATATTGATATATTACAATTTTAATAATAATAATTTATTATAAAAAATAATAATAAAGAGGTTTTTATATTTTGATAATCATACTAGATCTACTTGCTACATAAAGAACTTAACTCAATTATTTGTAAGCTTTGGATGAGAACACTTCAAATTCTAAATTCATATCAATAATATGTACATAAATAAATAAATAAAATTATTTCTCTTTAGAAAAAATATTTATTTTGTAGATGAAGTACATTTTAAGATGGATTTAGTTGTGTTAAGTTTAAACCAAATAGACAAACAAGATCTCTGAAAGAAACACAATCACAAGATAGACACACAATATACCCTGGGAAACCCTCATGGGGTAGAAAACCCAGCAAAGCTTTCCTCAATAAGATGATCAACCAAAATACAAGATGTGCTCCTTCTCCTTGACTCCTTAGCAGATCTCCTCAACTAGTGCGCACTCTTCCACAAGTGAGTGAATGATCTAATGAGGAGTTCACCTCCTCTATTTATACTTGACTCCCAACTGACTAAAAGACTAATGGGGCCGACCTCACCTGGAGAAGTCTAATAACCCCTAAAATATAACTTCCGGGCCGACCCACACATGGTGGGTCTAATAACCCTAGTTAATACAAACCCCTGGAGGAATAAACATCTCCAGATACATGATAGGGTTACCTCGGAGGAATGAACCATCTCCGGAATAATAAAGTACAAATATAATATTCTTTGAAGTTACAATATTCAACACTCCCCCTTAACAAGAAGGATATTATAACAACATCTGCAAGAGCAAGGAGTCATCATATATGATACATCTACAAATCATCGGAAGCTTTCTTCAATTCATCTTCATCAGTAACTCAACCAGTTACTGGAACAGTGTCGATATCAATCCGATCATCGGCATCATCATCAGCATCGTCATCATACGATCATCAACATCGCCATCATACGATCATCAACATCGTCATCAGCATCGTCATCACACGATCATCAGCATCGTTGTCACACGATCATCAGCATCGTCATCACATGATCATCAGTATCGTCGTCACACGATCGTCAGCATCATCATCACATGATCATCAGCATCGTCATCACACGATCATCAGCATCGTCATCACACGATCGTCAGCATCATCATCACATGATCATCAGCATCGTCATCACACGATCATCAGCATCGTCATCACACGATCATCAGCATCGTCATCACACGATCATCAGCATCGTCATCACACGATCATCAGCATCGTCATCACACGATCATCAGCATCGTCATCACACGATCATCAGCATCGTCGTCACACGATCATCAGCATCGTCGTCACACGATCATATTCCTAGGATGATCAATCCTGCTCCTTTTAGGACATAGGTCCATGGATGATACAATCCAATCTCCAGTTCTCGGAGACTTCAGTCTACGGATCAATTCTGGGACCTCAGTCCGGGGACGATGCAATCCCCTGCCTGTTCATTCAGGACTTCATTTATCGGAGACCCAGTCTACGGTTCTATTCTGGGACCTCAGTCCGGGGACGATACAATCCCCTACCTGTTCATTCAGGATTTCATTATCGGAGACCCAGTCTACGGTTCTATTCTGGGACCTCAGTCCGGGGATGATACAATCCCCTACCTGTTCATTCAGGATTTCATTATCGGAGACCCAGTCTACGGTTCTATTCTGGGACCTCAGTCCGGGGACGATACAATCCCCTACCTGTTCATTCAGGATTTCATTATCGGAGACCCAGTCTACGGTTCTATTCTGGGACCTCAGTTCGGGGACGATACAATCCCCTACCTGTTCATTCAGGATTTCATTATCGGAGACCCAGTCTACGGCTCTCTTTAGGACTGAAAGTCCAGGGATGATCCAATCCCCTCAACTGTCCACTAAGGACTTCATTCTCGGAGACCTCACGTCTACGGCTCTCTTTAGGACTGAAAGTCCAGGGATGATCCAATCCCCTCAACTGTCCACTAAGGACTTCATTCTCAGAGACCTCACGTCTACGGCTCTCTTTAGGACTGAAAGTCCAGGGATGATTCAATCCCCTCAACTGTCCACTAAGGACTTCATTCTCGGAGACCTCACGTCTACGGCTCTCTTTAGGACTGAAAGTCCAGGGATGATTCAATCCCCTCAACTGTCCACTAAGGACTTCATTCTCGGAGACCTCACGTCTACGGCTCTCTTTAGGACTGAAAGTCCAGGGATGATTCAATCCCCTCAACTGTCCACTAAGGACTTCATTCTCGGAGACCTCACGTCTACGGCTCTCTTTAGGACTGAAAGTCCAGGGATGATTCAATCCCCTCAACTGTCCACTAAGGACTTCATTCTCGGAGACCTCACGTCTACGGCTCTCTTTAGGACTGAAAGTCCAGGGATGATTCAATCCCCTCAATCTGTATTCTCATCAATACAAGTACAAGTATCCTCATCCATACAAGTACATAATCAATATCTAGCATCAACAGCATGTATACGTCATATATCAAAAGCATGTATTCTTACTAATACATCTAAAAGCATGTATACATCTGTCATCAAAAGCATGTATTCTCACTAATACATCTATCATCAAATCATATATACATCTAACATCAGAAGCATGTATATATCTAGCATGTATTCTCACTAATACATCTATCATCAAAATCATGTATACATCTAACATCAAAAGCATGTATACATCCAGCATGTATTCTCACTAATACATCTATCATCAAAATCATATATACATCTAACATCAAAAGCATGTATACATCTAGCATGTATTCTCACTAATACATCTATCATCAAAATCATGTATACATCTAACATCAAAAGCATGTATACATCTAGCATGTATTCTCACTAATACATCTATCATCAAAATCATGTATACATCTAACATCAAAAGCATGTATACATCTAGCATGTATTCTCACTAATACATCTATCATCAAAATCATATATACATCTAACATCAAAAGCATGGATATATCTAGCATGTATTCTCACTAATACATCTATCATCAAATCATGTATAAGTGAAACTAAATGAAAATAAAATAGTCCTAAATCTAACTATTTCTAAGTGACTAGGTGAAGTCTCATTGTTGATGAGACTTGCTTGTCATCAGGAACCATGCTACTCCCCCTTTCTAGGAGAGTCCTTTTGAACTACACCAAGCTTGTCTCGAAAGTATTCAAATTTCACACGAGACAGTGGTTTGGTAAGGATATCAGCAATTTGATCTTCAGTGCTCACGTACTCAAGCTTGATAGCTCCTTTCTGCACCATATCTCGAATATAGAAGTATCGGATCTCTATGTGTTTTGACTTATCATGGAACACAGGATTTTCTGTCATCTTGATGCAGCTTTGATTATCACACATAATCATAGTGGGATCCATTTCTAAGTCAAACACCCCAGATAACAGTTTCCGAAGCCATACAGCTTCACAGCTGGCAGAGCAAGCAGCTATGTATTCTGCCTCAGCAGAACTGAGGGCTACACTGGATTGTTTCTTGCTGAACCAAGAGATCATGGCAGATCCAAGGCTATAACATCCACCTGAAGTACTTTTTCTGTCTGAGACACTGCCTGCCCAATCAGAGTCTGAGTAACCATGCAACTTGAGTTCATGACTTCCATCATAGAGTAAACCAAAATCTAATGTACCTTTTAAGTACCTCATTACATGCTTTGCAGCTATTAGATGAACCTTTCTGGGTTCTACTAGATACTGACTTAGGGTATTTATAGCAAAGCATATATCTGGTCTAGTATTTGTTAAGTACATTAGTGACCCAATGATCTGTCTATATAAAGTTAGGTCCACTAATTCTGATGAGTCAGTAACCAAAATCTTTAAGTTGGAGTCCATGGGAGTGGCCATGGGTTTACACTCCAACATATCAAATCTCTTCAGAATTTCCACAGTATACTTACCTTGATTCAGAAAGATTCCTCTTGGTTCTTGCCACACTTCTAATCCTAAGAAGTAGTGCATCAATCCGAGATCTTTCATCTCGAATTCTGAAGAAAGCTTCTTCTTGCTTTCAATGATTTGTTTCTCATTTCCAGTTAGAAATAGATCATCTACATATAATAAAAGTATAACTGGTTCATCATCCATCACCTTGAGATAAAGGTTTGGGTCAGCTTTACTTTTGGTAAAGCCCATGCTAGTTAAGAAATTATCAATCCTTCCGTACCAAGCTCTGGGAGCTTGTTTCAACCCATATAATGCCTTTTTCAGTTTGCATACATGAGTCCTTCCGTCATTTACCTCAAACCCTTGTGGTTGATCTATGTATACTTCTTCTTCAATTACACCATTCAGAAAAGCTGTCTTAACATCCATTTGATGTAGTTTCCACTTCATCATGGATGCAAGAGCCATGATAGTTCTAATTGAAGTGTACCTAGCAACTGGTGCAAATGTTTCTTCATAGTCAATTCCCTCCTTCTGAGAGAAACCTCTGGCTACAAATCTTGCTTTGTATTTTTCAATACTTCCATCCGCAGCATGTTTTATTTTAAAGATCCATTTGGAAGAAACCACACTTTTGTCTTTTGGTTTGGGAACTATATCCCAAACATCATTTTTCATTATTGACTGATATTCTTCAGTCATTGCTTCTACCCATTCTTTCTTTTGAGCTGCCTCTTCATAGCTGGTAGGTAGTTGATCCACTAGATCACACATCAGGGCCATATAGTTGGATACTAACTTTGGTTTCTTTCTTTCTCTAGTGGAGCCTTCAGGAGCACCATATCTTTCTGCTCCTTGAATAATGTCTCTAGCCCATGCTGGTCTTCTTTTCCTTGACAATTCTGTAACAGGAGGTTCTTGTGGTTCCAGCATGTCATGATCCTCTGGTGTGTCCTCTTCAGGAATGTGAGCATTCTCTGAGATTCTGGGAGATGTATCTTCTTCATAAACTTCTTCAAGTTGACACTTTCTAGATTTCTTGAGGGCTGCTTCCTCATCGAAGGTAACATCTCTACTTATTTCTATATGATGGAAACCTGGTATGTAGATTCTGAAGGCTTTGGAGGTTTCACAATAACCAACAAATATTCCCTTCTTACCTGAGGGATCCAATTTGGATCTCTTTTCTTTTGGAATGTGTATGTACACAGGACACCCAAATATTTTGAGATGACTTACCTCAGGCTTCTTTCCTGTAAAGACTTCTTCTGGAGTTTTGAAGTCAAGAGCACTATGAGATAGTCTATTTTGAACATATACTGCTGTCTTGGCTGCTTCAGCCCATAGATACATGGGAAGGTCTTGATCATGTATCATAGTCTTTACAGCTTCCATGATGGTTCTATTTTTCCTCTCAGCTACCCCATTTTGTTGGGGATTGTAAGGAGTGGTTAGTTCCCTTTTGATTCCAGCTTCTTTACAGAACTCTTCAAATTCCTTGGAAGTATATTCTCCACCATTATCTGTTCTGAGAATCTTGATTTTCTTGTCTGAGAGGTTTTCTATTAGAGCCTTGAACTCTTTGAATTTTCCAAAGACTTCATTCTTACCCTTTAGGAAGTATATCCAAGTTTTTCTTGAATAGTCATCAATGAAAGAGAGATAGTATTCAAACCCACTTAGAGATGTGGTAGGCATAGGTCCACATACATCTGAGTGTATTAGCTCTAGAGAACCCTTAGTCTTTGTTTCACTTTTCGGAAAGGGATTCTTGATATTCTTCCCTTTCTTGCATCCTTTACATGAGCCATCATGATCAACCTTCAAGTTTGGCAAACCTATAACCATCTTACTCACATATGGTAAAGCTTTATAGTTAATGTGAGCTAGTCTTCTATGCCATAGCTCACTGGGACTAGAAACTTCATGAGCAAGGGCAGATTCCGGATGACCCTTGAGTTTATAAAGTCCTCCTTCTTCTTCACCAATGACAATTGCATCTTTGATTGATTTTCCTTTGGTCCACATGAGTACTTGACCATCTATGAAGGCTACTCTAAAGCCTTTCTTGTCTAGTGCAGAGATAGAAAGTAGATTCTTCTTTAAACCTGGGACATATAAAATTTCTTTCATCTTCAAAGGTGTTCCTGAATCAAGCTTGTAGCTTGCTTCACCAATTCCCTTGATGGGATATTGATAATCATCTCCTAGAGATACCTTCTGTGGTGAAGACTTCTCTTCAATCTTGGAGAGAGTTTCCTTATGACCTGTCATGTGCTTTGAAGCACCACTGTCAATGAGCCAAGTGCCTTCACCAGGGGACACAGATCCAGAGAGAGCAGAAAATAGTACATATTCTTCTGGTTCTTCTTTCTTTACTTTAGATCTTTTCTTTTGAGGCCTTTCCTCCACTTCTTCTTCTTCTTCTTCTTCTTCTTCACTGTCATCTTCTGCCATATGAGCATGATGTCTTTTGTGAACAAACCTTTTCTTCTTCTTCTCTGGTAGGGTACAGTCTCTGGCATAGTGTCCTAGCTTGAGACAATTGAAGCATTGGACTGTGGAGATGTCTCCCCCTTTCTTTTTGAATCTATGAGAGGGTTGAGGCCTTTTGTGGTTCACTTTCTTGAAGTAGCCTCTCTTTCCTCTTTTGGTGTGGGTGGCCAAAGCTTGGTCATCCTCTTTGAGAAGTGCTTCTCTGTTGGCAACCCTAGCCTCCTCTTGAACACAATCTTCCCATACTACATCAAACTTCATACTTTCTTTTCTGGCACACATAGTTTGAATGAATGACTCCCAAGGTCTAGTGAGACCATTTAGAGCTGTCATCACAAGTTCATCTTCATCAAGAGTATCACCAATGGCATCTAGTTGTTCTTTGATTAGAGAGACTCTTGAGAAGTAGTCTTGAATGGATTCTCCTTTGTGCATCTTGGTACTTTTCAACTGAGTCCTTAGATTCATCTTCCTGTTGATGTTCTTTCCTTCATACATTCTTCCTAGGGCATCATACATTTCCTTTGGAGTCTTCTTGGAAGACACTTGGGGAATCAAGTGGTCTTTAATGGAATCAGCTATGATTCTCTTTGCCCTAATCAGGGCCTTCCTGTGTTTTTCTTTGGCTTCATCATCTTCTGGTTCTGCAACTTCCTCCTTGATATAATGAGCAAGATCATTCTCCTCAAGAATGAGACCAATTCTGTATTTCCATGCCCGGAAATTCTCTATGCCTTCTAGCTTGTCTTCAAGCTTAGTATTTGGAGCCATCTTCTCTTGGGGGAGTCCAAGAGACAGAGCAGACTTACCTGGGAAGTTACTTTTCACTTTTCCGGAATCTGGAACAGAATTTTATCGCACTTTTGGTAGAATTAGGGTTTGACTTTCCCGGAGTTCTATCCAACCAAAAAGTTCGATCTATAGCTCAAAAGAATGCTCTTGAGAAGATCTATCCAGCCATGTAATCAGAAATCAAAAATTACAACTTTTTTCTGAAACCAAAATCTGACGTATCGCACTTTTGGTAGAATTAGGGTTTGACTTTCCCGAAGTTCTACCCAACCAAAAAGTTCGATCTATGGCTCAAAAGAAAGGTATTGATGAGAGCTATCCAGCCATGCAACCAAAAATCAATAATACCAACTTTGGGCTGAAAACCCTAACTTCACCAAAGAGAGAGAAAGAGGTATTCTTACCTTGTGAAAGATGTCCTATTCAGTCTAGCTCTGATACCATGTTAAGTTTAAACCAAATAGACAAACAAGATCTCTGAAAGAAACACAATCACAAGATAGACACACAATATACCCTGGGAAACCCTCATGGGGTAGAAAACCCAGCAAAGCTTTCCTCAATAAGATGATCAACCAAAATACAAGATGTGCTCCTTCTCCTTGACTCCTTAGCAGATCTCCTCAACTAGTGCGCACTCTTCCACAAGTGAGTGAATGATCTAATGAGGAGTTCACCTCCTCTATTTATACTTGACTCCCAACTGACTAAAAGACTAATGGGGCCGACCTCACCTGGAGAAGTCTAATAACCCCTAAAATATAACTTCCGGGCCGACCCACACATGGTGGGTCTAATAACCCTAGTTAATACAAACCCCTGGAGGAATAAACATCTCCAGATACATGATAGGGTTACCTCGGAGGAATGAACCATCTCCGGAATAATAAAGTACAAATATAATATTCTTTGAAGTTACAATATTCAACAAGTTGAACACAAGAGAAATACTAAAAACAATTCCTTACTTAGCTATGCTTAAAGGATAAATAAACAACCCTACATTGAAGGCTTAGTTCTCAATAGTTTCAAAAAAGTGTTAGAATTAACTCTAAATGGTTACAATCTATTTATTTGCATTAAAAATGAATGATCCATGGAATATGTGAAACCCCACCCACAACGCATTTGAACCAACCTACTTAAACCAAGCTAGATCACTAAATCTCTAATTAGAAAGAGATTCAACTCTCTTATATAGAGTTTGAGAGGTCATAATTGTCCAAAACCCTAAATGCTAATAATAATTGAATAGCTTAATCCAAGTTCCTAACATCATTGGACATTATTTGTACATGAAATGTCTTGTAACCCTCATAAAGGTATGGTATTGATATTATAGATCATGGATATCCCCTAAACTATAGAACATCTATCCGCACATTTGAATGTCTCATAACCCTAATGATATATTTTTTCTCTAACCCACAAGCATCACGAACTATTGAACAACTCTTGCTCCTTCATTGCATCACTCCATTTCTTCAAAGTGTGACACTCTTAAAATGCAAACAATGTCAATTGTTCAACGGGCTCATCAATATTGTTAATATCCAGTGGATCTCCATCAATGGTTTCATTTGTTGATTCTTTTTAAGGTTTCCTTTGAGAAGGTCATTGGCACAGTATTTGCAATTAATTGGTGTATTTTGTTTACATGTCATTGGGTCCCCACAAAAAGATGGTGTCCACTTTCATTGCAACTCAAGCATGCAAGTACTAACTTTTAACAATGCACACGTGATATTAAAAATGTGTGTGCATTGTTGCTTCAAAAATTGTCAAGCCTCTAAGTAAGCAACCATGTGGATGATGGAACATGCGCGCATGTTCCGAAAGTGCTTGCACACATTTTGAAAGAATGCATGCACATGCTTTCATGTGCAAAAAAAAGGCACGCGGCCCATTTCTTTACCATTTTTCCCCACTTTCCATGGCTTCCACGATGACTATCGGTTGTACCATAATGTGAGCATTCCTCCACCACAAAAAAGGATCCAAATCCTCACTCTAGGTAATTCTTCCAATATTTTATCCTTTTTCTTTTATTCTTTTGTGATTTAATACAAAAACTCAATTTTGAAACAATCATAATTTAAAAAAATTGTTCTTTTTACATGCAAATTGTCTATCCTTTATCACATTGGCAGAAAACCCTGAACTAAATCCAAAAACAAACATTAACTCTGAGGATAACCCAAGCACATAAAAACCCGAACCAAATCCACAAGTAAACATTAACCATGAGGAGAACCCAAGACCATAAACCCAAATTAACCAAAATTTAAACCAATTGAGAAGCTTGGTTCAAGAACTCAAAACCACAAGGGAACCATCAAGACTACCTTAGCCACATACATTGATAGTATCTGTTGACAATTCCCATGATCAATTGTTGAGCATATATGAATTGTTTATAGATTATTCAGTCGATGTGGACAAATACCGAATTCCCTAGTCCAAATGGTTTGGATCTAGAACATAACAGTACAAAAACACAAACCTCTCTCTAGATCAATCAAATTACTTAAAAATGAGGAAAGTACATACCTTTTTACTGAAGGTTATCCTCGCTAGCTTGAAGCTCTTGTAGTCTTTCTCCTTATATCAGATAGATAGCTTGTAGAAGATTCAAAAGAAAACAAGACCAAGTGAAGGCTACAAAATATAACTTGATTAATTTAAGCAAATTACCAAGGAGAAATGCTATAAATGAAATACAAAATCATTTATGAGAAAAGAAATGTATTGATGTATTAAGAATGAGGAAATAAGTACAACTGAAATGCCTTGGTGTTGTAGGTCCCTTCCAACGAATCCTTTTCCTTAACTCATCACCTTGCTCCAAGAGGATGGCTACCAAAGGTTCAACTCTCTAGCACAATTACTCCAACATTTAGCTATCATAGACTCCTACTCCTCACCCATGGGCATGCGATTGCTTTTATAGGGCAAAAAGGATAAGGGGGAGACGAGAGATAAGAGGAAAATGATAGGGTAAGATGCCAATAGGATAGGGGTTCGACTGAGATCCACTCTAATAGGATGGGATATCCATCCACAAGGGATTCTTTCTAGAAGCTCCTCGAAGCTTCTCTTTTTATATTCCAATGAACAGTGTCACACCCTGCTCAATAACAACTTGCAACATATTCAAGTGTCGCAGTCTACATAACAAGTAAGTTGCAAAAATGTCTCGTGTTGCTGGATATCAACCTGCAACAATGGGAAGTGTCGCAAGTTGTCCCATAACAACCTATGACGCTAATGAAAAAAAGGTTGTTTGGAGGAGAAAACTATCATCTTTTAAACAAGTTTTGTCAAAAGGACATTAGGGATTGTGGCAAGGTTGAAGGTACAAGGTTCATGACGAAATTTCCATGTAACATGAATATAGGGCCAAGATGGGACAATTCTATTACACTAGTCTAAAAAAAGAACAAGTCAAAGATTTGAAAATTTCAAAAAGAACTATTGTTAGATTTTTTATTGACCCCGGGACCGACCAATGCCCCGATCCATGCAAGAGGCACATTTCCATGGATTGGTGCACATATGATCCATCGAAACAAAACTATATGATTAATTGGTTCATGGTTTTTTACGAACCTCCTTGCAAAAATAGGGAGGTTCCATTATATTTTTTTGGAAACTATATGATGAGTTCATGTTGGGTTTCCGTGTGAACTATTTTGACATTGGTGATTTTTTAGGGCGTTGGTGTTGGCTTTTCCCAAATTGACCAACAACTAGACATAATCCAATGAGAGGGAAATCTTCTTCTAGGTGTATGCCTAACCCCCCCAAACACCTCATCTACTAGATCGCTTGGATGAAACTACCACTGCACATCACAAATTACACATAATGTATTGCAACACATAGGATTTGTGGCATCCTCTAGACATGACCCATCAAAGCAATATGGAGGACCGTCAAGTGCAGGTCCTTCGGGTCCAACTAATCATGGACCTTCCATGACAAATAGTTAGGAAAATGGTTCTTCCCACAGTCAAGCATTACCACATCAATGCACTCATTGTGGGAATACTTTCCATGGCTCGACGAAGGATCCTACATGATATAACTTTTTATTTGAGGTTAGTATGATTTGTAAATGGTGGTAAATCATTGTGCATATATTTAGTTGTACAATTGAAAATGATTAGATAAACATTGCAAAGTATTTATATGTAACTGATGTTTTTTGGCATGTACATTTGTTCTACGATGACACAACTCCATCAAGGTGGGATAATATTAGTTCTCCTAACCGTGACTCTACTATGGTAGCAACAAAAGATATTATGACACCTCGCATACATGTATTTAAATGATTGTAGGATTGTAGGATTTAAAAACTCATTTAATTGCAATTGTCAATGTTATTTATGAGAAATCAATCTTAATGATGTTTTGTTTCCATAGGTTCTTTCCAAAGAGATAGATTATAGGTCTACAATTGGGGTAAGCATATCACCCCTCACCTAGGTTACATGTGTTAAATTAATTATATATTTGATGGGAAATTCATTGTCTTTGTATGGTTAATTTACATGTTTTCCTACTAATTAAACATATTACATATGTTTATGTAGGTTCCATCTTTGCCACCATGCCATTTCCATACCCACCCATGCCTCCCCATCTTCCACCTAGTCCATTATTTCCATAGTACATGTTGGGTCTTGTGCAAGGTATTTTTTAAGGATTATAAAAGTATCCTTAACTATAGTATTCTAGGCGATTATTTTGGATTGAAAAAAACATATATATAGATTTGTAGGCGAATATCAAATATGAAACCTACAATTTACTCCTGAAACTAGTGAATTTTGGCAAATATTATGATAAAAAACACATTTTATGTAAATATAGGCGATATTAGAGACTAAAAATGACCAAAAAACAAATTTATTTTTTGAAAAAATGCCCCAAAAGTAACCAATTGACGAAATTTCACCCCTAAAAATTTCCCTTGTCTTGTGATTGGGTACCCTACCCTCATGATTGGCATACCCATTCCCCCAGGGTGATTCCATCCATTGTACAACCAATGGGGCTATATCGCCACCCACACCCATCCCCTCTTGTGGGTCCCACAACTATCCAAGATTCACCAATCCGTCATCATAACCCTCTTCCGATTGCACCCACCGTTGCAACCCTATTCCCTACTCCCACATTGACTCCATCCATTGCACCTACATATTTCCCCACCCATATATCTACATCAACCCCATCTTGTCATCGTCCTCATATTATTTTGCATCCATGCTCTTCAATGAAGAAATTTTCCCTTTTTGACCCTCCTATTTTGATTATCCCTTATTCCCTTTGATTATCCCTTGTTCCTTTTTCGCCTTTGAGTGATTACGTCTTCTTTCTCACAAAGGAAGGCATTTTCCTTTTTCTACCCCACTCTAATTCTTTTTTTGTTGAAGGCTTTTTCCTTTTCCACCCCACGCGATTGATTATTCTTCTTTTTCTTTTTTTTTACGATTATGCTTTTTTTATGGGTATTTTGTCATTTTAATCAAATCTTTATCTTTTTCTTTGTGTACCATTATGCATTTTATTATGTTATTTTATTCAAAGTTTTAACTTTTCATTATTTCTATTATTCGTTGTATCAATATGCATATTTATTTTATTTTATTTAAATATTTATCTTTTGATTATTCATTTTGTTTTTTCGTTATTTTATTCAAACTTTTATCTTTTCATTATATGCATTTTGATTTGTTATTTTATTTAAATTTTTATTTTTTTATTATTCATCTTTGTCTTTGTATCAAATGTACTTTATTTTATTGGCATTTTTCTTATTTTATTAAATGTTTATTTTTCATAGTTATTATTCTTTCTCTATACCATTAAGCATTTTATTTTGTTATTTTATTCAAATCTTTATTTTTCATTATTCTTCTTTCTTTTTTAATACTAAGATGACATTTTTTTATTATATTAAATATTTATTTTTTTATAGTTATTTCTCTATGTACCATTATGTATTTTATTTGAGTATATTTTTTTTAATTTATTTTATTAAATCTGTATTTTGTGTGATTATTTACAATGTCATAAGAGTCTTTATATTCCAAGAAATCATGCAAGTAGTAGGGAATGATATAGTTTATTAAAATTTATATATTTTTCACTTATTTATATTGTCATAAGATTCTCTATGTCTAAAAACAATTTTGCTTTTAAAAAAAATTATATAACCGAAACAATCATTATCATCATCATCATTATCATCATAATAAAAAAAATAGAATTTAAAAATATTTAAATTAATTGATATTAATTTTTAATCAAAAAATTTCATAAATGTCTACTAAACTTCAATCTTTGGATTTTTTTTTTATTGAAATATTTTCATCTAAACATCACGATTAGAATTGTTATTTTTTTCATTTGTTAAAACTCTAAAAGTTATTATTTAAAAAAAAAATAGGTCACTTTAAAGGCACATAGTGCCCATTATATGGCACAACACTCACATTATTGCATTCAAAGCTATCACTACATGATTCCACAGTTTTAATTTCCATTGACATTTGCATTTGACACAACCTACCACTTTAATCCTACAAAATATATTAGAGTGAGTTTTATGAAAATTCTTATTTATATATTAAATTTGAAGTTCAAGTCTTGTTATTTATTAATGTGTATAGTGTTATTAATAAAATTTTCAAGTCTTGTTATTACTTAATGTGTGTCTAGTGTTACTAATAAAACCCTATAAAATGAGAACTAAGTTTCAGGATATGCTATTAAGCCGAATGGTGTATATATGGAAGACAACAGCAAGAAATGCAACTTTGAGTCCATATAGGAACAGGGTCAAAGGATTAGTCCATATAAGAACAAGGTCAAAGGATTAAGTACTATATATCTGCAATTTTTATGGAGATTCTAGATTCAATCTAGTTCCCAAATTCATGCCATCCATCCAAGAATATTGAAGATTTGAAACTAATATATTTATGCCTTGATTGTTTGTAACTGTATTAAGTGTAGTCTTTAATTCTGTAAACTTAGCTAAATAACAATCACCAAAACTTTTTAGTTTTAAATTCTTAATTCTCATTTATATACCAATCACCAAAATCTTTTAATTTTAAATTGTTAATTCTCACTTATTGTAGATTCCAATAGCTTGAATTAAAGATTAGTTGAACTCTATATGTAGTTGATGATACGCAGTCTATGGGAATTCATTATCTTTGCAAACAATATAATATCATTTCCAATGTGCACAAAATTGTTGTTCCTATAACTATTGAGTAGTTCATAGCCTAAACTCTAAGAGGTGTCCCACTCGAAGAAGTATATGGCTATGATTGTGTACATACATTTATTTATATATAGGTTTCATAATTGTTGATTTCAATTTAATGTTTCATGTATAAATTGTTTATGTATTTTTATAACCATTTGCAATTCAAACATAAGTTTGTATTTTTAATTATAGTTTGTAATTTTTCTCTAAATTTTATTAATTTCTTAATGATAATTTGGAAATTGAGACTAGTTAAATGAACTAAGTTAGTAGATTAAATTAAGGATAAGACTTACACCTTTACCATTGTTGCCATCAACCTTTTTCATAAAACATAAAATAATGATAAAGTATATTTAAATTCTTATTCAACCAACATATTCCTAGATAATTGAAGTATAAATTAGTTTTAGCCATTAAGTTTAAATGTTTTAATTACTTTTTATAGCTTGCATAATCCACTACTCTATTCTTGAGAACTAAACTCTATAATTATTGTTTAAATGTTAGGGATTACTATTATTTGAATGTTAAGGATTAGTATTGATTGCACATATTGGGCCACAAGTTAAGATAAGTCACTGTAGTGATTTGAAGTATCTTACATATAATAAAAAGCACTAACACAATAACCAAATAAACTAACCAACACAATGTATATCAAAACAAAATAATAAACAATAACAAAATATATATATATCAAACGACAACTAAATAAATAATGAAAACAAACTCAAAATCTTATATGTATATAATAACAATCTACTAAATAATAAAATATATAGTACGCATATTAAAAACAACAAAGCTCATGTCAACGCAATATACAACCATTTATGCCAAATGATAACTGCAAAATATAGATATATATATACACTCTGTGCGGTGAAAATACACACATTTATATACAACAATTTGCACACGGAAATAAAAATTACTCACATTTAGCAAAATGATATATATATATATATATATATATATATATATATATATATTTTGTGAAAATACACACATTTATATACAACAATTTACACACGGAAATAAAAATTACTCACATTTAGCAATCAATGGAAAGGAGTGCAAAGCATTAGGAGAAGGCAAGGTGCAAAGCAAAGACAATCATGGATCCCAGGATGCAGTACTTGAATAGAGAAGAGTGCAGGAACATAACTAACTAAGCATAGAAATAAATCTATCTAAATACAGAAATCAAAGTATAGAAATTAATCTAATTATGCTATGTTATGATCTCATACTGCAGTAAACAAATGAAGATAAGTCTATGTTGTCAAGTTGAATGAACTGAAATGCATTTAAAAACCTCAAGTCAATTCTATGAGAACAAAAATAGACTCAAATGAATAATCTTGTTTGGATTTTATGGTTTTTGGAAACAAAATACAATTTAAACCTACAATATTGTATGTCCTATTATGATCTAGATATGCAGCGAATCAAAACATGAAACTAATGCCATCATGAATGAATCTAACTGTTGGAAATGTCTTCGTATTTTTTTATGTTCTTTTTATGAAACAAAATGTACAAATGATTTCTATCTAAACATAGATCTGCAAACACACAATAACCAATTAGTATGATCTGAACATAATTTATACAATTGAAACTAACAAAAGCATGAATTGAATGAAAAATAGCAGCTAAAACAAAATGGAAAAGAAGGAAGAGTTTACTCTCTAGTAGGTAGGACCTTGCCTTCTGGTGAGTGATCCTTAAACTAAGCTATACCAGCTAACAACAATGGACACGATCTTTAGAATTTTAAACTTCCATTAACTTGATTCTATACAGGAACAAATTGCATGGAAAACATAAGATTGTTCACAAACATAATCACAAGTCTTACCTCAACTCCCTCTAACTTCTCTACTATAAAACAAAGAGAATGAATTCTCATCATGCTAATGCTACATATACAATTGATCCCCACACTCAGATCCGTTCACCAAATTTTCCAATTTTAGAAAAAAATGGCCTCATTAAATTCTAGGCGTAACAGTCCATTTGGGAAAGTTGGTGTTGAATATCTACACATAACTCCCAAACCATTTCGAATTTTGATTAATGGCCTTCATGTTAGCTGAACGGGCATATTATGCAAGTGAGGTTCATTGAAAGGTGATCCTTAAGGAATCTCACATCAGCCGACATGAGCATAGAAAAAAAATTATTTTGAAGAACGATATTACAAAATGAAACCAACTTACAGAACTTTGTTGAAATTTTTTCCTACCAGTTGCTCGATTTTCAAGCAAGACTCATGTCTAGTTGCACCAGTAAATTGATTTTCACGACTGAACTTATTTTTATCTTTACTATTTTATTCATTTATTTTCATTATTTACACTATCCTACATTACTTGAAAAATAAAATATCTTTCAAGTATAGGAATACTTCCAGTGAATCCATTTACCGAACAAAATTTCTAGTGTACACATACCCAAATCTGCAAAGTGTACCTCAATGAATATAGGGAATCCACCAAACTAGTAAGATAACTTCAACACCTTCCACCAACCATATGAGGTAAAACAATCACCAAACAAGATATATCAATTGTGTATATCCATAATTGACCATCTCTCATTCTCCAATCCATCTCAAACCATCTAGGCGTTGAACATACACCATGTACCCCAATTCTCTTGAAACACCCTACAAATGGTGTAAACACTTTCATAATAAATTGGAAAACTAACATGATTACAACTATGTGTACCAACTTTTAGATTGATGGGATTTAGGGTTACCTCACTATTTGAAAAAATTCACAAGGTGTGGTGTAGGTGTTGTGATGGGATTGTCACTTTTTGAGGTCACAATGTTTAATTTTTTCCTCCTTCCTCACCAAATAGTCAAAATATGTCCACACTTGCATGATCGTGATCTTCTTTGGTGTCAATATTTCATTGGTTTGTTAGATATATTATTGCATGTATCCTCATGTTGTAGCATCCCTGACCTATTCGTCTATACTCTTAGACCCACCTTCATGGCTCTTTCCTCTTACCCCTTGGATCACATGGAAAATCCAGTACTTCCTTTATGATTGGTATGGTATTCATCTATACACAACCCTCTTTCTTGAAACCGTCAGTAGACCTTTTCTCCTCTTTTTCTTAGATTTTCCAATTCATGTAGTCACAACTCATTGTTATCTCCATTATTTTTTTCTCATCGCAATAGCTTTTGTTTGTTCATGGATGGATCTCATTTGTATCAACCATTAATGTTTGATTATTGAAACATGCCTCAAGGCGCTATCCACTCTTTCTCTTTATTGATCTTCTTCCAAGGTTTCTCATCCCCCCACCTAGGTTCCCTCAACAAGCAGTTGATGCATCCATCTCTTTTATTGTAAAAATGAAATAACTCATCTTCCACCAAAAACATCTTCACCCAACTAAGAAGGTCTTTCACCAACTTTCCCATTGTCCTTATAAAAAATTAATCAACTTGTGAGTATCACTAATAATACACTACAACAAACTCCACAACAAAAGCTTCTAATGTGCTCTTTACCCAAAATTATACATCTATTTCTATGGGATTGTCACAACTATGTAACATGAACAAATTTTGGGCATTTCATATTACTCTCTTTCCTACTCTCCACCATTTATATCTAGGATTTTATTCAAGTCTTTGCAACCATTCAAATACACTCATGAGAAAATTGGCCTGGAATATCTAATAAAGGTCGAAAACGACTTGTGGTCTTGAATCTTTGTAGCACCCATCCAATTGGTGGACAATATTTTCTACCTAAAAGATACATTTGCTCATCAACTAGTTTTCAATATCTTCCTTCATGACCTTCTTTGTTATTTTGTTGTGGCCTCCCAAATTTCATTGTTAGGTTCTAATAATGAAATTGTTTGTTAGCTCAAAATTGTAGACCAAAGTCAATCAATTTATCCAACAAAGGGGTAGTATTCTAACACCAATGTATGGATCCCTAGAGACAAGGAAGGTCTCACCCAAGGTGCATTTCCAATGCTTTAAAGGATTTGAATAAAACTATAGAGGATGGTCACAACCATTCATCTCTATTTGACAATCTGAGCATTCCTTCACATAGACCTCTTGAATCCTAGAAAAACATCTACACCACAATCAATCAACTAAAACAATGATAGATAAAAAATTTATAACAAAATAAACATCAATGTGTATAACATCAACATAATGCACAAAATTTGAAAATGGGGAACTAATTCATGTACATAATCACCATAAGAAGCAATACTACTACATAGCTTCATATTATTCTAGGAATAGAAACTTATTACAAGGGTCCAAAGGCTACAAAACAGACAACATCTAGTATTTGATATCTAACAACAAACATATACCAATGCATCCCAATCCTTTACAAGTCAAATCATTTACATTATGTACTTGTGTTCTCATACTCTAGATTCTCCTTGGTTGTTGCCTAATTGTTTGTGTTGTAAAAGCAATTTATTGGTTGACAACTTTGATCTTTAGTGCTCTATAGTATTATCATAGTCCACACCTCAAAAGTAGGGATCTATTCCATATTGTCTAGCTCCTACCTTTTATAATACTTATCTTTCTTTATTATGCCTATTGCTTCTCGATCTAGGTGTTGTTGTGTGGATCTAGATTGATAAACATCCCTTGGGTTTCCTTGGAAAAGTGCATGTGCACACACACACATTGAAAGAGAAACCTTGCAAGATCCCCCCTCTTAGGTTTGGAGTATTCAAATGGAGTGCAACTACACCACAAACGACAATAACAACAAGTAACGTAGTAGGTTAGACTCGAACCTCAACTCGACTAGAAACAAAGACCTCATAATGAACTCCCTCCATGAAACTATATATTAAAACAAATTGACATAACCCGTTGGGAATAATATATTTTATGAGGAAATAATCTCACCCCACCTCACACACTTGTGAAGAATGGGGGTGTTGGTCATAGGCCAACCCTCATTTAGAACTACCCTATCTTTCACGGAGATTCCTTATGGAAGAAAAATCGACCTCTAGCTACATCAACAATTTGTAACCCCAAAAGACCTATTATCACATACATTGTAGCTGGAGCTACCATGATGTAGTCTTGATTTTTTTTTCCAGTCCATTTAGCCAGTGTTGTAGTTGATATGAGCCTATTTTTCATTGTTCATGCATATATTTCTAATCCAGCAGCAGCAGCTTTCTCCCTTATCATGACTGATCCTACATGACACCATTGATACGTACTTGTTGTAGCCATGGTTCATTGAGCAGAGTAGAAAAGTACATAGCTGGTACATTTCCCTTGCCCCATGACTAGTTAGTCAGTAATGATGGTCAATTGCATATGCGTCAGGGACATGTATATGGTTCATATGCGTCAGGGACATGTATATGGTTGAACAGAGGTATCCATTTGCATTGCATTTAGATGTTTCGATTTCTCTATATTTTATATTTGTTACTATGACTATGCATGTTTACTGACAGTGGCATCCTAAGCTTCATGGTTGAAACCTATGTCGTGAGTGGTTTTAAAGTACCTAGTGCAAGGCCATTACATATGCTTGTTTGTATCCCCTTCTTCACATGGACTTAGCCTTATATTTTCTTTGATGGCATCACCCTCCACTTTCTCCTTTCATCCATCTCTTTCGTTTACTGGTTTAATCATGACTTGTACTTTGACTAGTGAGACTAAGGACTCCCCCCACTTAAACCTCTTTGTCAAATAGACTCCATGTTTACCTTGTGTCTGAACTCTGGAGTGTGTGACATGTGTCACTGGGATGTTATCTTGTAGTCCTAGAAATAAATTAGTCCTAAAAAAAGTTTTTTTAGACACTAAAGCATCAAAACTTAAATGCTATATCTAAACGGATGCAAAAGTAAAACAAAACCATGTTGTTAAACACTAAATGAAAATAAAATGTCTTCCATAGCTAGTTAGTTGTCAAAGGATGAGCACTCATCCTTTGTATGATGTAAGGTCATTTGCACCTATAGGGAAATAGGGTGGTAACTCCATCGCACCTATGGACTATGAGAATTATATATAGCTTCAATACCATGAAATAATTCTAATAGCCAAGAATATTGAAGCAAAGAATTCCTCACAAGAATTTATTCAAAGATATGCAAGAATAAATATTGAAACAAAAGCATAAGAGAAGGAACTCAATTGATGGAAATATCATCTCATGTATTATTCCTCAATATGAATACAATGTCTAATACATCTAAAGAGATAAAATATAATACCTTAGAGGAAGTTTGTAAAGCACAAAAAATTAAGGCTTACTAAAAGCATAAAAACCCCCCAGGTATCAAAAGCACTTTCCAAAACAGTCTAAAGGCTCACGAATCGGATGAATATGGTATGGCAGCTCATGAGTGATGTAAATGGAATGTAATGATGAATTTTGGAGAGACAAATTAGGTGGAGGTTGAATTGTCCAAGTGGAGAGAGTTTCCAAGTCAACTAGATTTACCTTATCCACTAGAAAGTAGAAAAAACATGATAAAGTTGTCTAAATCAGGAAAGTGCCTTTCTAATTCAGGAATGGAATAAAATCAGATAGAATCCAAGGAAATCTTATCCAGAATCTATTCAAAATTGTTTTAGTGACTTAGGATGGAATATGGAGGCATAAAAGACAAAACTAGGCCAACTACATAGTCTACACCTAGGAAAATTAATCTAGATGACTAATAAAATATATCCTAAGTATAGAATGGGATTTTAAATGTTCCAACACCCCCCCTTAACCCTGATTGTATGTGGTAAAATATCATAAATATAGGGCCCAAGCAACAAGTATTATGTTCACCCTAATGCAAAAATTTATTAGTCCATGTAGGTGAGAAAATAAGGAAAACCACTTGGGAAGAAAACCTCCCCTCAAGATCATGGAATACACCATAATAAGGCTCTCCAAACTCCAAGCAGGTGAGAACTTGGTCAAATATCTAGAGGAATATTATTCTTGGGAAGAAGTTGAATGTGCTCACTAGACTTGAGATTCCTAATATCAGGTCCAAATGATACTTGATGATGTACTTCATATTCTGTGCAATAGGTGCCAATAATCATGCAATGGATCAGAAGCATGACAGAGAGAGATAAATTCGTCACTCCAAACTGTATTTTTTCCTCCATAGTATTCAATAACACACCAAAAATAAAATCAAGGAGAGGTTCTAAGCATGTAGGATCTGCAACAACTGGTTGATTATTCGAATCAGAAGACATATGAGAGAACTGAGAGGTGTCTCCAACTTCTTGAAAAACATGTTGGCAATCATGTAGGAACTGGAAAGAGCATGGACAAAGGAAGTGAAGGTGCAAACAACAACCTCAACTGTAAACTAAATTCCAAATAACTATAGATCACATTCTTGGATACCATTGACCAACAAAGGATCCTCAATATCTAAAATGTAAGAGGAGAACAATGGTGAGAGATGGAAATATCTGAGCTCTTCTTCAACAATAAATTTCTGCCATTTTAACTTCAGTACCTACAAAACAAACTCTCTGAAACTTGTACTAGAAGACTAACTTAATCAAGAAATCCCAAGGATCTGATACCATGTGAGAATTCTATATAGGTTCAATACCATGAAATAATTCTAATAGCCAAGAATCTTGAAGCAAAGAAGTCCTCACAAGAATTTATTCAAAGATATGCAACAATAAATATTGAAACAGAAACATAAGAGAAGGAACTCAATTGATCGAAATATCATCTCATGTGTTATTCCTAAATATGAATACAATATATAACACATCTCAAGAGATAAAATAGAATGCCTTAGAGGCAAGTTGTAAAGCACAAAAAAGTAAGGCTTACTAAAACCATAAAATCCCCGTAGGTGTGAAAAGCACTTTCTAAAACAGTCTAAAGGCTCACGAATGGGCTAAATATGGTATGGCAGCTCATGAGTGATGTAAATGGAATTTAATGATGAATTTTGGAGAGAAGAAAGAGGTGTAGGTCGAATTCTCCAAGTGGAGAGAGTTTCCAAGTCAACAAGCTTTACCTTATCCACTAGAAAGTAGAAAAAACATGATAAAGTTGTCTAAATCAGGAAAGTGTCTTTCTAATTCAGGAATGGAATAAAATCAGATAGAATCCAAGGAAATATTATCCAAAATCTACCCAAATTCGTTTTAGTGACTTAGGATGGCATATGGAGGCATAAAAGACAACACTAGGCCACCTACATAGTCTACACCTAGGAAAATTAATCTAGATGACTACTAAAATATATCCTAAGTATGGAATGGGTTTTTAAATGTTCCAACATGGACGGTGGTAAGACCGAGTCATTATCTGAGTCCCACGAGGATATTAAAGGCACCTTCCTTTGGGAGGATGGCTAGTGAAAGATGATTATATGTGAAATGTTAAATGTGAATGTCAAATTTTAAAGTGAAAAGTTGACAATAATTGAATTGCAAAAGGTTGTTTGTCTAGAATCTATATGAAGCATTCCAAGCACTCTAACCATTTGTGAGGCACCACCATTGCTTGAGTGTTCTTTGTCTGACATACATCTAAATGGTTTCCATTTTCCCCTCATGTCGGAGAGGTTACAGTGTCGAAGGTATAAGTCCTTATTTTCTTAGCCTTCTTTTCCGCCTCACCCATCCTAACAGTCTGTCTAAGCCTGTGAGGAAGCATATGTAGGGAGATTCATGAAAGACTTGATAGTTTCTCCCACACATATATATTTTATTTGATTATGTGTCCATTGTTATCTATTTCATGTTTTAGTCTGGTTATTAACATAAACTTGTGAGCATTATTCATTTATCATACATATAGGACCATCCAGACTATTGCTCTACCTTCAGTTTGAGTATTTTGACTTGGTCAAACCCAGTTTGACTTGGTCAACACAGGTCCCAAGATGGATATGGTTACATTTACTCTATTGCTATGTTTTTATTCCTTTGGAGTCCATTCAGACCATTTTGGTGCTCCGGAAATGCAAAAATTGGTTCAATACAGTAATGGGGTGAATTTTTAAAGAAATGGACCATTTTTTGTCAAATTTTGAAAAACTTATTTGAGGGCCTTCCACCAAAATCATTTTGGGGGTATGAATAATGAGTATTACCAGATTGTTATTTTTTGGAATTTTTTGTGTAGTTAGATTTCTATTCCGAGCAACAAAAAATGAAGTTATGGGCATTTTCAATATTTATGGAGCATTTCAGGCAATTAATTATAAATGATCAAGTGACCATTCTACCTCAAGGAAATCGATTTAGATAATGGAGGTGAGAAAATGACTTGGGGATGATTTCTTATGATGAGATGAATCTCTACATGCATGTTCCATGGATTATCTTCATTACGAGAAGACTTCACATATCGCTACCTTAGTTTTAGGGAGGACGCCTTCCTTGGGCATGCACTATATGTTGATCATTTGATATGTTATCATGTTATATTGTTATATCATTGTAAAAGGTGGGATCCTATGGTGATTTATGTCCCTAGTGACCCCCTTATGATTTTGCCCCATGTTATATCATGTTGTTATGTTATGCTTTCCTTTCCTAAGGCATTATTGGGCAAAAGTGCTCCCCCCTTTATGACTTAGTCAATGATCCATGTAATGTAAAAATAAAAAAAGATATCCATTGTTGATGATCTCCATTGTATCTTTTAATCTCAACCACTCATTTAAAAAGTGGTTAGGCTTTTGGTCTCTCTCGGATCTATTTAAGAGAGAGGACCCCCTCATTGTAAAGGTATTTTGGCTCTTGGAACATTTGAATAAAAAGATTTTTTGCAGAAATTCTTGGATCTTCTTTGTGGGATGTTCTTGTACTTGATTGGAAAGTCTATTTCTCTTAGAATTTGTGATATTTTTTGTGGATCCAAATATTTTTGTGGAATATAGTGTTTTAATGTAGGAGGTCGACTTCACTTGGGCATTTTTTTGGGCTTCCCCAACTTGTTTCTCATGAAGGGGTTGTGTAACTAGGGGGTTTTCAATAGCATCTTGGATCTTTGATATGCTCTATATTATTTCTTTTTCATTTACTATCTTTATTTCGTGTGCATCAAATATTACACATGTAGTTTGCTTGTGCAGGGAAGAGGGTCGCATTACCTCCTCTGGGAAAATCAATTTCACTTGGAGACACTCTCAAATCATCTCAAATTGATCGAAAAGGGATAGATCATCACTTGCAAGGCATCTACAAGATTTTCTGGGTAAGATCTACTCCAAATATTTTGTTTTGAATTTTTAATCCATTAGTCATATAATTTAACTTTGCAAACCCTAACTACTAAAATTATAAAAATTCTCCGTGTCACATCACTTAGAATTTTGACAATTGCTTTCTGGGTTTTTATTTCAATGCCTAACCCAAGGTGGGTTCCCTAGGGAATCACCCTTGGAGGATGCCATATACCCTTACCCTTAGGCACTGATCTTCATGTTATTCGCCCTCCTTGGTTTAACCATCTTTCAAGTTAGTTTGTGGTCCATTCTTTGCTTATGTGATGAGACATTGTCATATCCATCATCAAGCTATATCCCTTAGGTTCTAGAAATCCCTAATTCATCCAGATCTACTACCTTGGTCCATTTTCCCAAGATTTAATTCATGTTTCCCAAGGAAACAAGATTTGATCGTTTATGCTAGCACCTACATCTTAGATCCATATTTTACCTCTAAGTCACTTGGATCAAACACATTGGGTTGACATTTGATCTCACTTAGGCCTCTAAACCCAAGCATAACCTCTCACGTGGCTTCATGCTTTAGATATAGAGTTTAATATATCCATCACCTTACGTATTCTATTGCAATAGTTTGATCTAGTGATTGGGTTTAGATCTCTCTTTCCTAGATAGATCAGGGTCTCCCCCTTTTCTACCTTGGGATTTGGTGACGTAAAGCGAAGAGTGCCTCCATTGGCATGACAACCAATATCTCCAGGGATCGAGGCCCTCTTAGGTCACCTATTTAGTTTCCCGGTTCCTCTACCATCCTTGATAGGATCATCCTATAGGGGCAACTACAAGTTGTGTGATAACATTTTTGGCACTGTTTCCATGGAGGTAAAGGCTTACCTTTGGTGTCTATGAGTATCTATGCATTATTTCATATCATATCACATCTGGTATTTGCATTGGTGGTTACATTTCTCATTGTTTAATTAATTTAGTCACCAACATAATTCACTCATGTCACCTCTCCTTATGACATAATCATTCGGTGAATTAATTTTGTGGTTCACCTAGCGACTCCACCCCGCGACTCTGTTGAGGAGTGAATCCATTCAATCAATCCCAAAATCTTATATCACAACTCCACTGAGAAGCGAACCCATTCCATAAATCACAATGAATTCAGATGTTTTTCTCCAAATGTCGCAACCTATGAAAGAATTAAATGAAAATATAACCAATTGTAGAAGGAAAACAAAGGAAACAAGCAAATGGCGACCACCATATTGGTATAAGGACAATTCTGAGCCTAATTATGGGTATGAACCTCAATGTCAAAAACATTATGATATGGATAGTTCTCCTCAAATGTTAAATGTCCCAACCACCCCAAATAAGTCGATTATTGAGCATCAAACCCAACCAAGGCTTTGGGTATACGATTCTCACCCAACGCAATCATCCAGAGCCTCTAGAAAACCCAATCCATCCCCTTTTTGACTTTTTAGAAATATATGGGGCATGTAACACATCCAATGTCACACTAGACTTACTACAGACTTTTTAAATTTTTTTTAAATAGTAAAATATATTTATGCTCATTAGCCACATGCATATTTCATATATGCAATCCTATAACAAATGCATTTGAATGCATAAAATATATACAAATAATTAGCGAAAGCTTCAACTTGATCCATAAGACCCATAATTTCTTTTAACAATGCATAGTAAGACTTATGTAGTAAAAACTACCTGCACAGTAACATTTGAGCAGTAAGAAACATGACATAGGAACTGCGCATTATGGTTCTCATAAATTATTTATGATAATAATTATTAATGTTTTTAGTGTAGGAAATTCCATATCTAATTCCTTATCCATACAACCCATGGTATTTAGCTTAATACAGCTTATGGTTTTCAAGCATAAATACCATTCATGCAAGGAATATTAACAAAGCTAAATCTAAGCTTTGACATAAACATTATTTCTATTTTGCATAACTAATTCAGCCCGTGGTTTTCAAAATCCACCAAACCATCCCATACTAAGCACAATAGACGAACTTTAGCATATGGACTTTGTTTATATTATTATTATTAAACAAAATTTATCTTCAACATAAATAAACAGCTTCGACATAAATAATATAATTCGACATAAACATATATTCTACAAGGTTAGCTTATGGAATATGTTTATGTTTTTTTATAAAACAAAAATTAACTTCGACATAAATAAATACCTTCGACAAGGTTGGCATATGGAATATGTTTATAAACAAAAATTAAATTCGACATAAATAAATACCTTTGACATGGTTAGCATATGGAATATGATTATATTTATTTATTAACTCGACATAAATAAATATCTTCGACAAAGTTGGCATATGGAATATGTTTATTAACTTCGACATAAATAAAGATCTTCGACAAAGTTGGCAACTTGGCATATGGAATATGTTTATTAACTTCGACATAAATAAATATCTTCGACAAATTTGGCATATCGAATGTGTTCATTAATTTCGACATAAATAAATATATTTGACAAAGTTGGAATATGGAATAGGTTTATTAACTTCAACATAAATAATTATCTTGGACAAAGTTGGCATGTGGAATATGCTTATATTTATTTATTAAATAAATATAAATTACCTTCAACATAATTATTTAAAACTTCTTTGGAATATTTATTTTGAACCTTGCATTTAACTCTTAGGAACTCATAATCCTTTTTAAGTAAGAACTTCGCAGTAACTACAAAGTGGGGTTTCCATAAATAAAATAGGAAAAACACTTATCATTCATTCCAATGCATAGAAGGAACTGCGCAAATTGATCCATATCAATGGAACATATGAAAACTAAAGTTATATATATATATAAACAATCCTTAAGTATTGTATTTTCAATTAAGACCAAGAATATTAATTATTCCAACATGTTTTGTTAGACTTACTTGGCGTTAAGTGCGAAGTGGGGTTTCCAGAAATTATATTTGAATACTCGTTTCAAACATAACATTTGAACATTTATGATTTATTTTTCGTCCAACTATATAAAAGTAAGAATATAATCCTTAATGAAATAATTGTATAAGTAAATATTTTATTTAACTCTTTTGAACTGCGCAGTAAAACATGCCATTCAACTTAGGAGCTGCCCAGTAAGAACAGGACTACATAGTCAACTACTGGTAATTTAACACAATCTTTTGCAATGAAAATTATTTATTTGCAAATAATGAGATAACTTAAGAAAATTAGCAAAATGAATAGAATTCTTATTTTTATCCATTCATATAATTTTCTAACATTGAACTCTTCGACATACTTTGAATAAATATTTCGATTATGAAACCAGAATTAGCCATTATTACTGTAAATCATCTTAAGCAAGAATTTCAAAACATTACCGTAGAATTGAAGTGAAAATTTAATCATGGATTTAAACATAATACCATGGAAAATTTTACCACGAATGAACTAATATAGAAAATTAGAAAAGCACCATTCTTATGAATTAAACTTATATGTTAAACACTTGAATTGGAAACTAGATGTGTGAATTCCATGCTCCATCCAACTGTATATAATTATGTTCATTAATCTCTCAGCAGAACACCACCCCCGAGTTGATACTTGTGCATTCACCAAACATACTTCTAACCAATTCCCAGACTTTTCATAATTTACACTCAGTAATCAGGAAAACAGGATTAAATACCAATTCCATGCCAAACAATGCACTTAACCCCTTGATTTCCTTTTGACTACACAATAGTGAAACAAATCACTGCCACATGTTCTCATAAATCCACCAACTCAGCTGCATACACCATTTTCCACTTCACTGGAATGACTAGAGACAAAATGGACAAATTGGCAACATAAATTTATCAAAAAATTGGCTCACGTGTTTAAGGATTCATTTCAGTTTTCGTTTTGGTATAATAATTATCTCCCTTGTTCTCTCTGACACACCCAAGCATGGAAAATTCTATCAAAATTCAAGCTTCTTCACCCCCTTCACATAGAATGGTCACCAATTACTTTTCCCTACATGCATAAGTTCCAGCATGCAACGTGGAACCATGTGGGCTCTCTCTCTCCCCCACTTAATCATAATTAAATAATAATTATGATTTTAAAAATATATTATAAAGTCATTTAAATGGGTTTAATACTTAGGAAAAAATTTAGGGGATTAAATATCTAATAAGGTCATAACATGGTCTCCCACCTAAGACATCTAACCCCCTTTACTATCTCTGGTGAATACACAAATCCCCAATCTTTGCAGCGTACTGCCTCAGCACATCCAGCTGTGGATTTTTAGTATTAATATTTACAAAGTACAAATTGTTTAACCTTACAGGAATTCATAGTCAATATTTACATCTTGACATCATCGGACTAGGGGTTTCAAACTAATGGTGTTACAAGGCACCTCATCCTTTTCCAAATGGATACGTTAGGATATTGCCTTGTTTTGATGGAAGTAATGGTATATCTATTGAAATTCATTTGGATTCCCTATGGGATTATATGGAATCTTTGGGTGTCGATGGTGAGGATGTCTATATGTGGGGCCTTGGTGCATCCCTAGATGGGGATGCCCGATTATGGTTTGATCATTTAACACCGAGATCCATGACTTGGTATGACATGTTCGAAAGACTGTTAATAGATAGATGGGGTGATAATGCTAATGATCCTTTAGAATTTCAATATGACAAATTTTGTGTTGATGATCAAAATTTGGATGATTTTATCTCTCAGATGGATCATTCCTCCCTTAAGATGTTCCAAATTATGAGTGTGCATGCAATTGATAGGAATATCACAGAATATTTTAAAAATAATGGTTCAAAATCTCATGCTCAAGTTAAAAGAGATATTAATCAAATCATACGAGATACTATGTTATTTTTGCTTGAAGCAATCACTATCCAGATTTTAGATCTAATCAAGCTCTCCATTTGTGAGTCCATAAAATCTTCTTTAGAAGAGCAACACCATAATCATTGTTCGAACGATCCAATTCTTGATTCATCTCCCAATCACATCTCTGTAGATGAGGAAAAAGTTGAAAATGGTTAGAATTCATCTGAGAGCTAACCAAATGATCATTATGTGATTGAAAATCGATATTGTGAAGATGATAGGGAAGTTAAAAATGAACTTATTTATGATAATGTGATTGTAAGTGAACCTGATCATGAACAAGTCTTAATAGAAAATTCTAACGGGGATCCTTGTCCTAATTTATATGATATCTCTCTTCCAGACCTTGATCAGGATGAGTTGCTTCAATGCTTGGGTTTAAGCAATCACAGTGAGGTTGATCCTTTTACTGATCTTGTTTTGAATTTTGAAATTAGTTGTGAAATCAAAAGCATCATTGATTTGAAAACCTTTCCCTTTTCTCAAATTCCAAGGTCAATCATTCCAATCCATCTGGGAGAAATTATATGTTTGCAATCCACCCTCTCATCCCAACTTTTCAAGTCTTCTTGTATAGTTTGCTTTCTAGTCAAGCTTTTACTTTTGAGATTTCCAGTCAAGAGTCTAAGCATTGTCACATAATTGGAGATAAAGTGCTCCATTTCCATTTTCAATCATATTTAATTAATAAAAAATTTCACTTTATTAATCCTTCTTGTTGGTGGATGGAAAGGTAAAATAAAGATCAATTTCATTGTTTCTCCATTTTTCACCAACAAGTGGGATTAATCTCAATCCTAGTTTTATTAAATTACAATTCATCCCCACTTGGTTTGTCTATTATTCCTAGAACGAACAGAATTGAGTATCTTAGTCGGGTAGATGAGGAAACCGAAAGAGAGAATGGTCTAGAGGGGATGAATCATATGTCATATTGTGTTCTTCCATCAATATTAAATTTGCATTATTTTCATGATCCTATCAGTGTCTTGATGGATGAAGTTTGCAAAAATTAGTCCCATCCCTGGCATGATTTCATTTCGCACTATCTATATCTTTATTTGAATTTCAAACAACAAACTAGAATGGCTTCAATTATTGTTCACATTACTTCCAAACCATATTTGACTTGTTGTATTATTAACTGTAAAGAAAGAATGTTTGATCCTTTCAGTAAGTGGTCACATTGGATTTATGATTTTACTTAACACTTTCCTAAGTGGTTAGCTTAGGGTAGGTAGGAAACTGAATAAGCTCACTTGAGAAGTAGTTAGTTCTATGATTCTATCTTTTCCATTAAGTCCGGTGGTTTGATTATTTGAGTTCCTTTTATTTTTTTGTTCTTGCAAACAAATTTTAAAAAAGCTTTATTTTCAGTTAGTAGACTAGCACTTTAATTTTCAGTATTTTTTCTTTTATGCATTTTACCTTTACTTATTTTCATGATAGGACTAATATTTGGTCTACGAAGATTGATATAGCGTTGGCATTGTGCAGGCGATAGGTACATACTCGAAAATGATGCAGACCCTCGAGTGCATGTCCGAGGATATAATTAGTAGAGTGATGAGGACAAGAGATTCTGAGGTTCGCAAGCACTCTATTCAACAGAGCACTTGTCCCAACTAGAGCTAGATGTTATCACATACATTCTAGCTAGAGCTACCATGATGCAGTCCTAATTTTTTCTCTAGTCCATTTAGCTAGTCCTGTGGTTGAGATGAGCCTATTTTTCAGCGGTGATGTATATATTTTTGAGCCAACAGCAACAGCTTTCCCCCTTGTCATGACTGATCCTACATGACTGTGAGATTTTAGATTGCCTAGATCTAGATTCAACATGACAACTTCACTTGGAATATTTCTGAGAATGAGAGAAGAAGAATAAAGAAGATATCTTGAGAAAAAACCATTGTATATTATTCATCAATATGTTTGCAATATATAATACATACTCAAGAGAGAAAATCGAATGCCTTAAAGGCGAGTTGTAAACACAAAAAGATAAGGCTTACTAAAGGAAAACAAAACCCTAGGTGTCAAAAGCACTTTCCAAAACAATCTAAAGGATCACGAATTCATTGAATATGGTATGGCAGCTCATGAGTGATGTAAATGGAATGTAATGATGAATTTTGGACAGAAGAAAGAGGTGGGGGTCGAATTGGCCAAGTGGAGAGAGTTTCCAAGTCAACTAGTTTTACCTTATCCACTAGAAAGTAGAAAAAACAGGATAAATATGTCTAAATCAGGAAAGCACATTCTAAATTAGGAATGGAAAGAAATTAGACAGAATCCAATGAAATATTATCCAGAATCTCCTCAAGTGCGCCCTAGTGACGCAAAATGGCAAGTGGTCCACTAAAACACAAAACTAGGCCAAATTACCCAGTCAACACTTAGGAAATTAATAAAAAAATAATTAATAAATTACATACTAAGTCTAAAATGGTATGAATGGGTTTTTAATACTCCAATCATAAAGATGATTACCTTTGTGAGTAGCTTGGAGACATTGTTCTTGTTGTACAGAAAGCTTGCCTTGTTCTTTTCTTGCAAAATCACGAATATCAATGTTATGTTCTTAAAGCATCTTGGCCATGATGTCCAATTTATTCCTGAAACAAGATTTCTCAGGATGGGTACCTTTTCAGCAATAAGAACATTTGGATTTCTCCTTCTTGTTCTTCATCTTCTTGGCTTTGGAATCTTCATCAGATTCATCTTCCTCTAACAACATCTTTTGTTTTCCTTTGGATATAAAATTCTTGGAACTCTTTGCTCCATGAGAAACAAGTGCAAGGTCCTTGGAGGGAGTTAGAGCCCTCATTTGAACTAGCTTGTCCTTATCCTTAGTGAGTGATTCAATGAATGCATCCAAGGTTGGAATCTTCCAGTTGGGAACTGCAAGTTTTGCAGTATGAAATGTAGACACAAACACTAAGTATTCAGAGCTAAGTTTTGACATAATAGTAAGGATTAGTTTATCATCCTTCTTATCTATGCCACACTGCTTGAGTTGAAGCACTAGGTTCTTGAATCTTGAGATGAATTCTTCCATTGATTTGAAATTACTTGGACTAAGTGATATCAACTTAATCTCCAATAGATGTCCTCTGAGATCATATTTCTTTCCAAAGAGAGACTCTATCTTTGTATGTACTTGATTTGGAGTGGTTAGAGTATAAATATGGAATAGAAGATATGGAGAGACAAAGAGAGAAATAAAACCATAAGATTCATCAAGCCTATTGAATCATTTAGATTTCAATGCAACAACTCCTGGCTCAGTTTCAATCCCCATAGTGACTCTATAAAGTCCTTTACTTCGAAGCTGGATGATCATATGCACCTTCCAGTCAAAGTAGTTGAAAGGAGTGAGAATCAAAGCTTGAGCTTGATTTTGATCCATGCTGGTGTGCTCCTGGTGATGGAAATATACTGCAAAAAACACTATGGAAATTGATATGAATCATTCTAGCTCTGATACCATGTGATATTTTATATTACCTAGATCTAGATTCAATATGATAACTTCACTTGGAATCTTTCTAAGAATGAGAGAAGAAGAATAGAGAATATATCTTGAGAAAAAATCACTGTATATTATTCATCAATATGTTTACAATATATAATACATCCTCAAGAGAGAAAATCGAATGCCTTAAAGGCAAGTTGTAAAGCACAAGAAGATAAGGCTTACTAAAGGAAAAAAAAACCCTAGGTGTCAAAAGCACTTTCCAAAACAATCTAAAGGCTCACGAATTCGTTGAATATGGTATGGAAGATCATGAGTGATGTAAATGGAATGTAATGATGAATTTTGGAGAGAATAAAGAGATGGGAATCAAATTGTCCAAGTGGAGAGAGTTTCCAAGTCAACTAGATTTACCTTATCCACTATAAGTAGAAAAAACAGGATAAAAATGTCTAAATCAGGAAAGCACCTTCTAAATCAGGAATGGAAAGAAATCAGACAGAATCCATTGAATTCTTATCCAGAATATCCTCAAGTGCACCCTAGTGACTCAAAATGGCAAGTAGACCACTAAAAGACAAAACTAGGCCAAGTTACCTAGTCAACACTTAGGAAATTAATAAAAAAATATTAATAAATTATATTTTAAGTCTAAAATGGTATGAATGGGTTTTTAGTACTCCAACAATGATGCCATTGAGACATACTTGTTGTATCCATGGTTCACTGAGCAGAGTAGCAAAGTACACAACTGGTACATTTCCCTTGCCCCTTGAGCAATTAGCTAGTGATGATGGTCAATTGCAGATGTGTCAGGGACAGGTATATGGTTGAGTAGAGGTATACATTTGCATTGCCTTTAGATGTTTTGGTTTCTCTATAGTTTATTTTAGTTACTGTAACTATGAATGTTTACTGACAATGGCATTCTGAGCTTCATGGTTGAAACCTGTGTCATGAGTGGTTAGAAATTCCCTAGTGCAAGTTCAATACATATGCTTGTTTGTATCCCCTACTTCACATGGACTTATCCTTATCTTTACTTTGATGGAATCACCCTCCACCTTCTCCATTCATCAGTCTCTTATGTTTACTAGTTTAATCCCGACTTGTACTTTGAATAGTGAGATCAAGGACTCCCCCCACTTAGACCTCTTTTTCAGATAGGCTCCATGTTTACCTTGTGTCTCGGCTCTAGAGTGTGTGGCATGTGTCACCAAAATGTTATCTTATAGTCCTCGAAAGCAAGTATTTTTAACAAAAGTTTTTTTAAACACGAAAGCATCAGAACTTAAATGCTATATCTAAATGGATGCAAAAGTTAGCAAAAACAATGTTACTAAACACTAAATTAAAATAAAATGTCTTTTGTAGCTAGTTAGTTTCCAAAGGATGAGCACTCATACTTTGGATGATGTAAGGTCATTTTCCCCTATAGGGAAACAGGGTGGTAACTCCATCGAACCTATGGACGATGGCAGGAAATGGTGGTAAGAATGAGTCATTATCTGAGGCTCGCAAGGCAATTCAAGGGACCTGCCTTTGGATGAAGGATAGTGAAAGATGATCATATGTGAAATGTTAAATGTGAATGCCAAATTTCAAAGTGAAATGTTGACAATAATTGAATTGCAAAAGGTTGCTTGTCTAAAATCTATAGGAAGCATTCCAAGCACTCTACCCATTTGTGAGCACCACCATTCCCTAAGTGTTCTATGTCTGGCATACGTCTAATGGGTTTCCTTTTTTCCCTTGCGTCTGAGAGAATACCTTGTCGAAGTTATAAGTCGTTCCCATTATCTTAGCATTGTTTTCCACCTCACCCATACTAGTAATCTGTCTAAGTCTGTGAGCAAGCATATGTAGGGAGCTTCATGAAAGACTTGATAGTTTCTCTCACACAGATATATTTTATTTTATTATGTGGCCACTTTTATGTATTTCATGTTTTATTCTGGTTATTAACATAAAATTGTGAGCATTATTCATCTATCAGCATACAAGACCATCCAAATTATTGCTCTACCTTTAGTTTGAGTATTTGACTTGGTCAATGTAGGTCCTGAGATGGATATGGTTACAATTACTCTATTGCTATGTTTTCATGCCTTTGGAGGCCATTCAGACCATTCCGGTGCTCCAGAAATGCCAAAATTGGTTCAATAAAGTAATTGGGTCAATTTTTAATGAAATGGACCAACTTTTATCAAATTTTGAAAAAGTTATTTGAGGGCCTTCCACCCAAAAAAAATTGGGTATCAGTAATGAGTATTACCAGATTGCTATTTTTTAGAATTTTTGGTGCAGTCATATTTCTATTTCAAGGAGCAGAAAATGAAATTATGGGAATTTTAAATATTTACGGAGCATTTCAGGCAATTAATTATAAATGATCAAGTGACCATGTCTACCTCAAGGAAATCGATTTGGATAATGGAGGTGAGGAAATGACTTGGGGATGATTTCTTATGATGAGATGAGGCTCTACATGCATGTTCCGTGGATTATCTTCATTCGGGAAAGACTTTAGATATTGCTACCTTGGTCCTAGGGAGGACGTCTTCCTTGGGGGTGCACTAGATGTTGATCGTTTGATATGTTATCTTGTTATATTGTTATATCATTGTAAAAGGTGGGATACTAGGGTGATTTATTTCTCTAGTGACCCCCTTATGATGTTTCCCCATGTTACATCATCTTGTTATGTTATGTTTGCATTTCCTAAGGCATTACTGGGAAAAAGTGCACTCTAGTCATTGATCCATGTAATGTAAAAATAAAACGATCTCCATTGTATCTTTTAATATCAGCCAATCATTTAAAAGGTTGTTATAGTTTTGGTCTCTCTTGGATATATTTAAGAGAGAGGATCCCCACATTGTAAAGGGACTTTGGCTCTTGGAACATTTGAATAAAAAACAATTTTGCAGCAATTCATGGATCTTCTTTGTGGGATGTTCTTGTACTTGATTGGAAAGTCTATTTCTCTTACCATTTGAGATATTGTTTGCAGATCCAAATATTTCCGTGCAAGATAGTGTTTTAATGTAGGAGGGCGACTTCACTTGGGCGTTTTTGTGGGCTTCCCCAACTTGTTTCTCTTGAAGGAGTTGTATAACCAGGCAGTTTTCAATAGCATATTTGATCTTTGATATGCTCTCTATTATTTCTTTTTCATTTACTGTCTTTATTTCTTGTGCATCAAATCTTACACACGTAGTTTACTTATGTAAGGAAGAGTAGTGCACTACCTCCTTTGGGAAAATCAATTTCACTTGGAGACACTCTCAAATCATCTCAAATTGATCGAGAAGGGATATATCATCATTTTCAAGGAATCTACAATATTTTATGGGTAAGATCTACTCCAAATATTTTGTTTGAATTTCTAATTCATTAGTCATATAATTTAACTTTTCAAACCCTAACTCCTAAAATTATAAAAATTCTCTGGGTCACATCACTTAGAATTTTGGCAATTCCTTTTTGGGTTTTTATCTCAAGGCCTAGCCCAAGGTGGGGTCCCTAGGGCATCACCCTTGGAGGACTTTGTCTACCCTTACCATTAGGCATTGATCTTCATGTTATTCATCCTCCTTGGTTTAGCCATCTTTCAGGTTAGTTTGTGGTCCAATCGTTGCTTGTGTGCTGAGACATTATCATATCCATCATCAAGATACAATATCCCTTAGGTGCTAGAAGGCCCTAGTTCATCCAAATCTACTACCTTGGCCCATTTTCCCAATATTTAATTCACGTTTCCCAAGGCAACAATATTTGATCATTTATGCTAGCACCTAAATCCTAGATCCATATTTTAATTCTAAGTCACTTGAATCAAACACATTGGGTTGATATTTTATCTCTCTTAAGCCTCTCAACCCAAGCATAACCTCTCATGTGGCTTAATCCTTTATATCTAGTGTTTAATATATCCATCACCTTACATATTCTATTGCAATAGTTTGATCTGGTGATTGGGTTTATATCTCTCCTGTCGATATAAATTAGGGTCTCCCCCTTTGCTGCCTTGGGATTTGGTGGCATAAAGCGAATAGTGCCTCGATTGGTGTGACAATTGATCCATCCGGGGATCAAGGCACTCTTAGGTCACCTATTTAGTTGCATGGATCGTCTGCCATCCTTGATAGAATAATCCTATAGGGGAAACTAGAAGTGGCATGATAACAAGACCCAATGGAAATTGATCCCAAGACCTCTAAGGACTTTGCACATGATCATCTTTTAATCAAGCTAACCCCTTGGTATGTATCTTTTTATAAAGGAGAAACATGGGAGTGAGATTTGATCTACTTATGTGTGCATGGATAATAAGATCATTTAATATAATCCCTCTACATACAACCACATTTGAACACTACCTCAAGGTACCCCATGGCTCCAAGAAAAACTCTTGTGGGAATTGAACCTTACCAATGGTCAAAAACCAAAATGACCAGTCTAAGCTCAAACTTGATGAAACAAAAGATCAATTAGAGATCATAAATGTAGAGTTAAAGAAGGCAATAATGAATGAAGGGGATCTGAAAGAAATGGAGAAGCTTCAAGGGGAGAGGAATGCATTGCTTGCTTGGGAAGGAGCCCATTAGAGAGGAAAACACTGAGCAGTTTGGATTAAAGAAGGAAACCAAAACACAAAATACTTGTATATATTTGCTCAAGGAAAGAATGCTTGAAACACCATAATAAGGGGATGTTCAATCAAGTTTTGAGGGCATAGACAAGGTAGTTCTTAAACACTATAAAGAAGAAATATAAAAGGTTTAATAAGAAAAAATATAGAGGAGACTTTGGTAATCTCTTCTCAATTTCACACTTTAATAGAATAGTCAATGATGAGAAATACTCACATTCTTTGGCATGTAGATTTTTACTTCTTAACTAACATTCCAAACATAAACAATCCCATTCTTTTGATTCATATATTATTATATGAGTCGGTCTAACATTTAAGAACATGTGTTTCCTCCTAAGAGATCATACTAGGTTCAAATATGGAGATGGGTAGAGTATGTACACCTATGTAAACGTTTTCAGTCAAATCATTGTGTGGAGGGTGTCCTTATCCTACAAACAAAGAAGTCTCATACACCAAATTGATATCTCACTCTATTGTAATTTTAAAATTAGATTATTATTACTATTAATAATTACCCAGAAAGCGTTTTTTAATGGGACGGTCGTTATGGAGCCTTCGTCCTCTGTCAATATCCTATCAAAAGTTGCCTCCTGTCCACTCCGTAATAAATGAAACACAATCATCAATGACAATTTTACACATCGGTCGCTGTCAACTTCCTCCAAGTAAAAATGGCTCGAACCCTACCCGCATTTAAAACAATATCCCTGCTCCTTCTTCGCAATGCGAATTACCAAATCACGAAGGATATCGTGTATTTTAACACAGTAAACTCTTCCAACCCGATCCGTTCTAACCACCTCAATTAAACAACGATTCCTGAGGTGGTTTATAAAATTGTCAGCAGTGTCTGGCAAATAGTTGTCTCCCCGACTCTCCTTGCCTTTGACCTTACCTTCTGCCACCCAGATGTCGATGACTTCTTGAGAAGAGATTTCTCTGTCTTCGGCCTAGGATGCTAAAGATAGAAAACATGAAGACTTTAAATTATGTGAATTCAGAACGTCGTAACTCCATTTGAGAAGTTGAAATAGTTATGTGTCCACTATAGAGTGCAGGCCATGAAACGTATCATAAATGTTTTTCATCTGATCTAAAGCATTATGCCAATGTTGTAGAACAATACCATGTTCTTTCATTGTAGAAACGATTACAGTTATGGCGAATAGAAAAACCTTGCACTCCTTTGTTGTTTCCATGGAAACTTCCTCTAATTTCTGTGGAACGTTTCCATTTCGATTCTCAAATGCTCTACTATGAAACAACTGCCAACCGGCCTCCTCATGCAACAACGTTTCCTCTTCTATAGTCTCTTGCACATTCATTCTCTCACACGCTTCTTTATCTCGTGTCGTTAGGACAATTTTAGAACATGTGTCATTCAAGGGAATTCCTAGGTCTTGAAGCTTGTTACTCGTCCACAGATCATGCACTCACATATCGTCCAATAGAAGAAGAACTTTTTTATTCTTTAAAAAATTGCGCATCACATCTTTTTGCGATAATATGGAAGTTCAAAGTTTAATCTTTTGGCAACTTGCTTTTGTAGATCTGAGATTTTATTTCTGGAGACTATTAGCTTAATAATGAGAGGTCAAATGAATTCATTACTTTTTGGCTGTCATTGATCGTGTTAAGCAACGATGTCTTATCTGTTAGAATTAGTAATTACTTCAGTTAATATTAGTTTCTATTTTTGACGTTTAGTTAATAAATGCAACAGCATACAAAAGCTATGTTAAAGCTTTTAGGGTTTTCCATAAGTGTTTAAATACACATTCGTTCTTGATTGTATTACATCAGTTGATCTCGGTTTATGAATAAAGATTGAAGAGCCTAGCTCATTCCGCATTATCTTTATTTTATTTCTGCCTCCAACATTCATTACCAACCCCCATGCCAAGTATACCAATTCCTTAAATATTTCTATCTTCTTCAGTCAACAAGCTCTCAAGAAGCTCCGACAATACCAGAAATTTTTTATTCCATTGTAAAGGTTTCTGTCTGTAGTAATTTTATTCAATCTTGCAGCATCAACTTCCCTTTTCTTTACCTGTTCTGCTGCTATCCACTACAATTTCACTCGCACTTCCTTCAAAAACGGTTATTGAGTGGTCCACTGGTTTGTCGGTCTAGAGATGTGCCTAGAAGGGAGATGCTCCTGCATCGGGCTCGTCTAGGTAAGGTGAATCTAGGACACAGGCACTCCATTCTATAGTTGTGGTATCGAATAGAACCAGACAATGCTCCTCGCTAATGCTCCTCCTGGGATTAGTAAAATAGCCTTCCTTTTATTGCCTGGAATTATGGGACTGATTGATGATTGAATGTGAACTAACCACTTAGTTGATTGAATTGGAACGAGCCACATAGTTCATCCAAGCCTCACTCATTAGGCCACTCATTGGGATTATTTAAATGCCTAAAATTGTTTTAATGGTCGTTTCCATGGATGCCCACAGACCTTACTGCGATAATGGTACTGAATCCCTTTGGAAAGTAAAGGCCAATTGAGTACTTTATTTATATGAGCAATGGTGGCACAGTAATAAGTTTGGTAGCTTCTTGTTGCAAACCTGTGGAGATTCTTTTAAAGGTAATATTGTAAACAAAACCTTTAGTTCTATGAATTTTCTTTGTAGCAATTATCTTCATGTCTAGATCTGAGCTCGTTGTAAAACGTTTTCATGTATTCCAAATATTTGTCGTTTATAGGTTACAACACATGTATTTTTAGGTGGTAGCTCTTTCTTTCCCAAATTTATTATTTCATTTATTTGAATATTAAAAAATAAATGATAGTAATATGAAAATAACTACAATTATTTGTATTTTAAAAGTGAAAATAAAACCACTTGTTTTCTTCCTATACAATCACAAACATCTAACCTTTTATTTGGATTTTGTTGTGGTACATATGCAGGTCCTTTCGTTGTGGTACATATACATTCAGTTAATTACACTCAAATTGTTTAAACTGAAGCATTTTCACTACAGATATTTAATGCAAAAAAAGTTTGTGACGTCCTTTGTTGTCAGAGGCCTATGAGGCTCCAACGAATTCCCATAATAGTCCAGGTACAAAAATCGAACCCAAATTTGTCCAGTAGACTTGTTCAGAGCTTTGTTCTCTCGAATTGTAACCTCTAAGCTCAAAAATCTCATCAAATCAAATTAAAATTGCCCTTAAGAGCCGTCTGGAAATCACCAGGGCGAGAATTTAACGGCACGAGCAATTCGTCCAAATTTCTTGACTTAAATTAATCTTTGACAAACCCTAACCTCTGACTCCGTTGTCAATGATAATTGATCTGTGACAAATTCGCCGCTTTGCAGCTCAAAGAAAATTACTTCGCAAATTCACCAGGTCTTGCCAAATCGAATTCTATATGTCTTTTACTTGGTGGATATTTATATTTCAATTTTTCGTTGATATGAACGACTCACCCTACGGTGCTTTGAGATATGCAAATATTGTATCTATGCATAAGGTTCACCCATTATCTATAGCTATATTTATGACATGTTATTTGTTTATTTTTATTATTATATTATGAAGTTGAATTTTACTTTTCTTTAAGTTGTATGAGATTCCATGTTTGATTTAGGTCGATCAATTTCCATAATTAGATTCTTATTCAAATTGATGGATGTTAATTAAATCAATAATTTGTAGATGTTTCATATACAATCACATGTTATTACTTTCCCATAAAATTATACATGTTTATTGATATCGATTACAACTTGCCTTATTCGGAAATTTTACCTTGGTAACGCCTACGACAATTTGCAGTCGTGATTTCTTCCTCCATCCAATTTCATCCACGGAGAATCATAGATTCACCTACCCCATCACACAATTATCAGTCAGGTCACCTCTGGCTTGCATCATAGGTGCGTAACAAATTTTATTACTTAACACACTAATGTAAAATATGTATTTGCAGTCTTTGACAAGTCTATGCGAACATTTTATCACCTCTATGTGAACATTTTTATCCTGTGAACATTTTATCTGATTATTGTTTATGGTTTTAGTTGAGACATATTCTCAACCAAATAATGCATTAATATATGAGGTCTTTTGCAAATTCCAAGTATAATTCATTTTTTGTTATCCAAATCAAGTATAGATTATCAAATTTAATTATGGGAAACTAATTTAACCATTTGTACATTAATTTGTCATATGGAAAATTATACAAATTATACATATGTGAAGATTATTATTAATATGCGCGCCTCTCTCATTCCCTCCTGGTTCAGAATTCGAATCTCATAGAAGAAAGATTGTCACTTTACATTTGGGGTGTTCTGTTTTTCTGAGTTTTTCACATTTGTTCGGCAAGGGGGTTTGGACTTTTCAGTATCTGCTAGCAGGAGCAGGTTTCTTGGACTTATCAGTATTTGCTAGCAGGAGCAGGTTTCTTGGACTTATCAGTATTAATTTGGTATCGTATGTGGAGAGATCTTTCAGCAGGTGAATTTGGTTTAATGCAAGAATTAAATCCAAGAATCTTTGAATTTAATTGATGATAATTGTCCAACTTAATCTCCTCAGGTTCTATATTTTGACACAGGGACGAACTCTTTTCAATGAAATATTTGACAGTTGACAGCAGTGTAAAGCAAATGCCTATAACCCAACTGTATTATACACCTCCTAGCCCATTGTCATTAACATTGACGGGTGCTTAGGTTTTTAAAGTTATATTAATGCTCAATATAATTAATAATACAAAGATGAAAACAAATCTAAATTTAACTAGATTCTAATTAAAGCAGGTCATCTCCTTGTATAATCAGTTTTGACAAGTTAAGATAGATGACTGAAAATTAACCACCTTGTTCAGGGGCCATATAGACCATTACAAAAGACATTTACATCAATAGATTTGGATCTGCTATAGACCATTGTCCCTTGATAACATAAAACACTGTATGTTAAAAAAAACAAAAAACACAGTTTTTGAACCTTTTTAATCATGTAAAAAACTTTATACCTTCAAGGTTTTATGATTAATTCACTACGAAAATCTGTTGTAAATTGATTCTAGAAATGAAAACTCAAAACAGTAAATCTTTTAATCCTGTACTTTAGCTACATGAGTGTTTAATCTTTATATTTCTTGTAGTAAGCTGTTCATCTAGGGTATGTACTTGGATCATGCTTAGTTAAAGTATCATTTACCCATTGAACTAAACATCATTTACCCATTTTCATTGATGCCAAATATTATCACCCACCTGAATTGGACAGTTAAGCAACCATTAAATTCCTCTCTTTAAATATACCATAGTATTAACTTTTTATATAAAAATAACAACAATTTTAGTTTATTTTTATTAAAAATAAGTACTATTCTTGTTGTGACTTAATAGGGTTACCAGGTTTGAAATTTCACATCCCCTCTTCTCAAATGAAAATTTAAGATATTTCTAACCAAATAAATAAATAAGAGGTATCTGACGATATATCAAATGGAATATTGAAATATGTTTAGATAAACTAAATAAAATGTATTGTGGGTATTGTAGCAAATTTTCTACATGGGCATAGTTCCATCCCTTCCATGCTTTTTTTGAAAATCTATAAAATGACTCAAGTTTCATGGGCAAAGTTCCCAACAATGAGGTGGAACTATGACTCATAATTCTTCCCCATATTTAGGGATAATTTTTGTTGGATAAAGAGGTTGATTTGAGTACCTCTTATCCCATTGAAATACATAATCCCATTTGAAATAAACATTTAACTCTTAAGCATATATATTAAAAATATTAACAAAATCAATTTCAAAATTTAAGATAAAAATAATAAAAATATTAAGCAAAATCTATATAATCCCACAAATAAAAGTTTAAAATTATCTCAAAAGAAAAAAGATCAAATTAATGTTCCTAAAATAGATTTGGTAACCGAAGACATCATTAATAGAAATATTAGATAACCTAGAACAAAATACAAATAGGTTGATAAAATTCCTTATAACAAATCTGATAGCTGGTAAGATTAATAGGGATCCCATTGCCTTAAAAGACAATATAAGTAGGAATATTATGTGCCTTACATAAATATTAACAGTTTAAAAAACAAATAAAATTAATTATAGAAATACTATACATTACACATCTAGTGTTGAGTGGATAACTCCCGAATTTACTTTCTTCATTAGTTAAGATGTTTATTTATACATTGGCCAAATGTCTCTTGGACTTCATATTCTAAGAGATCTATTAGAGTTCCTATGACTCCTCATCTTCCTCTTATTGAACTGACTATTATATTTACATTATTTACAATTTGGGTGGAATCATAATTCCGAAGGATTAGATTTTCAACATTCCCCCTCTTAATCCGAAGGGGTGTTTGTGAGTCTGATCATGGTTCTAAGCTTTTCGAATTTTTCTCATCCAAGTGCTTTGGAATTTCATTTTCAAATTCATAAAATGTCTTTAAATGGGAAAATTTCTCCAAACTATCAAGTTATCTTTCAATAGATTGGTCATTTTTATTCGTTTCAAGAAAAATGACATATTTGGAAACAACAAACTTCTTGTTTACCTCATCATAAAGACGATATTCTTTGGAGGTTTTTGAATACTCCAAGAAAATGCATCTTCGAGAGTTTAGCACCAAGCTTATTTCTTTGCTATTAAGGCATAGCAGGTGGAACCAAAAACCCTGAGATGCCTAACCAAAGGATGGTGTCCAAACCACATATCATGTGGAATCTTGTCTTCAAGAGCATGAGATGGAATTCTATTTCTCAAATATACTGCACATAATATAGCATCACCCCAAAACATCAATTTCAAATTCTTGAAAAACATCATTGAGCGTGCCATATTCATTATGGTTCTATTCATCCTTTCTGCCACATCATTTTGCTGAGGACTGTAGGGAACTGAGTTTGATGTGTAATCCCATGTTTACAAAGATAGTCTTCAAAAGCATTAGAGGTGTATTATTTACCATTATTAGAATGAAATGTACCAATATGAGTTTGTGCTTGATTTTCTATCCATGCATGAAAGTTCTTGAATGTTTGAAAAGATTCGGATTTTGTCTTCAATAAGTATACCCAACACATTCTAGTATAGTTATCAATAAAGGTCATGAGGTACTTATTACCATTTGCAGAAGGAACTGGCATGGGGCCACATAAGTCAGAGTGAATCAGTTCTATCTTTCTACATGCTCTGAATTTAGACTCTTGGAATGGGTGCTTACTATATTTTCCTAGTATGCATGTATCATATTTGTGTTGAAGAATGTAACTTCGGAATATATTCTTATTTGTATCATTTGTATTATTTGTATTGTACTTCCTTTGTGAATTATTAATGTAATATTTGATCATGTAAAAGTCATTGAAAGAATCAATGTAAGACCTAATTGTTAGGTCAGCCTAGAAGAATCCAGAAAATAATATTTTATTGTAAACTAGACAAGTCGGCCTTGTTAGGAGAGTCAAGTCGGCCCTGTAAGTGAAAAATGTCAAGTCAATGTTTAGTATAAATAGGAGGCTCACTCTCCTCATTTGGTAACCTCAATCACTCATTAAGTTCGCATGAGAAGAGAGATAGAGTCAAGAAGACTAGCTGCTTTTGGAGACTTCTTGTTTTGGGTTATTTCACAAGGATTACTATTGTACTTTCTGACGAATCTATATTGAAGAAGTTTGCTAGGTTTTTTCTTCCCCATGAGTGTTTTCCCAGGATAAATTATTGTGTACTATTGTCTAAGATGTGCTTATTTATCTTTCAATGATCCTTTATGTTACTGCATTTAAATTTCTAACATGGTTTCAGAGCTAGCCCGAAAGAAACATTGTGCAGCTGCAACTGCCAGAAGTGAAAACTAGGGTTTCTCTTTCCAAAAGCTTTCCTCCACAATTTGGATGAAAAAGAGGGTCAAGGAAACTCGCCCTAGGAGGGAGCATATTTTTGTGGAAGAAGAATTCAGATCAGAGAACTTGCATTTATGGGCCCACCACTACAGCTTGGAAAACTATGGCATCAAGTTTTTTGAAGTTTTGTCCACAGACTCGGATAAAAAATACCTTTGCTCAACTCGCCTTGTGGAGGCACATCTTTTCTTCCACTCAGTTTTTCAAGATACTGAAGTTGAAAAATTAAGGTTTCCCTTACAAACCCTAGGACCTCCTGAAGCCAGATCTCAGAAATCAGTACTCCAGGTTGGAGCATCTCATTTGGTAAGTTTTACTATCTTTATTTCCATTTGAGGTTCTCATTTATCAAGTTTATCAAGATAAAAAACGATACCAAGAGTGAGGATAAGCTTGAAGGAGAAGACAAATTATGTGCATGGAAGTACAGGGTGATGCTCATTCTAGAAGAGAATGAGTTGGATAATTATATCAAAGAAGAAGTTGTGGAGCCAAAGGGATATGAGGATAAAGCCAATCATAAGAAGAACCTGATAAAGGCCAAGAGGATCATTATAGATTCCATCAAGGATCACTTGATCCCACACATCTCATCTCTATGAACTCCAAAAGAGATGTTTGATGCACTGAAGAGATTATTTGAAGGAACAAACATCAATAGAAAGATGACCTTGATAACTCAACTCAAGGTTGTGAAGATGCAAAGCAATGAAAGTATTTGATCTTACATCACAAGGGTCTAACATATCAGAGACCAATTATAATCCATTGGAGACCATGTCGAGAATGCACAAATAGTGATGGCCAACATGAATGGACTTCCAAGGTCATGGAAATCATTTATTGAAGGAATATGTTCCAGAAATAAGCTCATTAGATTTAGTGCACTTTGGGAAACTTGCACCCAAGAGGAAGCACAGATTGAAGCGAGAGAAGAGAAGTTAGGTGATGAATACAAACAAGCTCTGGAAGCTCATACCAAGAGAAGCAAGAAAGAAGATCATCATCACAAGTCTAACAGATCCCACACGGGTCAAAGACCTCCTAGAGACTATTCGAGTATCAGATGCTACAATTGTGATGAGATGGGACACATTTCAAGAAATTGTCCCAATAAGAAAGGAAACAAGAAAATACATCATGCTCATGTTGTAGAGGATGACGAACCAACAAAGAAGAAATCAAGGGAAGATTCTTCAAGTGATGAAGAATATGTTATAATATCAGCACTTTCAAGTATGGTCTCACTTGGAAACAATAATTGGCTTGTTGATAGTGGTGCTTCTAATCACATGACATATTTCAAGGATGCTCTCAATAACCTCACAGAAAAGGACTCACCTCACAAGGTGAAACTTGGTGATGATTACCAATATCCCATAAAAGGGGTAGGAGAAGCTTCTTACAAGCTTGAATAAGGAAATCCTATTAAGATGAAAGATGTCCTATATGTACAAGGACTAAAGAAGAATCTACTTTCCATCTCAACATTAGATGAGAAAGGATTCCGAGTGGAATTTGTTGATGGCCAAGTACTTATGTGGCCTAAAGGTAAAACCTTTGATGATGCAGTAGTGTTTGGAGTGCAAGAGGGAGGATTTTACAAACTCAAGGGACAGCCAGAACAAGCATTGGTTCATGAAACTATGGAAACAAGTGAATTATGGCATGCAAGATTTTCTCATGTCAACTACAAGGCATTACCAATCATGAGCAAGATGGTGAATGGTCTACTTGAAATCCAGTCTAAGCATGAAGGCATATGTAAAGGATGTGCGAAAGGGAAGGATGTGAAGAAACCATTTCCAAGCAGTTATAGCAAATCCAAGGAAATTTTGGAGCTTATACACTCGAATTTTTGTGGATCTATGTCCTCCAACTCACTAAGCGGGTATGCTTACTATGTTTCTTTTATTGATGATTATTCTTGTAAGACCTGGATTTATTTCTTGAAATCTAAAGATGAAGTATTTAGCAAATTCAAAGAATTCAAATCCCTTATAGAAAATCATACTGAAAAAAATAAAGACCATAAGATCAGATAATGGAGGTGAATTTACCTCAGGAGATTTCAAATCATTATGTAAAGAATCAGGGATTAAGAGGGAGATGAGCACTGTAATATCCCCATTTTGACCCTTAGGATATATTGGCTTTTATGTAAACATTGTGCATATGTGATGTATGATTCCTAGAGTGTAACTCAAGGCCAAGGCACCGCTAGTGAATGCTTAGACTTAAGAGGCAAGTATTTGACATTGTGTGATCCATGTGTTATTAAGCCATGGAAATTGTAAAATTATGTAAATATCATGTAATAAAAATACTAAGGGGATGACTATGGATGCAACTAAATGAGGGAGAACTATGTATCCACTAGGGAGAGGTGAGGGAGTTTTGGGATTAAACCATAGGCTTCCATATGTCACCTTAGGAACAAACCTTTGAATGTCCTAGATGCCATTTAATTATGCTGCAGCAAGTGGGTAAATAAATGGTTCATGAGGTCGATGGAGTGTGGGGAAACCCCGAAATTCGGATGGCAGGGTATGGAGATTTGTTTTCCTTGATCTGCATGTCACTCTACCCCTGGGAATTCATATTCCCTGATCCCCATTCCATTAGGGGGAGAAATTGGAGTTTTGGGAGGAGAAGGGAGAGATCCGAGCGGTGAAGAAAGAAGAAAATCACGATTCTATAAAAACCCCGTTATTCCTCATCCATTATTGAGGTGATGTATTTTCAGTTTTAGCCTTTTCAATTTGTATGGAGCACGTGTTTCGGCCTCCAACCAGTTTCTTCTCTTCGCCATCACAATGCTCACACCCTAAAAAAAAGTCAATACCTATGATGTATATTGGCCATACGATGAGCTCTTGCCCTCACACATCAAGGGTAAATTTGTTAACATCCAAAAATTGTTCACTATCTCATCTCCCTAGTCACATAACCTATTTGTCCACTTTTCCTACATTTTTGGCCTCCAAAACCCCAAAAAACCACAAATTGGTAACCAAATGGGGAAACATCATTATTTCCCTTCTCAATTAATGAAAATCCTCCAAAAAGGGATAAAATTCCATAAAAATGGTCAAAATCCCCAAAAAAAGAAAAAGAAAAAGGGAAAAAGTCAAAATAAAATTAAAAAAGAGGGAAAACTCAAAATACTAATAGCCAATACTATTGGTTTCCCAAAACCATGGGTCAATACTCCACCACCCAAAATCACTATAAAAGGGCGATGGAGGACCCCCATTTCACATACATCCATAGTCACTCTTCATAACCTTATGCTGCCAAATTTCCTACAACACTCTAGCCTACCCTTTCAAGATTTTTCGCCCATCTAGTTGAATCTTGACCACCCATTGAGCATTTGGAGAAGAGCAAAGAACTCTGGAGACCCGACACGCTACTCTTCGTACTGCTGCAAAGGACCCCATCACCTCATCTTCTGAGGTAACCATTACGGAAAATCCTTGTTTTCCATATAATATAAAAAACACAAGTTTCATTCATGGGTTCCTATTGATCTATCATTTTACTGCAGTAGTTAGATTTATTTTATGTGTGTTATTTGCACATATCATTTGCTTATTATCTAGTTTTTATCCATTGTTATGAACTACTACTAAGGGTTCATGAATCCTTAGTAGGTGCACTTTAGCATGAGATGGTGTGAAAACACTAGCTATAGAGAGGATTTAAGAACCTCTTCAAATTCTAGAGTATGAACTGGATTATCTTGCTCAGAATTTGAAATAGAAGACATTGAGAACATGAGTGTTGAATCTGCAACTTCTTCTTCATCTTGAACAAATTCATCACGAGATATGATTGAGGCTGAGACATAATTAGAGAGAACACTTAAGGAGGTATCACTGGGCTTGTTCTCCAAATAATTTGCACCAATCTTTTCATTCTGCTTGCCAAATGATTTGTCCAGTTGGGACCATAGATCACTTGGATATTCAGTAGTATCAATGAGGTAGTGCATACTAGGAGACATAGCAATACACATTGCTCCAAAGGATCTGTCACAGTCATTTACCCAATCATTCTCCTCTTCATAGGAAGAAAAATCTCTCATAACACTAATACACATATCAAAAAGACCCCGTCTCTTCAGATATGCTATCATCTTTGGTTTCCACTCATCACAGTTGAATGGAGAGAGAGGAGGAATTGCTTTCAGATTCATGGAAGTTGTTGTAGAATACCTGCAAAAACAATGAAAAATATCTATTGCTACTATTGCAACAAAACTGCAGAAAACTGCTGAAATAAATGTTGCAACTGCATAAAACTGCTCCTACACTCAAAAAATTCGAATAACCTGCAAAAAACCCTCAATTTTTGGAGATAGACTACTATTGATCACTGCTTTTGGATAGTAGGCACATTTTTCCGGGTCCTTCACACCTGGCTATACCTCATTGGATTTCCCCAATGAATTCAATGCAATGGCACCAAGATTTGCAATGGCAATCCAGAGGCTTCTAGTGCACTACCGAAAGCAGATGCTCAACCTATTCGCTCATGGGCTCTGATACCATGTGAAATTCTATGTCATATCATATCTAAGAGCTGAGGATACCTCACAAAAAAAGAATGAGCAGAAAATTTGAATAAGAGTGAAAACTGCAGTAAAAAAGAGCAGAAGAATAATTATGTAGCAGAACTCATATAGGAGCAAAATAATGTCACACTGTCCAATAATCAGTATAATAAAAAATGATATTACAATGGAGAGAATTCAAATCACCTAGGAGAATTCGAACCTTAGTTGGTCTAGCATAGGGATTATCACCATTGGAGTGCTCCAGAAGAATCAAACTCAACTGAATTGAACCTAAACTCTACTAACTGAAGTCACAATCAGTTAACTGACTAAGGAGGGTGCAATAGTGATTTTTGAATGCAAGTCAATCATAAATGGGAGCATGAGGCCACAATCAGTGGCATCCTGAGCTCTAACCCCCAACAAGAGTCATCTAACTCAGTTGGAATGCACTAGAACACTTAGTGGGTTCCTATAAAATAGGGAATTGACTCAAGTGGTCCTAAAATGATGCATGCATGGATCAGAAGGTGGTATATGGATCCTGGATGACATCTACACACCACTAGGGGGGAAAATGACATCATCAACTACTAGGAAAAATAAATAATGCTAGGTAGGACAAGGATGGAGTATTAAAATATCCTAACAATTACCTCGGAGCATGGGAATAATTACGGGCGAGTTGCGGCCGCTTTGTGAAGACTTGATATATTTATATTTTGATAAATTACCATCTCCTCAATAGAGGCATCGGGCACATCTTGATCTCTGATAAGTTGGTATATTTCACCCCATTTGTATTCGGGGACTACTCCGGTGACAGCTTTAGTATCTTCAAACAGGGTTTCCATGGTAGTTTCTGGAACTACTTCAATGTCCGAATCAGATTCTACAATTTTGGCTTTGCGCTTGGAAGACCTTTTATACATATCTAAGTCCTGTACCAAAAGAATAGTATCAAGACTCTTCATTGTTTAGGTCTATAGTACAATTAAAATGGAAACAATAAAGCCTATAAGAACATGAAAGAGTTTAGTTAGTTCAGGCTCTGTATTATCAAAAGTTAACTTATTTAAGCTATTAATTCATTTAGTAATTTATTTTTCAATGCAAGTCATTATATGAAGAGAATGTGTGCTTGTAACAATCTCTGTGAAAAAATGAAAATCATATCTTAGGCTTGTCTTATCAAACCAAAAAGACCAGTTCAGAAGTAAAAAATCGTTAAGGTGTCCATTTATCTAGTGAGAGTTCATAAGTTTGCAATCTTGTTCCATTGGGTTTTAGGATTTCACAATGAGTTCAGAAAAAATGACAATATAATAAATTTATAGCATTTATCCCTTCAAATCAAGCTGAAGCTAACTCAAATATTCTATTTTCTGAAACTTAATATGTGAACATAATTACTTTATATGAGAACTAGGGTAAATCAGTTCATTAACCATTTTAACTGAAAATCAAAGGAACCAATGTTGTGCAATTTTGACTGTTCTCTCGACTAACTAACGCCAAACTCCTAGGGATTTACTCCCCATTTTGACCCAGGTAGACTTCAAAGGAAACAATGTCGATGGCTCTTTAACAAGTAATCTCCTAGTCTGAAACTCATCAAAGCCAACTTCTTATCTTGGGAACACTCTGTTGATGTATTTGTAACTTCAGAATGTATTTCACTTGTATATTTTATATTGTATTTATATGAAACTGTACTTCCAACGGAGAGGTTTCATTCCTCCGATCGGGAAGGTCATTATTGTATTTGATAGGGTTATTAGACTCCCCTAGTGGGGTCGGCCCTAAGTCATGTTGTGATGGGTTATTAGACCCTCCTAGGAGAGGTTGGCCCAGTTAGAGTAAAAGGCAAGTGAAGTCAAGTATAAATAGAGAGTGTGACTCCATCATTTATTCATTCACTCACTCATTCATTCTTACAAGTGAGAAGTGCACATAAGTGGAGGAGGAGGAGCTGTGTAGGACTATCTCTTTGTTTTGGGGTTTTGTACTATTGCTCATTCTAGGAAGTTGCGGGGTTTTCTCCTTTATGGTTTCCCCGATGAAATGCTTTGTGTATATTGTCTCTTGTGATTGATTATGTTGTGTTTTTTATTTTCTCAGATAAGATCCTAGATCATATTGAATTAAATGTTGAAAATATAACATGGTATCCGAGCTATCCTAAAGGAAAGCATTGTATGGCATTTACGACACTTGTTGCACTTGCGACAAATTGGAAGCTAGGGCTTGGTATAGTAAAAACTAGTCATCGTGGAACTTTCGCTATAAATCCGTTTTGGAGAAGGTTCAGGATCTAAATTTTTTACAAGCCGCATATTAGATATGGATGTACCCTGTGTAAAAATTCCAACCTCATATTCATTGTATTTTGTGAGATATTATTCGTACAAGCTAGGGTTTCTGCCTCTTCCAGAATGCATCCCTAAACATGTGACCTAGGAACAAAGGTCATATCTAGGGCTAGGAAGCTCAAAATGGAATTCCGTAAAATGGGTCAGTTAGGGCGCGGACTTTAGTTTCACAAGTACGAGTTTTAGAGGCCTAAGTTGAAACAATGACACGTGGCACTCCGTACAAGTTCGTTGTGTTGTTTCATCCCATAAAAAGGTCATGTTGTGACACTTAGAATATCTCTCTCATGGAGAATCCATTGAAGCTCATATTTATGAGGTTGGAAAGATGACGGGTTAGTCTACCATAGGACGAATTTTCAAACCCTAAAGATTCGGAACTTCAAAGATACACCAGAAACAATATGACATATATTTCTGTCAAAACATAATTGGATTTTGAGCACTTTCATTTTTGGCTTGTCACTGCTGCGGGAAATTAGGGATTTTGACAGAAGTGGAATTTTGGAGTGTTCTCAGCATAGGATTTCTCTCCTTAAAAAAATCAAAATTTAGAGACCAAGATCGAATTTTTTGGTTGGGTATAACCCTGGGATTTGTCAAACCCTAATTTGACTTTTGGACTAGAAAACCAAATTTTGACAGAAGTTGCAGATCTGAAATTCGTAGGTCATTTTTGGAGGGTGAATTTTTGGAGTTTTCAAAATCTGAGCACACCAGCTTGCCCGCCTCAGTCAATTGCATCTCCTTGTCTAGACAAAATTTTGAAATTACAATTTTGTATTTTTTTAGGATTTCTCTGTCAAACCCTAGCCAGTTCCAGATCCAGTTTCAGCAAATCAAAGTGGTAAGATCTAAATATTTTATTTCCATTTGAGTTTCTCATTAAGATGTCTCACCACACCAAGCTTGAGGATAAGCTTGAAGAGGATGATAAATTCCGAGCATGTAAGTATAGGATTGGGTTAATCCTGGAAGAGAATGAATTGGACACCTACATAAGTGAAGAGGTTCCAATGCCAGAGGGAGATGAGGCTAAGGCCTTACATAAGAAGAACTTGGGCAAGGCCAAGAGGATCATTGCAGATTCTATCAAAGACCATCTCATACCTCATGTGTCTTCTGTAAAGACACACAAGGATATGTTTGATTCCTTGACCAAGCTATTTGAAGGAAAGAACATAAATCGGAAGATGACTTTGCGGAACCAATTGAAGAATGTGAAGTTACAAAATGCAGAGACCATGCAATCCTACTTCACAAGGGTCTCTCAAATAAAAGAACAACTTGAAGCTGTGGGAGAAGATATAGAGAATGGTGAAATTGTAATGACCACCTTGAATGGTCTTCCTAGATCATGGGATTCCTTCATTCAAGGAATTTATGCTAGGAAGAATCTCATCACATTTAGTAGGCTGTGGGAGGAATGCTCACAGGAAGAAGCTCGAATTGTAGCTCGAGAATAAAATATGGATAATGAAGACCAGGCTCTCATAGCACACACTAGGAAAAATAACCACAAGAGGGAGCATCCTCATCACAAGAAGGGTAAAAACCACCACCAGAATCGGAGGGAGAACTTTGGAGGAACCATGAGAAATATTTCTCACATTCAATGTTATACTTGTGATGAGAAGGTACACTATTCTAGAGATGGTCCCAAGAACAAAAGTAGCTCCCACAAAAATAATAACAACAAGAGAATACATCATGCTCACACTGCAGAGGATGATGAACCTCCAAGGAAGAGAACCAGGGAAGATTCTTCAAGTGATGAAGAATATGTATTGTAATGAAGATAACCAACTAAATGGGTTCCACCTCATAAGTTGAAGCTAAAGATGACTTTCAGTTTTACTTGAAAGGAGTAGCAGAAGCTACTACAGAGTTGGAATCCAAAAAACAAATAATCTATGAAAGAACCTCTCATCCATTTTCAAGCATTGGTTAAGGTGCACACTATTAGAGACTCCAGTAGCTCCTGCAAGGAAGCAAAGATTGAGAGGGAGTCCACCCAACAACCAAACAAATATAAGTATTTGAATTGTCATTTCTTATATATATGATTACTTAAATGATGTTGTTCAGTCATATACATACTTATGTTTCTAAATTTAAGATGTATATTATGCATGTTAGAAAAGTTGCATTAATGATCAAGATACTACTAATATGCAAGTAATGGGTAAGTGGCCTATGGTACTGTACAACACTCCATTGCTACTTATCTAGATTGAAACCTCTTTGCTGACATGTTGGGAGTAGTGCACACTCTTAACAATGTTCTGGTAGAGATGGAAGGCATCTAGAAAGCCACAGGATATGGATAAATGTTATATTGAAGCATTGGCTAAGATAATTGCATGACTGTATGACCTATGTCTTTATGCGTAAGAATTTATTCTAAAAACTATGAGATGTTTCTAATCATGCACTTGAATTTGAATTGTAGGAAAGATCATGTACAATCACCTACAGAAGAAGGACAACGACATTTGTTCCAGCAATAGAGTTCAAGAAAATTACGTTTTGAATATATTGAAGAATATGAAGTTCCCAGGATCAGGGATGCAGTAATGGAAGGATGCCATGATCGAAGAGTACCAGTCGATCATGAAGAATGATGTCTGGGATGTGGTCCCGAGACTAGAAGGGAAGTCTGTGGTGACTTCCAAGTGGATCTACAAGATCAATCATGTAGCAGATGGCAGCATAGAGAAATACAAGGCAAGATTTGTGGCTCGTGGCTTCTCCTAGAAAGAAGGAATAAAAATGAGGAGACATTTGCACCTGTAGCCAGATATACTTCCATCATATTAGTACTTGCTCTGGCTACAGTGATGAAATGGAAGATACACCAGATGGATGTCAAGACAACGTTCTTGAATGGTGTAGTGGAAGAGGAAGTATATGTGGAGCAACCACTCGGGTTTGAGACACATGATAGGGAGACTCATGTGTGCAAACTAAAGAAATCCTTGTTCGGTTTGAAACAAGCACCTAGGACATGGTACGTCAGGATTGATGGCTTCCTGACTAGTTTGGGCTTTACCAAGAGTAAAGCGGATTCCAACCTTTACTACAAGGTTGAGGAAGGAAATCCAGTGATACTCCTACTATATGTAGATGACCTGTTTGTGACAGGTGAGGATGGGTTGATTGCCGATAGAAAGAGGAAGCTTGCTTCCAAGTTCGAGATGAAGGAGTTGGGTTTGATGCACTATTTTCTAGGCATGGAGGTGTGGCAGAATGCAGATGGGATCTTCCTTGGACAAGGGAAGTATGCAGTAGAGATCCTGAAGCGGTTCAGGATGATGGACTGCAAGGCCATGGCCACACCTATGGCATCGAACCTGAAGCTATTAAGTGATGCTTCATCAGAGTCAATTGATGCCATGATGTATCGTCAGATGATTAGGTCCTTGATGTACCTAACGAATACAATACCAGATATTTGCTTTGTTGTGAACACATTGAACCAGTTCCCGACGGATCCGAGACATGTTCACCTAATTGCTGCAAAGCATATTCTAAGGTACCTAAGGGGTACAGTTGATTATGGGCTCAAGTATGATGCAAATCAGAAGATTAACCTGAAGGGTTATGTTGATTCGGATTGGGCAGGCAGTGCCATTCAATAGGAAGAGCACTTCGGGGTGCTGCTTCAATATGGGATCATGTGTGATCTCTTGGTTTAGCAGGAAGCAGTCCTGCGTGGCACTGAGTACAGCCGAAGTAGAGTATGTCATAGCTTGTTCGGCTAGTTGTGAGGCAGTAAAGCTAAGGAAGCTACTGTCTGATTTATTTGATCTCCAGTTGGATGCTACTTGTATATATTGTGACAACGAAAGTTGTGTGAAGTTGTCGGAGAACCCAGTGTTCCATGACAAGTCAAAGCACATCAAGATCAAGTATCACTATATCAGGGATATGGTGCAGAGAGGAGTAGTGAAGCTCCATTATGTTTCTACGGATGAGCAGATAGCCGATGTATTGACCAAGCTGCTAGCCAGAGTGAAGTTTGAGTACTTCAGAGAGAAGCTTGGTGTACTTCAGATCGAGGTTCTTTCCAAGGGGAAGTGATGAGTCTAGAAGATGCAGATGCACACAATCCATTCTCACATGGTGGTAGGTGTGTCCTCCCATGGTGCAGATATAAGGGCTGGGGCCATTCCGACATGGTTGAGGCGTGTCCTCCCATGGTCATTGATATAAGTGTCGGGGCCATTCCGACATGGTTGAGGTGTCTCTTCCCATGGTCGCTGATATAAGTGCTGAGCCATTCGAGCATGGTTGAGGTGTGTCTTCCCATGGCTACGATATAAGTGTTGAGCCATTCGAGCATGGTTGAGGTGTGTCTTCCCATGGCCATGATATAAGTGTTGTGCCATTCTCGCATGGTTGAGGTGTGTCTTCCCATGGCGTAGATGTAAGTGCCATGTTGTGTGCATCTGGGCTATGCTCCGTGGACGATGAGATGATCTAAAGATGATGAGGTGACTGTATGGTACACAGGTTTTGTAGAGGAATATAATCAGTCCTGGGATGCTCCTTCAGGTTTTCCAATGGCACATAATCAGTCCTGGGAGATCTTGCAGGTTTTGCACAGGTAGTGTAATCAGTCCTGAGATGTACATACTTGATGTCTTGCTCGCAGAGATGATGAAGACCTACATGGAGGCTAGGCCTACATATCGCATGAAAAAGGGCTAGATCTATAGAACTTCCTATGATGAGTAGATTGGATATTGATGATCGAGATAGCAGCAGCAGTGACGATGATGATCCAGCTTTGATGATCCTACAGTGATGAAGAATTGTGCCGATGAACTGTCTCAAGAGAATACCTTCCTAGTTAAGAGGGAGTGTTGATGTATTTGTAACTTCGAAATGTATTTCAATTGTATATTTTATATTGTAGTCATATGACATTATACTTCCAATGGAGAGGTTTCATTCCTCCGATCGGGAAGGTCATTATTTTATTTGATAGGGTTATTAGACTCCCCTTGTGGGGTCGGCCCTAAGTCATGTTGTGATGGGTTATTAGACCCTCCTAGGAGAGGTCGGCCCCGTTAGGGTAAAAGGAAAGTGAAGTCAAGTATAAATAGAGAGTATGAATCTCTCATTTATTCATGCACTCACTCACTCATTCTTACAAGTGAGAAGTACGCACAAGTGGAGGAGGAGGAGCTACAGAGGACTATCTCCTTGTTTTGGGGTTTTGTATTATTGCTCATTCTATCTCTGAGGAAGTTGCAGGGTTTTCTCCTTTACGGTTTCCCCAGTGAAATGCTTTGTGTCTATTGTCTCTTGTGATTGATTATGATATGCTTGTTATTATCTTAGATAAGATCCTAGATCATATTGAATTAAATGTTGAAAATCTAACATGCTCAAGGAAACTCGCAAGGAGAAGTGTGAGATGAAAGTTTGAAAAAGAAACACGAATGAAAAAGGTTGAAATCTATGGTTAATCTAGAAGTTATCCACTATCACCAAATTAATAAGAAAATCATAGATAATCACATTCATTCAAATGAAGATAGAGGGCTTAAAATGTGAGGATAAAAAGGTAAAATAACGGTTTCAACCTAATCTCTGATCTTCCCCCAATAAAAAACGAACAAGTTCTACTAATGGAAGCGGTGGTACTTACCTAGCAATGCGGTCATGACTCAACAGAAGGGGTGTTCTAGGTGGTGTTGATGCTCTCGCAGGGGTTTACAGTATTCAAACAAAGCGAACGGTGTTGCAACGAAATGTTAATAAACGGAATTCCCTCTTTTAAACAAAACTTAACCCTAAAGTCATTAATCGTTCATTAATTTTTCCTACAGAAACAACCCTTTTCACAGGGTGTTACACTATATCGGAGGCCAAAAAAAAATTTAAATGACATGTTTCGGTGTCACAGCATGTTTTACGTCGGTCTTGTTTCAGGTGAACTTTGATTTTTAGGTCAGGGTTGTTTGAGTTGAACTTTGATTTTTACACCGGGGTTATTTCGGGTGAACTGTGATTTTTACACCAGGGTTGTTTCAGGTGAATTTTGATTTTTGTACCATAAGTAAAAATGGAGCAAGCTCTGATTATGTATCAGGACAAAAACCAATTCGACATCGATCATTTCAACGGGCAATCGAAAATTTCTTCGATCGGTGCAAAACCCTATTCTAACTCGACTGTTTCGGGACAAAATTCAATTTTCCTCCGATCGCATAGAAAATGATTTCTTCCCTGACTATTTCGGCGAAAAAATGAATTTTGCTCAGAAATAGCGAAACTCAAAAAGTTTTCTAAGTGTTAAAATTTTCCAAGGCAACTAAATTTACATTTTTTTTTAAATCTAAAGGATAAAAGAAGATGAAAACTAAGAATGCATCCAAAACTTAAAATGAAGAGGGGGGACCTAAAATTTAGGCAAATTTTTGGGGGAGAGGTTGCAGCCGCAACAATTGGCGACTAGCTGGGAAACTTAGATCTCTGAAAAAGGAAACCTAAAACTCTTTTGGAATGGATAACTTAATTAGGGAAATAATCACTTCTACTTATCAATGATTTCTAATTGTAAAAGTTATGATTTACTATTTTGCTTAGTGATTTAAAAGTTTCTATTTCAGTCAATAATAAGTGCCACTTGGATCATAGTGATTATTAACTTCAGGGAAAGGGCATCCTAGTTTAGATTTCACAATCGCTCTCTTGAGGACATAGTATGGGGTTCATTTATTTATTGGCCCGTATTTTAGTAGTCACTAAATAAGACACCACGTGACCATAACAATATCAAGCAGATGTACTCATATGTTCCTCATTCCTATACCATTAGCATTTCTTTAATGCTTTGGCATATTTTGATGCTTGAGTCATTTTAATATATAGTTATCTTTGTCTTCAAATATTTTTCATAGGTTCTTCCATCCATGATCTGTCATTTTGTGTGAGTAATGAATATTTTATTTGATTTATCATACCCACGAACAAAGAAGAACCTTCTTGAATATTGTCATTAGTATCCTCTCGATTGAATTTTACATTTGCTTATTATTCAAATATCCAATTTTGACTTTGATGGATATTAAAATTTTCAGAGAACATTTTACTCTATTTGTGCCTTTGGCTTTAATATTGTGGTATAGGATCATTTTGATTTCTGTATATCTGCAAGACTTGCTTCCTTTCCATGGGTCAACTATAGTGTACTACCTGAGACAGGGTTATTAAGTGTACAGTGAGAGGAGCCCCAAGATAGTAATTTTAGAAGTCTTTATCCCGGCTATTTACATAGGTTTTAGTACATTTTGATATAGAATGAACCAAGTGACAGATTTTCCCATGAAATAGAATGACAATTAATACGGAGAGTTTTCATTAGATCCCAGTTTCATTCTTATCACTCTGATTATTGAGTTGACTTTATTCAAAACAAAGATGCAAACTAATATTAAAGCTAAACGTAACTATTCTGAAAAAATAAACACAAAAGGAAGGTTTATTTATGTACAAAAATCTTTGCTAAGCCCAAGAAAAATAATGTTTGAGATCTTGGTTGTTTACGGGAAGAGTTTTCCTTTTACCTTGTAGATCTTGTAATCTATAGGTTCCTATACCAAGCTTCTCATCAATCTGGTAGGGACCAAGCCATAAATGTTGAAACTTGGTATGCTTGCCATTTTCTTTGTGGGGGTGGTCCCACTTTAGAACTATGTCTCCTACCAAAAAATATTTCTTTCCAAACCTCCGACTATCAAACCATCTTTTAATGTTACATTGGTGAAGGTTAAACTTGTCTCTGGCCTTTTGTCTTTCTTCTTCAAGTTTTAACAATGTATTAATTTGTGACTACATGATTCAACTATTGGATCCTCGATATTCTTGAGCTAAATGCAAGGAGTGTAATAGGACATTTGGAGTAAGTATAGCCTCTTTCCCGTAAACTAATGTTTAAGTATAAACCCCTAAAGAATTCTTTGGAGTGACCCTATCGGCCCATAGAGCATCCGGAAGAGCTACATGCCAATTCCTTTGATTTTCAATGACAATTTTATTTAATATTCTAATCAAGTTTTTATTAGTAGACTTTGCTAACCCATTCCCTTGTGGATAATAATTAGAAGAGTAATGCAATTTAATTCCCTTTTCAACAACAAAATCGCTCATTTTTAAAAAAGAGAAAAAAGAAGCATTGTCAAAAACTAAAGAAATTGGAACCCCAAACCTGGTTATGATGTTCTTCTGCAAGAATTTGATAACTACATCTTCATTGACTTTGCATAAGGGAACAACCTCATTCCATCGAGTAAAATAATCTTTCGTGGTAAGGATATAACGATGTTGTAAAGAAGAGTTGGGGTTGATTTCTCTAATGATGTCTAAACCCCATTGTTCAAATGGCTCGGAAATGATAATTGGTTGTAATGGTGTTGCAGGTTTTGATAGTCTACCGGCTCTTTTTTGGCATATATTTCATTTTTGTACATACATAAGCATGTGCATCTTTGAAAATGGTAGGCCAGTAATATCCAGCTCTCAAAATTTTATCTGCAGTTGTATCCCCAGAATAATGACCTCCCGCAGGACCATCATGCAATTCTTTAACCACCTTTTCTGCATCATCCTTTTCTAGGCATCTGAGAAATACTCCGTCATAATTTCTTCTAAAAATTACTCCATTGATTATCTGATATGAAGCTAATTTCAATCTAAGATCTCTTCTTTGCTTAGAATTCCAATGTTCTAGAGTATAACCATGCTGAAGATAATGTATTAAATCTCTATACCATGAATTAGGAGTGGTATGAATAGAACATACTTCTAACAAGTTCATTTCATATTCATTGTCCCATCCATTAACCTCTTCATTTGAATTCTCAGTAAGTAGCTTGCATAGTCCTTGACCTTTGACAATATTTGTGGGCTTAAATTCTCAATCATATTCTTGTAATGAAGTCACCTAATTTCCACGTCTCTCTCCCAATTCCTTTTTCATAAATAGATATCCAACAACCGGGTGAGGTACTACAACCTTAGTTATGTTCTTTAGAATATAAGGTCTGAAGTGCTTCACAGCTTTAAATAACGAATAAGCTTGTTTTTCTACATCTGGGCAATTAAGTTCAGCTCCTTGTAACCCAATGCTCATGAAATATATTGGATACTCATCCCCTTGCTTTCCCTTTTGTGTGAGCACTGCTGCAAGGGAATGATCAGAAGAAAAAGTATATAAATGAAATCATTTTCAAAATTAGGACTGCTTAATGAAGGTTCATGTGCAATAGCATTTTTTATATCCTTAAATGCATTCCTTTCTATTTCAGTCCATCTAAATTGTACAGTTTGCTTCACCATTTGTTGCAAAGGTTTTACAATTTGTGCGAAATCGGGTACAAACCTTCGAACAAAATTAATTCTTCCCATGAATGACTGCATTGTATTCTTATTATGGGGAATGGGAATCTGGAGTGTGTAAAATTAGTCACAGTAGATCTATTGAACAAGAATATCAATCACAAAGATGTAAAACAATTTGGAGTAAAAACTGTGCAAGAGAGATGCATCAGTGCTCTATAATCCAGAATGGTAGAATTACAATACAGTACTATCACAATGAGTGAGCAATTCGAAATAGCCAAGGAGTTCATTCGAATATACTGCATGGTGTAGCTTGGCTCCAACTAGGATTCCTCATCATCAATCAGTGGTGGTCATCAATGCCCAAGTAACTGTCATCCAGGTGTCAAACTAAGTCTAACTGAGTGTAATGAGTGTAACTGATGCTAATGCCACTAATGTAGGGAAGGAGGCTCAGTGGAGGGCACATGAGGAGTTAAGTGCACTCATAATAGGTAGTCAAGTCTCATCGGACGTCAATCGAAGTGATAACAACAGTGAGGAGTCATTCTAGCCTCAAATCAAGGAAAGACAACTAGCTAAATGAAGTGAAATGGACTCGTAGGTGAGAAAAGGTGCCCTTCTCAAGTGGTGGGTGAGAAGTGGGCACCTCCCTGACTAGGACGGCTAAAGATGAGTGAAAAGTAGCTCCCGGGTGCTGGCAGACTAGGGACTAGGTGCTGGACGCATCAAACTCGTGACTAGGGAGCATGCGGATGCATGCAAATGCATGCATGCATGAAAAGTGCATGCAAAGTACATACTGAATGATGAGGTATCCTAACACCCCCCCTCAAGCTATACTATGATGTAAAATGTAAAATGTAGGGCCCTGGTTACTGATACCAAAGGTCACCCCAATACAATAATCCAAAAATGTTGAAAATAAGCTAAGTGAGGAAAGAGGGAAAACCCAGTGGGAAGAAAGCCCCCCCTCAAGCTAAAAATAAAAATGGATCTAATATGTCTCCACCATGATGGAACTCACCCCCAACAATGAACAGAGGTAAGAGAACTTCTTTTCAATGAATCTCTTAGTGAAGATGTCTGCAATTTGCTCATCAGTAGGGAAATATTGCATAATGATGGTGCGATCATGCACCAACTCTCGGATGTAGTGCATATGAATCTCAATGTGCTTGGTCCTCTGCCATTGAAATGGATCTATGGAGATCTTAATAGCACTTTGATTGTCACAAAATATGACAGTCAAAGTAGTGCTACCAAAATCAAACTCAGAAAGAATACCCTGCAACCAAGCTGCCTGAATGCAGGCATTGACTGCCCCTCGATACTCTGCCTCTGCTGAAGAAAGTGCAATGGCTGCCTGCTTTTTTCTTGACCAGAAAATAGGCACATGGCCAATCATGAAAAAAAATCCAGAAGTGGACTTCTGATCTATGCTATCACCCGCCCAATATGAATCAGTAAAACCAATGAAATCTAGCTCAGAATCTGCAACATAATGTATGCCAAAATGTCTTGTACCTTGCACATACTGCAAGATACGCTTGGTTTCCCTCCAATGAATCTCATGGGACTGATGCATATACCTTGACAAAGCACTCACGGCATATGAAATATCAGGCCTTGAGTGTTTCAAGTAGAGTAGTGAACCAATCAACTGTCGATACATAGTGCAATCTGCAAGCGGTGTAGAATTTCCTTCCTCAAGACTGATTCCTGAGAGGAATGGAAATGGAGCAGCCTTACATTCTGCCATATTAAACTTTAATAGCAGGTCTAAAGCATAATGTTTCTGAGATAATGTGATCCCATCAAAGTTTTGAGCTATCTCCAAGCCCAAAAATTGCTTAAGCAAGCCCAAACCGCTCATGTCAAAAGCTAGATTTAAAGCGGTTTTTAGCTTGTTGATTGTAAGGAGAGTGCTACCAGTAATGAGAATATCATCAACATAAAGAACAACAATTAGAAAATTACCTTTAACTTTCTGTAGGTACACATTCGGATCAGATTTGCATCTTTTGAAATTCTGAGAAAGAAGGAAGGAGTCCATCTTTGTGTACCAAGCTTTTGGGGCCTGTTTCAATCCATACAAATATTTCTTCAATCTGCAAACTAATGATCAATCTGATATGTATCCTTCTGGCTGCTTCATATATACTTCTTCATCAAGGTATCCATGTAGAAAATCACTCTTGACATCCATATGGTGCACTTCCCAGTGCTTGGATGCGGAAATGGACAAAACTAGGCGGATGAAATCCAACTTTGCAACTGGTGCAAAGGTCTCAGTGTAGTCCACTCCTTGGACTTGGGAGAAACCTTTTTCCACCAGCCTAGCTTTGTATTTTCTAATAGATCCATTAGCATCAACCTTCTTGCGGTAGACCCACTTACATTGGACCAATTTTCTTCCAAGTGGAAGAGAAACTAGCTCCCATGTGTTGTTCTTTTGAAGAGAACTGTACTCTTCATCCATCGCGGTTTTCCATCGTGGATCTTGGTGGGCATGATAGTATGATTTGGGATCTGAAATAGTCATCAAATAACATTTCTCAGATAATAATGGATCAGAAAATGAAATATCCATACCTTCTCTTTGAAAGTATGCTCTTGTTCTCCTTGGATCAACAGGATTTCCAATGTTTGGAGTAGCAGATTGTAGAGTGTTTTGGGCCCACTTTGGTAACTGAGGAGGATCATTATGGTCGGATTCTGAACCTGATATTTCATGGCCATAAAAGTATTATAAAATATCAGAAATATCATATCCACTGCTTTCTTCATCTTCTCTCGAAACTTCTTCTTGTAGAAACTGCGGATCGACAGTGTTTTCCTAGACTAGCTTCAGATCTGAAAGCGGTTCTTCAAACTTCACACTTCCCTCTATGGGTATCTTTTTAGATCTGATATTCATGAGTTTATATGCTTTTGATTCTTCTCCATATCCTGTTAGGATGCATTCAGTACTTTGTGGATCCAAATCTTTTCTCTTTTCAGAAGGAATTCTAGCCCATGCAGTGGAGCCAAAAACCCTCAAATTTGACACATCCGATTTGTGACCAGTGAATGCTTCGAAAGGAGTTTTACCTTTCACAGATGAATGTGGAACTCGGTTCTGAATGTATGCAGCAACATTCATGGCTTCAGCCCAAATATTTGTAGCCAAACCTTTTGACTCAAGCATACAGGTAGACATCTCTTTCAGTGACCGATTCTTCCTTTCTGCTACACCGTTCTGCTGGGGTGTGTAGGGAACTGTATGTTGGATCTGAATTTTGATTTCAGCACAAAGTTGCAGCAACTCAGTCTTGATATATTCTCCACCATTATCAGATCTAAGAGCTTTGATCTTGCTCTCAGTGGTGGTCTCAACAGAAGCCTTAAAATCCTTGAATTTTCCAAGCACTTCTGACTTGTTTTCGAGAAAAAATACCCAAGTAAAGCAGGAGAAGTCATCGATGAATGTCAAAACATACCTTGAACCATTCATGGACATATTTGGCAGCAGACCACTGATATTAGAATGTATGAGACCCAAAATAGTAGAATCTCTGCTAGCTTTGTCACGGTCGAACTTGTGCTCGGGGTGCTTCCCAATGATGCAACCTGGGCAAATTCCCTCCGAGGAACGAAGGTGTGGAAGACCATCAACCATGGATTTGTTTTGTAGCAACAGAAAATACTTGTAATTAAGGTGTCCAAACCTTTCATTCCAAAGCCTACTAACCTCATTGCCATGTGTGAGAAGAGCAGTGGGATTTTCAAGCGGCACAAAGTGTGAAAACTCATAGTATTTTGCAGTGTGGTTTGCCTTTCCGACTGCAATAAGTCTTCCACTTTCAATATCAAAAATTTCAAATTTGTTACGGCTGAATGTAACTTGCTTAGGTGCACTAGTGTGTGTCATTTGAAGCCAAGGAAGGCACATAAAGAACATTCTGAAAACTTCCATGCTCTAAATGGATGGTACCTTTACCCTTTGATGAAATTTTTGAGTCATCTCCCAAATGGATGGGGATGGAGCTGTTTGGATCAAATGAAGAAAAGGAGTCAATATTTTCAGCCATATGATTCGAGGCACCGGAATCTATCAGTAGAGTGGTGGGTTTGAAAACAATTGCCATGAGTGCTTGACCTCTTTCATGATCATCATTTCTATCCTTCTTCCATGCACCATCGGGAAGAGTTATGTTATTCTTTTCCAAAAGGAGGGCCATTTGATCTATTTTTTTCTTCATGCATGAACTTTCAGGATGAAAGCCACGGTTGCAATATGAAAATTTAGATTTTTCTTTACCCTCTTTACCCTTTTGCTTGTTCCTTGAACCGGATGGTGCATCCGATGGTTTGCTTTTCTCTCTTTGCTTGGTAGGATCGAATTTGGGCTTCTCTTTCTTTTGCTTCCCTTTGCCATTCAAATTCTTGGATCCTTGAACAAAGAGGGTTGTATCTTTGGAGCTTAAGGACCCCATTTGAATCAATTTATCATGCTCTTTGGTAACAGACTCAATGAAGGCATTCAAGGTAGGCATCTTCCAATTTGCAGTAGTTAGCCGACCGGAATTGAAAGTAGAGACAAATACCGAGAAATATTTACCAAGTTTTGAAAGAATAGAGAGGATCAATTGTTTATCCTCTTTGATAACTCCATTGTTCTTCAATTGCAAAGACAAGTTATTGAATCTTGTGAAAAAATCATTGATGGTCTTGAAATTCTCAGGATTCGAGGAAATCAATTCATTTTCTAATTGAAAAGACTGTATGTCATCTTGCTTCCCAAAAAACTTATCGAGTTGCTCCCATACTGCCTTTGGAGTAGTCAGTCCACTGAGGTGAAAGTGAAGATCCTTGGAAATATTGAGGCAAAGAAGACCATATGCTTCATCCAACTTGTTGAAGTGCTTTGATTTTTCAATGAGAGTATTGGGCTCAACTTCGAGGCCCATGGTGACTCTGTAGTGCCCTCTTGAGCGCAACATAATCTCCATGTCATTCTTCCATTCAAAATAATTGAAAGGAGTGAGTATCTTAGAAGAAGAAGAATCCATCTCAATGATAGCGAGTGCACTTGATGGAGATGATAAACCTGCAAATCACAATCAAAACAAGAACAGTAAGGTTGAACAATTCACCCTTTTAGAGTTGCATCACACCTGGGATTGGAGATCAAACAAGCTTGAATGATCCAATGTATCAAATACAGGAATTATGTGGAAAACTTGGGCTTCTAGAGTGGATTGGAGTGTATTTTTCAGCTTTGCATGCACATGAGTGAATGCACATGAGATTTTGCATGCCAAAACTTCAGTAATTTTGAGCAAATTCACTCAATTCTTCATGTAGAACACCTGTAGGAGAGAGATCTTGTCCCTGCAATGGCTCTGATACCATGTAAAATTAGTCACAGCAGATCTATTAAACAAGAATATCAATCACAAAGATGTAAAACAATTTGGAGTAAAAACTGTGCAAGAGAGATGCATCAGTGCTCTATAATCTAGAATGGTAGAATTACAATACAATACTGTCACAATGAGTGAGCAATTCGAATTATCCAAGGAGGTCATTCGAATATACTGCATGGTGTAGCTTTGCTCCAACTAGGAGTCGCCATCATCAATCGGTGGTGGTCATCAATGCCCAAGTAACTGTCAGCCAGGTGTCAAACTGAGTCTAACTGATGGTAATGCCACTAATGTAGGGAAGGAGGCTCAGTGGAGGGCGCATGAGGATTTAAATGCACTCAGAATAGGTATTCAAGTCTCATCGGAGGTCAATCGGAGTGATAACAGTAGTGAGGAGTCAGTCTAGCCTCAAATCAAGGAAAGACAACTAGCTAACTGAAGTGAACTAGACTAGTAGGTGAGAAAAGGCACCCTTCTCAAGTGGTGGGTGAGAAGTGGGTGCCTCCCTGACTAGGAGAGCTAAAGATGAGTGAAAAGTAGCTCTTGGGTGCAGAAAAACTAGGGACTAGGTGCTAGAGGCATCAAACTGGTGATTGGGCAGCATGCGGATGCATGCAATGCATGCAAAGTACATACTGAATGATGAGATATCCTAACAGAGTGTAGCTTGAATTCTTTCTGGGTCAATCGAGATTCCTTTTTAGAGATGATGTGTCCTAACATCTTAAAACAACAAATATGCTTTTCTTTGGATTAAGAGATATGTCATACTTTCTACAACGTTCAAAGATTTGTTTCAAATGAAAAGCATGATCTTCCCTTTTCTTGGAGAAAATGGTTACATCATCCAAATACGCAACAACACTATGGTCGATTAATCCTCAGAATGCAATGTCCATGGCCCTTTGGAATGTGGCTCTAGCATTCATAAGATCAAACGACATTCTCCCATAAGCGAAGGTTCCCCATTTTGTGCGGAAGGTAGTCTTGAGATGATCCTTTTAGGCCACTAATACTTGATTATATCCTGAAAATCCGTCTAACAAGGAGAACATTTGTGAGCTCGATGCAAGTTGTAAGATTTGTTCCATGGGCGAGACTGGATAATTGTATTTATCGGATTCTCTATTTAGGTTTCGAAAATTCACACATAGTCTTATCTCTCCTAATTTATTTTGTATAGGTACCAAGTTTTCCACCCACTCAGAATGCTGAACTTTGAAAATAATTTTGGCATCCAATAAATTTTTTAATTCTTTCTGAATCAATGGTTCTAAGGTAGGGTGCATTTTCCAGAGTTTCTTCTAAAAAGGCTTCACACGTTGTTTAATTGGGATCACATGTTGTATAATACTTGAATCATAAGTCTTTAAATAATCATATGTCCACGCGAAAACATATTTGTATTGTTGAAATGATTTAATAAATTTATGTTTTTCACCAAGTAAGCAACACTTTCCCAAGTTAACGTATTTTGGCTCTTGCTCTATTCCTAAGTTCACCAATTCATACTGCATTGAGGAGCTGTTTGTTTTAACATTAGCTGGCTTCCTAAATTTATGTTGTAAATCAAATAAATTCTCTAGAGTTCGTACTCCTTTTGGCATAAAATTTCCATTGCTTTTATCCTCATCTTCTAGATCTAATTGATGTTGATCTTCATCAATAACTGATTCTTTAAATGTACTTTCATCAGTCAAGAAATAAATAATTTGCTCATCGTCATCAAACGCTCTCCAATTAGTAACATTGTCTGGAACAAATGGCCTGAAAAGTAATTCAATGGAATATTTATTATTAGTTGGAACTAGACGTGAAGCAGACGTAGCTAATAAATTAGCAGCAACATTTTGCAATCTAGGAATAGAATTTATGTTAAAAGAATCAAAATTAGAAATCAAATTCCATACCACATATTGATAACCTTTCAAGTGTGGAGATAGGAAATGAATAGTATTTCTTACATGTCTGACAATTATCTCAGAATCACCAAAAAAAATTAAATTTTTAACATTTAAGTCAATTTATTTTTTGAGTCCCTGAATCAGGGATTCATACTCAACAGTGTTATTGGTGCATTCAAATTCTAATATACAAGAGATAAATAATATTTTTCCTTGGGGATCTACAAGAACACAACCGGGTCCTACTCCCTCTTATCTTAGAGCCATCAAAATAAAAATTATAAAATTTATCCTCTATTTTAACTATGTTAGCATTGCCATCTAATTCAGTAACTAACTCTACTATATTACAATCAATATTATTAGTCCGTGCAAATTGAAGGAGATCGATCTGTATGTTTGAATCATGACCAGTGGTTTCAGCTTGATAATTTCCAAGTTCTATTTTCAAAAAATAATTTCCCAATACAAAAGATGAAAAGTTTACTGGTTCATTCTTTCCTTCTAATTATGTCACGTTATACTTCATATTTGTTTCTCTTAACACATTAATTTGATTATGTTTTTTTTTTTATATGGAAACCACAAATGAGACCAATCTGTTGCAAAAAAAACATTTAGTTTACATGACCAATCCCTGCTTAATATTAATCCATAAGCTTTTGGAATATTTACTACTATAATATCAATAAATTGACATACTCTTGAATCCGCGGCTAATCTAATCAAAACATTCTTCATTTCCCCAATGACTTTAACATCTGATCGATCAAGTTGAATAATACGAGAAGGGGATGCTATTGGCTTCTCATTAATATTCTTACAAATAGAAAGCGGCATGATATTAGACAAAGCTCCAGAATCTACCAAGCATTTATGTACATTATAATTAAAAATTTTGAAAGTCGAAAGAAAAGGTGGAGTTTGAGATTTTGATTTCCCACCAATACAAGCCTCATTTATTTCAGTATCCAATTCAATCATTACTATCTGCTTATTCTTATTGACAACATTTCTTATTGTTGCATTCAAATCAAAAGCTTCCAATAGCTTCTTTCTTTGTTGTGGTAAATTACACATTTCAAATAGAGAAATATTAGCTTTTGTTTTCTTTATGTCTTCAACAATATCATACCCCATTGTATGATTTCCTCCAGTATTTCCACCTAGATCAAGTTTGTTGGATGAAGGGGTTACTTGTTTATTGACTAATGGATTTGTTTCTTTTGTACCTTCCAAAGAATTAGTATATCTCTTCTCTATCACTTTTGGTTGTGATTGATTTGCATTATTATTTTTATTCTCATTTTTTATGATAGCATTACTTGCTTTGACTTTTGGGAGTAATATACTTTGTTCACAACTCGTACTTTACTCCTAGTAGCATACCCCATGGATGAAATTTAAATTTCTTCTATTTCTTCTTCATCATCCAAATCAAAATTTTGTGCCCAATCCCATAACACTAATGTAGTCTCTTCATTATGATCTTATGTTTCATTTGATTGGTCTTTATCTTGATCTTTGTAATCTAAGAGTTGTTTATGCAACAATTGATTCATTACTAAAGTCATCAAATTTATCCACTGTGGACAAGTTTGACCATAATGATGCTCTTGATGGAAAGTACAAAAATGATCCATACCAACTTCGTTTAAATTAAAAATAGCATAATCATTAGATGGGGGCTTTGGACTTTCTTCTTTTTTCTTATAGAAAGGTTTGACCGGTTTTCTTGTTGAAGAACTAGCACCTTTTTCTTTCTCTAAATCCACTATTTTATTGGACAACTTCTGAAATAATTTGACCACATTTTCTAACTCATTCGAAGATTCTTCATTCGGTCTGGTCAATAACAATGGTTTCTTATTAGCTAGAGGTTTTGCTTCAGTGTCTATAGCATGCTTCACGATACTATTAATGTCTGACTCTACTTTCTTAGCTTCTTCAAAATTTTATGTTAAAGTAGACTTACATGATCATTTAACAAACATAGCTAAGGATGGATGTAGCCCCGTGGTATAATATTCAATCAATGATTCTTCAACAGGTTTTGTAGGAGCGCTGAACTTATTCAAAATAGTGGTAAATCTTTGATTAAAATCTTGCACCTTTTCCTTTTTATCCATTCTTAAAGACAATAGTTCTTTCATAAGTGAAGCTAAAGATCTCTTCTCACCAAATTTACTTAAGAATACTTTTTCAAAACTATCCCAATCGGTTATAGAACTAGTTTGTAAGATAAAAAACCAAGATGATGCTTTAGGTTCAAAAGTATATGAGAATAATCTGCATACAACATATTCATGTTCCACATTCAACAAACCCAAAGCCAAATAAAAAATTTTCAAGTGGTCATCAACATAAATTCATTTCTTAGGATCAAACTTAGGCAATACCCGCTCTGGGTGTTTAGGTAAATCATGTAAAAAAAAAGGTAATTTCAATGGTCATCTAGACCTCCAAACAGGTGGTTGATTAACATTATGAGCCATGTTAGCAATACGTGGAGGAGATTATGGTGGTGAATATGGGGGTGAATGTGGGGGTGTTTGTATGTGTGGAGAAGTGATTGACTCAGGAGAATTAGCTCTTAATTGATTTATAAGATCTGGTATATCTTGTAACGATAAATCAACCAATTCTTCTAATGATTCCACAAGTACAGAGTCCTTATTTTGCACAACCCTTCCTCTAGGAGCTTTTATTCTAGGTAATAATGGTACAACCGATAATCCTCCAAGTTTTCTCATGTAAGACTGAGTATGCCTTCGGAAATTATCTACTTCTTAGTGAGGAACAACATATAAACTCTAACTATGTTCAGTTTCATAATTAAGGTTTTCTTGGTAATCAGCCTCAGAAATCAATTCTTCTGGTTGAGATCTTTCAAATAGAGACCCAGCGAAATTTCCTCGTGAAAATGGAATTCCTCTACCAGCCATGCACTGGAGACCCTCCTCCTAGCGCCAAAACTATTAACGTCTAGAAAAATCCTTCTGCCGACAGTAGGGATTCTCCCAATGAAAAGTCACAACTAGAATATTCACTATTTGGTTAATGGTTTGACTATTGTAGATGTCTTACGAATTAATCTTTACCGGTTGCGGCCCGGTCCACCGTTTATATTTTATATTTGGAGATGCAAATGAAAATTCTCTAAGTTTAATAATGCATTAAAACTTTGATCGATAGGTAGAAGCCTCACAAGTGATGCGCATGTTCTTACCTCTCGTCTTATCACTTCTACATTATCAATCAATTAAAACTACTCTAATACAATACATCTTTTAATTAATTAAACTAATATATCCTTTCAAGGAGCGAGTTTTAAAATATGAGTAATATCTGAGATTGCTAGTACAAATTCAACAGTTAACTAATTGAAATAAAGTATTCACAATCACAGTGAAATGATTACACAAAGATATCTTTGATATTCATTGATTTCATTCATTACTCAATTCTACACAAACATTTGCATTTTATAACATAAATCAGTAAAAACATTCATACGCCATTAGAATATTCCAATAAAGTAAGAAATATCTCACAGCATAAATATGAACAAGGGAAGAAGTAATTATGCACCTTAATTCATAACATTCCATGCAAACTCCATGTAAGCTTTCACCCAGCAAAATAGTTCTTTTTCGTTAGCAGAAAAATAATTCTCATACAAAATGTTACTTGCTTCTCTTACACTAGTCAAAATCCCATTCTCATTCCAATCCATCCTATTTATCTTTACAAAAAATTGTCTCTATCTGAATAACCACTTCACATTTCCTGTTACCCTTTGGTTTCCACATTTTTTCCTTTTGTGGTTACACAACCAAAAACATATAATAAATTACAAATTACATTAATTTGTTGGAGGATTCTCTTGACTTGAAATGTAATTGTCCCAAAGGTCGTTTTCATAAGATATCACATTAAATTGTTGAGGTTCTAATAACTTTAAAGCAACTTCATGAGTGGACAATTCTTTGACCATATCTATTAGTCCCTTTGTTGCTACCTTGTGACCTTCTCCTAGAAAGTACGCATTTAGAGTTGCTTTCCCTATATGATGTCGAAGATCCTCTCCAGTGAGCATGCCCAACTCTTTAATGTACTCCAAATATTCACCCAAACTATTTCTCAACTCTACTAAGCATTGTTCTTTGGATGGAAATTCATCAATAGCTTTAGGGATTGGAATATGGCATTTCTCATATGTGTTGGACGGGGTCCAAGTTGGGATTTTGCACAAGTACTGAAAAGTGCGCATTACGCGTGGCGATAAGATACAGGCAGTTTTTGAGAAATTGCGCATGTCGCGTGATGGCAATGGCCAAGGCATGGTTGTGCAATAGGATGATGCGCAGAACAGCGCATGAGCTATTTTTGGTACGCAATACAGGTAAAGGTCAGATGAGGACATGACCTATTTTGGGTAAAGAACAGGTGGAAGGCAGAGGAAAGCGACCTGTTCAAGAAAGTGGCAGCAAGCAGTTGAGAAGCTAGGCCACTACGTCGATGGTGACAGGAAGGCGGAAGGAGTGGAAAGGGACAGGCCATGATGCAGTTACAATTGTTTGGTGACTGTGGCTGTCAAACAAGCGTGTGATCCATGAGTGGCCCAACTGGAGCAGGCGAAGCAGGATGTCGACGGCGACAACTAGGGTGATAGTTAACCACGCCAGTTTTGGAAACCTTAGGGTTTTGTCCTACTGATTGTAAAGACACGACCCATGGGAGTGATCTATAAATAAGGGCATTTTGTATGGGAAATGGTTAATCTCTCTTAGAGCTAGTCATTGTTGAGCATTGTTAACATCTTTTGAGTTTTGAAGCTATTATAAAGGCTCTGCAGCTAAGTGCATAGAGACCTATCTGAGAGAGAAGAGAGTCTGCAGCTAAGTGCACAGACTAAGAAAGGTTGTACCCTTCCCAAAAATATCAATATTAACAACCGTTCTTGTGGACATAGCCTCCATCCGGGACGTGAACCATGCTAAATTTTGTGTTATGTGATTGTTTGTGTTTGCAACTGTTCTTTTGCTTAGCATGGATGTTTAAATACCGTAGTTATCTGTTATGTGATTGATTTTATATGTATTCTCCACAGAATGATGGGAATAATATGTTAAGTAATACATGTGTGGATGAATGTTATGTATTCAAAACTTCTGAGCATTTGAATGTATGAGTCTGTTGGATAGTCGTGTAGTTGAACACTGAATTGAAGCACAGCATTGGAGCGCACAGTTTGTATGTTTTATTCATTTGCATGCACCATAACATTAATAAGCTAAGTGTCACGAATGGATAAGGATCGTCAAGTCCTTGAATGAATTCGAACAAGTCTTGAGTAGATGCATAGTCTAGTTGACACGCTAAACCATTGAGAGTTGCTGTGAGGTAAGATGTTGGTAGCTTATCGACGTGACGCGAGAAGTGTCCCATACCGCGTAGTCCTTGGATGCGTTGGTTGCGCAAGCACCTTTGCTTGCCGAAGTATCCAACACGAAGTGGAGACTTCATGCAGTTGTCGGTCCACAACAGCCCGTGTAGTGTTGCGCCACTCATCAATCACTTATACTCTCGCATCACCAGGTTTTGGAAACTTGATTCTACAACTACCCCCTCAGCTTCGCCTCGGGTGAGACCTTAGGCTGCGCACAGTCTGTTGCCGAAAGGGCCGATGAATAGGGGTTTTGTTGGTTCCTTGAACCGCAAAGTACCTGGGTCTACACTGGAAACCTCTAGCTCAATTATATACGCCAACAATATGCTTGGCATATAACTTGATAAATTTATTCACACTTTGTAATTGATCTTTGTACTTCATTTTGTATTCTCTTGGATGACTTCTGACAAATTTCCAAGAGAGAGATATCTAAATTTAATTCAGTAGTTGTTCTTTTAGGCAAGTGATCAGGAATTTCCTTGATTCTCCCTTTCCACCCAATTAGATTTTTCACTTTATTAAATGTGTCTACTAGTTTCTATTTTATAGTGGTAGCTTCTGCAAAAATCTGTTTCATTCTATCCATCATTTCTCTTAATTCATAAATCTCCTATGTTCTTCATAAATCTCCTATGTTCTTCATAAATCTCCTATATATTTCTTCATCTTTCATAAAATGATCCATATATTCAAAGTTGATCTTGCATGAGGCACATTGTTTAGCCTCCTTTTGTAATTTATCATTCATGATAATGATTTTTTCTCCAAAGTTGTATGCTTCGAAATATTTCACAAAATTTTATGCAACTTTGACCTTAGTAAACTTCTTTGATAGTAAAATGGAGTGGAGAATAAGATACGTTTTTATTCTCATTTAGAAAATGTTCGACTCCGTTTATAAAAACCTATCTTACTACTTCCTTTTGAACTATATAATCTGTGACATACTTTGGCATCAAAGAAGGACTTTTGGTGCCTCTGTACATTCGAATATAAGTACCTTCTAGTGTAAAATAATAATACCCATACTCACTGATCACCGCCAATGCAGTGTCTGACATTCAATTAGGCTCTTCATCAAAAATTAGTTTATATAGGGGCATTATGAACTCTTCACATATGAGTTTGTAAAAGATGGCACACTCATGGGCCCACATGATCTGGTAAGCCACATAGATGGGAGTTTCATTTGGGACCCAATAACATCCTAATTTATAAAATGGGTTCCTAATCAGGATGCAATCAATTAGGTAAGATGCCATGTAAAAATATGCTTTATTCTGCGTCAAACCTCCTTGAGCTGTTGATATTGCTGCAACCATGCTCTCCGAAATAATATATGCCTAGTTAACAACAGTACCATGATTGGAAATATGATACATGATCGGAACCCAGCTGCGCTTGTATATGTTTGCATTTTATCTCCCAAATATTCTTCTCAGCATCATAGCCATAATTCGGAATGGGGTCTTCAAGTTCTATGAATCATGTTCTCCACTGGCCCTTTGCCTCAGTTGTTTTCCCTGGAGAATCATTTTCTTGGCGTATTCTGAATGATCTATATTGATGCTCTTAATCCAGTCATCAGTTAGAAGGAATTTGGGAGCAGGTAATTTATAAGTTGTGCCAATATGTGTCGGTTGAAATGAGGCAAACCCTTTTCCATTAGCTCCTGCAATGATTCTAGACTTGACATATATATAAGGAAAAATCCAGCCTATTACCTTGGAGCATGGGAATAATTCTGGGTGAGTTGTTGCTTTGTGGAGACTTGATTTATTTATATTTTGATAAATTACCATCTCTGCATTTAGGTTTTCACAAGTAGAGTATGTTGCAGACAAGTGTGGAGGACTTGCGAGTGGTAAAGTGTACTCTACGTACATTTCGGACCTCAGAGCAGGGTCCATCTTTAGGAGTGAGAGTGTCTCAATGGAATTAGCGGCTTAGGGTATTCTAAATAGACCAGAAATATAATTATTATAGTGTATTCAATGTCGGCCAAGATTAATATTTCCGTCTATTTATGGAATTTCTTATTTCTTAGGTTATGTATAATCAATTTCCATGCTGCGCTCATAATTAAACCATCATCCCTATTGAAATTTTTAGGGTTCTTCTCAATCTCAATTGCTTCCTGAATCCACTTTCTATTGTAATGCTCCTCGATCGCAATTAATTTCGTGTCTTCTATGCGTATCTGGTGGTTACTTATATGGGAGTGCTCAACAACTACCGAGTTCTTGATCCTTCCATGAGTGATGTTTGCGCAATGTTCTTTTATTCTCATCTTTATTGAGCGACCTGTTTCTCCTATGTACACATCCTCACATGAGCAAGGGATAGAGTAGATGCCTTTCTTTAGCTTAGGATCGATGGGGTCTTTGGTCCTATCCAAGAGATTTCGTAAGGAATTTGGAGGCGAGAAGACTGTCTTGACATTCTTCTTTCTCAATATTTTGGCTATTTTGTTTGTTGTCCCCTCGATATATGGAAGTATCACCATTCCCTTGTTTCCTTCTTCATATTCATTTACTCGGTTTCTAATTCCACAACCTTGCGCCTTCTTGATTGCCCTGTTAATGTCCTTCTTGGTATAACCATTCTCTTGTAGAACCTTTGAGAGGTGTTGTGATTCTTCATTAAGATGGTCCTCATCAGAGACTCTAACTGCTCTTTTAGCAAGAGTATGAGGAATACCGATCTTTTGGGAAGGGTGGTTGTGTGATTCAACATGTAAGTATTTGTCAGTGTGAGTCTTCTTAGGATATACCTGATGTGCAAGAGAACCGTCTAACTTTTTCATGATTAAGACATCTAAGAATGGTAGACAATTATTCTCTTGAATTTCCATTGTGAACATTATGTGATCTGATCGGCTATTTAAATGTGTGAGAAATTTCTCTAGATTATCCCTCCCATGTGGCCAGATAATATTTGTATCATCAACAAATGTCTTCCACTCCTTCAGTTTCAAAGGGAAGGAGTCAATGGCCATTTGTTCAAACCTCTCCATAGATAGATTAGCAACTACAGGTGAGAGCAGAGATCCCATCGCAACACTATCTAACTGTTCATATATTTAATAAACTAGTAAAAGATAAGGATAAAAAACAAATATGCGGACAAGGAAACCCTAATACTAAAGAAGTAAGGAGGGTAATCAATATGTTGAGCCATGATTTGGATGAAGATGTGCGCAAAGTGATGGAAAGAGGCTTGAATTTCTCCATTTCACCAAGGCACATCCCGATGGAGGAGATAATATGCTCGGTCGAGGACTCCATCAATGCATTAACAGAACATGAAGCAGAAGAAGTGAAACTAGATTGCTCCCTAGTGCTGAGAACTGCCACTCCACCAAAACCTAATATCAGCAAGAATGAATTACGAGCGTTGAAAAACCTAAGATCAAACAAGGAAATAGTAATAGTAAAGGCAGACAAGGGGAATGTAACAGTTGTAATGAATACGCTGGACTACGAAGCCAAGATGTACGAGCACCTTTCCACAGGTGGCATCTACAGAAAACTGAAGAAGGATCCCATGACAAAGATTGTAAAAGAACTTAAAAATTCCATTGAGAAATCCACGATTGAGGAGAATATAAAGAAGAAACTTACTCCAAAAGACACGATCATCCCAAGGATATATGGTCTGCCCAAAATTCATAAAGAAGTCACACCTTTACGAACAATTGTAAACACAATTGGGTCACCAACCTACCAGCTAGCGAATTTCCTGGAAAAAACCCTAAAATTGTTGGTCGACCAGACATTCTCCTACATTAGAAATTCTCCCCATTTCGTTGAAGGCATCAAGAATCTTCGTGTGGAAGATAATGACTTATTGGTAAGTTTTGATGTAGTCCCTCTTTATACAAAAGTTCCGGTTGAGGAGGCCATTAAAGTCATAAAGGAAATTACAAATTAAGAAACAACCGACTTAGTCAAGATCTATCTAAAATCAACATATTTCATTTTTCGTGGAGAAATATATGAACAGTTAGATGGTGTTGCGATGGGATCTCCTCTCTTACCTGTAGTTGCTAATCTGTATATGGAGAGGTTTGAACAAATTGCCATTGACTCCTTCCCTTTGAAACCGAAGGAGTGGAAGAGATTTGTTGATGATACAAATATTATCTGGCCACATGGGAGGGATAATCTAGAGAAATTTCTCACACATTTAAATAGCTGATCAGATCACATAAGGTTCACAATGGAAATTCAAGAGAATAATTGTCTACCATTCTTAGATGTCTTAATCATGAAAAAGTTAGACGGTTCTCTTGCACATCAGTTATATCGTAAGAAGACTCACACTGACAAATACTTACATGCTGAATCACACCACCACCCTTCCCAAAGGATCGGTATTCTGCATACTCTCGCTAAAAGAGCAGTTAGAGTCTCTAATGAGGACCATGTTAATGAAGAATTATAGCACCTCTCAAAGGTTCTACAAGAGAATGGTTATACCAAGAAGGACATTAACAAGAAATCAAGAAGGCATAAGTTTGTGGAATTAGAAACCGAGTAAATGAAGATAAAGAAGGAAACAAGGGAATGGTGATACTTCCATATATCTAGGGGACAACAAACAAAATAACCAAAATCTTGAAAAAGAAGAATATCAAGACTGTCTTCTCGCCTCCAAATTCCTTACGAAATCTATTGGACAGGACCAAAGACCCCATCAATCCTAAGATAAAGAAATGCATCTACTATGTCCCTTGCTCATGTGAGGATGTGTACATAGGAGAAACAGGTCGCTCAATAAAGACAAGAATAAAAGAACATTGCACAGACATCACTCATGGAAGGATCAAGAACTCAGTGGTTGCTGAGCACTCCCATATAAGTAACCACCAGATATGCATAGAAGACATGAAAGTAATTGCAATCGAGGAGCATTACAATAGAAGGAGGATTCGGGAAACGATCGAGATTGAGAAGAACCCTAAAAAATTCAATAGGGATGATGGTTTAATTCTGAGCGCAGCATGGAAACCGATTATACATAACCTAAGAAATAAGAACTTCCATAAATAGCCAGAAATATTAATCTTGGCCGACATTGACTACACTATAATAATTATATTTCTAGTCTATTTTTAATACCCTAAGCTGCTAATTCCATTGAGACACTCTCACTCCTGAAGATGGACTTGGCTCTGAGGTCCGAAACGTACGTAGAGTACACTTTACCACTCGCAAGTCCTCCACACTTGTCTCCAAATTACCATCTCCTCAATAGACGCATCAAGCATATATTGATCTCTAATAAGTTGGTATATTTCACCCCATTTGTATTCAAGGACTACTCTGCTGATAGCTCTAGTATCTTCAAACAAGGTTTCCATGGTAGTTTCTGGAACTGCTTCAATGTCCGAATCGGATTCTAGAATTTTGGCTTTGCGCTTGGAAGATCTTTTATACATATCTGAGCCGTGTACCAAAATAACAGTATCAAGACTCTTCATTGTTTAGGTCTACAGTAAAATTAAAATGGCAGCAATAAATCCTATAAGAACATGAAAGAGTTTAGACATTAGTTCAGGCTCTATATGATCAAAGGTTAACTTATTTAAGCTATTAATTCATTTAGCAATTTATTTTTCAATGCAAGTCATTCTATGAAGAGAATGTGTGCTTGTAACAATATCTGTTAAAAAATGAAAATCATATCTTAGGTCTGTCTTATCAAACCAAAAAGACCAGTTCATAAGTAAAAAATCGTTAAGGTGTCCATTTATCTAGTGATAGTTCATAAGTTTGCAAGCTTGATCCATTGGGTTTTAGGATTTTACAATGAGTAAAAAAAATGACAATACAACAAATTTATATCATTTATCCCTTCAAATCAAGCATGAGGCTAACTCAAATATGCTCTATTCTGAAACTGAATATGCGAACAGAATTATTTTATATGAAAACTAGGGTAAATCGGTTCATTAACCATTCTAAATGAAAATCAAAGGAACCAATGTTGTGCAATTTCGACTGTTCTCTCGACTGACTAACTCCAAAATCCTAGGGTTTTACTCCCCCTTTCGACCAAGGTAGACTTCAAGGGAAACAATGTCGATGGCTCTTTAACAAGTAATCTCCTGGTCTGAAACTCATCGAATCCAACTTCTTATCTTGGGCACGCTTAAGGAAACTTGCAAGGAGAAATGTGAGATGAAAGTTTGACAAAGAAACACGAATGGAAAAGGGTTGAAATCTATGCTTAATCTAGAAGCTACCTGCTATCACCAAATTAATAAGAAAACCCTAGACAACCACATTTATTCAAACAAAGATAGCAAGCTTAAAATGTGAGGCTAAAAAGGTAAAATAATGGTTTCAACCTAATCGTCGATCTTCCCCTAATAAAAAATGAACAAGTTCTACTAACAAAAGTAGTGGTACTTACCTTGCAATGCAGTCGTGACTCAGCAGAACATACGCTCCAAGGGCGCTGATGCTCTGACAAGGGTTTGCAGTATTCGAACAAAGCGAACGGAGTAGCAATGGAATGTTAAAAAATGAAATCCCCCCTTTTAAACAAAACTTAACCCTAAATTCATTAATTGCTCATTAATGTTTTCTAGTGGGAACAACGCTCCAAGGGTGCTGATGCTCTGGCAAGGGTTTGCAGTGTTCGAACAAAGCGAACGGAGTTGCAATGGAATGTTAAAAAATGAAATCCCCCCTTTTAAACAAAACTTAACCCTAAATTCATTAATTGCTCATTAATGTTTTCTAGTGGGAACAACCCTTTTCACATGGTGTTAAACGACATCGGAGGCCAAAAAAAAATTTAAACAACATGTTTTAGTGACAAAACATGTTTTACACCAATATTGTTTTGGGTGAACTTTGATTTTTACGCCGAGGTTGTTTCAGGTGAACTTTGATTTTTACGTCGGGGTTGTTTTGGGTAAACTTTGATTTTTATGCGGGGGTTGTTTCGGGTGAACTTTGATTTTTACACCGGGGTTGTTTTGGGTGAATTTTTATTTTTGTGCCGTAGCTAAAAAATGGAACGAGATCTGATTATGTATCGGGACAAAAACCAATTTGGCATCGATCATTTCAACGGGCAATCAGAAATTTCTTCGATCTATGAAAAACTCTATTCGAACCCGAATGTTTTGGGACAAAATTCAATTTTCCTCCGATCGCATAGAAAATGATTTCTTCCCTGACCATTTCAGTGAAAAAACAAATTTTGCTCTGAAACAACAAAATTCAAAAACTTTTCCAAGTGTTAAAATTTTCTAAGGCAACTATATTTACAAACTTTTTTGAAATCTAAAGGATAAAAGAAGATGAAAACTAAGAATGCATCCAAAAATTAAAAATAAGAGAGGGGGGGCTAAAATTGAGCCAAATTTTTTTGGGATAGGTTGCATTTGCAACACAAACCTCTTCTCGAATAAAATGAATAGCATTCTACTTCTTCTAGATGACATGTAGTCAATGGTGTGCATGTGGTCGACCAAAGGTGATTTTCAAGAGATTCATATATTTTATATGCTATTTAAACCCACTTTGAATCATACGTATCTTGAGTTCAAAAAAATGTCAATTGAAATGAATGGGCGTTGGAAAAAAAAAATCGATGAAATAACTTTTACTAGTGTGCCTCCAAGTCGATGGATACATTGGCGACAAAGCAATGGTGAGAAAATAGTATGATCTCCTTTATATGTAGTTGGTTCTCCAACAAACAATAAGTGAGTGTTGTTTCTCTAGTTGGACATTTTTTAAATCAGCTAGCATTATGAATCAAAGAATTGAGTGCAAAGCAACTTTGGCAAGATCCAGTGGCACCTTGAACAGTAAATCCATGATCGCATATTTTACAACTTTCTTCAACAATACTAGTTACGAGCAATATTTATTTTCTTGTGCAGATTTCTTGACATCCTCCACTTCTCATTCAAGTTCAAACTGCCACCTCCATCCACTGTTGTTGTCACCCAGACCAGATAAAGGAGGAAACGAAGCCACTTTTGTAATCTAAGGGATTACACAGACATTTAAGCAGAGAATGAGCATACACAACAAGCATCAAGAGAACACATATTGGACTGAAGGTTCGGTTGATTGTATTATTCATCTTGAATATGTTTTATACATAGTGGATATGGTTGGAGCGGTTGCACTCGATCAAACTGCTCCTTAATTAACACATAATACATTAGTTTATTAATGGCATAAGAGGGCCAATAGCCCCTTCCAATAGATCTATTATGATCTCATGGTTCAGTAGGAAGCAGATGAGTGTGGCACTCAGTATAGCCAAAGCAGAGTATATGGCAGCTTGTTCGACAAGTTGTACGGCAGTATGGATTCGGAAGTTGCTTGCAGGTTCGTTCGATCTCGAGTTAGAGGCAACTTGTATTCTTTGTGACAACCAGAGTTGTGTGAAGTCGTCTGAGAACCCGGTGTTTCATGACAAGGCGAAGCACATCGAGATCTGGTATCACTATATCCGGGATATGGTGCAGAAGGGAGCAGTGAAGCTCCAATATATAGCAATAGAGGAGCAGATAGTTGATGTGTTGACCAAGCCTCTGTCGAGAGTGAAGTTGGAGTACTTCAGAGACAAGCTTGGGGTGGTCTAGATCAAGAGGGAGTGATGAGTAACATAGCACGGATGAGATGTAGGTAATCATGGGTCATGTGATGTAATTGAGTCTCCTGGGCATCTCCACTTGAGATGTGATGAGGTAGCAGGTAGTCACAGGTTATGTGACGTAATTGAGTCCCCTAGGATATGAGATTATATGGATATGTGGTGAGGTAACGTAGGTGGTTGTGATATGCAACGTAATGTACGCTCATGGGATGGACCCACTGGATGGCTTGCTCAGTTCATGAAAAAGGGCCGATAGCTCCATCTAGTATGAAAGAGGACTGGCACTGCATATATGGTTATGTCAAGTATGAAAGAGGACTGGAACTGTAGAGTTGCATATATTATGAAAGAGGACTGACATTGCAGAGATGGTTACATCTAGTATGGAAGGGGATTGGCACTATAGAGTTGAATCCAGTATGAAAGAGGACTGGCTCTACAGAGATGGTTACATCTAGTATGAAATAGGATTGTCACTATAGAGTTGCATCCAGTATGAAATAGGACTGGCACTATAGAGATGGTTGCATCTAGTATGAAAGAGGACTAGCAATGTAGAGTTGCATCTAGCATTAAAAAAGGATAGCACTACAAGGATAATTACATCCAACATGAAAAAGGGATGGAACTGTAGAGGTTTGCATCTAACATGAAAAAAGGATAGCACTGCAAGGATCATTACATCTAGCATGAAAAATGGATAGCACTGTAGAAGTTTGCATCTAGCATGAAAGAGGGCTGGCACTACAAAGAGGTTTACATCTAGCATGAAAAAGGGATGGCACTGAAGAAGTTTGCATCTAGCATGAAAGAGGGTTAGCATTGCAAAGACAGGTGCATCCAACATGAAAAAGGACTGTCTCTATGGAAATTCTTATTATGTATAGATTCGAGAGATTTCATAAGTCAATGGTCAAAGTACAGAAGTGCAACAGCAGGATGATGGTGGTGATAGTGATAGAAGAATACCTTCCTTGTTAAGAGGAATTGTTGAAGAATGTAACTTCGGAAGATATTCTTATTTGTATTGTAGTTCCTTCGGGAATTATTGATGTTGTAATTGATCATGTAAAATTCATTGAAAGAGTCAATGTAAACCCTAATAGTTATGTCGGCCTAGAAGAATCCAAAAAATAATATTTTATTGTGTAATTGACAAGTCGGCTCTATTTGAGAGGTCAAGTTGGCCATGTTGGGGAAAAAGTTCAAGTCATTGTTTAGTATAAATAGGAGGCTCACCCTCCTCATTTGGTCACCTCACTCACATCAAGTTCACATGAGTAGAGAGACAGAGTCAAGGAGAGTAATTGCTTTTGAGGACTTCTTATTTTGGGTTATTGCATGAGGATTTTTATTGTACTTTCTGATGAATCTATACTGAAGAAGGTTTGCTGGGTTTTCTACCCTACAAGGGTTTCCCAGGATAAATTATTGTGTACTATTGTCTATGTTGTGCTTGTTTATATTTCAGTGATCCTTTATGTTTGCATTTAAAATTCTAACATGTGCATCTATAGAAACTAAGGCAAGAAATACTAGTGCGTCGCAGTTTGTACAAGAAAGTAATAGTAGTGGTAGTTAGAACAATACGTCAATGAATAATTCCACTATAAGTGTTGGTCCTATAATATCAAGTTGACCAAGCCCTCCAAGATATAGAATGGCTGGGGATGATATGAAACTACCAATCTCTCATGGGAATGGGTCAGAAGACCCAGAGCAACATTAGTTTTTCTGTGATGCAGTATGGATTGTTAAGCAAGTGCAGGATGACAATGTAAAAAGATCGCAATTAATTACGACTTTTAGAGGTCTCTCTTTGGATTGGTTGATGAAATTTGTGAAGGTACCCAATGGACAACTGCCAAAAAGTCTGGCAGAAATTAGAAAATATATATAAAGTTACTTCAAGAATGGATGATTATGTTAATACAACATTGGATGGTACCTTGAGTTGGAAAAGTGTTATCTCATGTTCTTCATACTCGGGAGAAGCACTGGAGAATTGCCAAAATATGTTGCATGAAGTGTCTACAAGGAGGTGTGTTCGTGTTACCAGATCACTTTCCTGGGTTGGTAAAGAGGTATGCAATCTTGCTACTTATGAAGGGTTTCCTAATTTAGATGTTCTCCTTTATGATCTTGAAATAAAGGTACATGAACAACAAAGAATATTATCTTTATATGTAGCATTTAAAGCTAATCCAGCAAGATGGTGGGCCACCCATAAGGAAAAGATACAGGGTTGGTCGCAGTGCAAAAATATACTAGAAGTTAGATTTGGAGAAGGAATATATTATGACCGTGAAAAGTATAATGGGTTAACTAGTCTCGTAGATCACTTAGCATCATGTACAAAAGAATGGGAACATGTACCTAAACAAGAGTGGGTACACATGTTCATTCATACCTTGGATACTATACTACAAATCTAGTATATAACTTTGGAACTGTGACAAGGTATATCAGAATGGGATGACATGGCTATCAATTTCAGGAAGACATTTAGTTATGAAGAAGAGACGCCATCCATAGATGTAGCTTTATAGATTATAAAGGCTAAAATTTATGAAGAAGTACCTGTGCAACTATCTAATTTACCATAGTGGACTGCAACACTTGAGCAAGCAATGGAATGTTACAATATTATTGGCAACTTAGATGACGATCCGAGAGATTTGCATATTCCAGAAATAGAAGGAAGCAGAGACTTGGAGGGTCCTGAATTCACATCGGATAAATTCTTGCAGCCATTGAAGACAAATAAGGTAAATATCAATTCAAGTGAAAATTCTAAATTTGCCATTGGGGATTATTGGGATGATGAAATTGTAGGTAAACTGACTAACATATTACATGAATATCAAGATCTATTTCCTAATAAGTTTTTAGATATGAAAGGTATTGTTAGTGATCTAGAGGAAATGAAAATGCCACTAAATCCTAATGCAAAACCTATCAAACAATGACCATCTAAACTGAATCCAAAACATAAGGAAAAGGTAAGAGCAAAGCTTGACAAAATGATAGACGCATGAATTATTGAGCTTGTTGAAGAGTCTGAATAGATTAGTCCTATGGTGGTACAAGATAAGAAGACTGGTAAAATATGAATTTGTGTAGATCTCAGGAAGTTGAATGATACTTTCCTGCATGATCCATTCCTGACACCTTTTACAGACAAAGTATTGGAGAATGTGGGTGACTAGGAAGCTTAGTCATTCACGGATGGATTTTCTGGGTATCATCAAATTAAAATCGCTAAGGAGGATCAACAAAAGACCATCTTTGCAACTAAATGGGGTTACTATCAGTATACAATGATGCCCTTTGGTCTTAAGAATGCACCAACTATCTTTTCCCGTTTTGTGGTTGCAGCCTTTAAGGAGTTCATACATAAATTTCTAGAGGTATACTTAGATGACTAGACAGTCTACGGACTATTGAAGAACCATATTGAGAACCTTAGGCTGATATTAAATTGCTGTAGACATGATCATATATCATTGAATTTGAAGAACTGTATTTTTTGTGCTCCATTTGGTATATTGCTAGGTCATGTGGTTTGTAAATAGGGTCTACTGGTGGATCCTACGAAGATTACAATTATAGTATATTTTCCACCACCAACATCAGTTCGAGAATTGAGAACAAATTTGGGCCATATAGGGTACTATAGAAATTTTATTAAAGGGTATGCATAGATCACAACACCGATGCAAAAGCTATTGAAGAAGGATACTAAATTTCAATGGAATGAAGAGTACCAGTAGAGCCTCGACACATTGAAGGAAAATATGGTGACTGCGCCTATCTTAGTGTTCCCTGACAGACAGAAAGAGTTTCATGTTCATGTTGATACTTCATCCATTGCATTGGGTGAAATTTTGGCTCAACCTGGAGAGGGATCTATTGATCATCCCATTTCATTTTCTAGTGGGAAATTATCCACTGCAGAAAGAAACTACACTACAATAGAAAGAGAAGGATTAGCTATGTTTTATGCATTACGGAAGTTCAAGCATTATTTGTTAGAGGGTCACTTTAAAATGTTTATTGATCATTCTTCTCTATGGTACCTCATTAACAAGCTAGTGTTGGGGGGGATAATCTGCATATGGCTCTTATTGTTTCAAGAATATGATTTTGAAATTATAGTCAAACCTAGAAGGTTAAATGCTGGACTTGACCATCTGTTGAGGTTAGAAACAGGGGAAGAGTGGCTTAACTTGGATGATAACCCCCCAGATGTGCAGTTCCTTTTGGTTGGCATGGTAGATGAATATTTTGAATACATTGTAACCTTTTTAGCGACAAGAGTGGCACCTATAGGGTTGGCTGTCAATCAAAAGAAACACTTGGTTGTCAAAGAAACATATTATCAATTGATAGTAGGTCAGTTATATAAGTTGGGACCAGATGAAGTATTAAGATGTGTTATGAAGCATGAGTGACCAATGATTTTGGATGAATCTCATGAGGGTGTCACAGGAGGAAACTACACAAGAAAATCCAAAGCTCAAACGATATTACGAGCAGGAATTTGGTGGCAACACTCCATAAAGATGCTAAGGAGTATTGCCGATCTTGTGATTCTTGTCAGAGAACCGAGAAACCATCTAGAAGGGATGAAATGTCGTTAGTGCCACAAGTTACTTTGCAGCCTTTTGAGAAATGGGTTGTTGAATTTGTGGGACCAATCAATCCATCTGCAAAAAGGTCAGGAGTGCATTATATGATTACTGTGACATATTACTTGACCAGATGGGTTGAAGCTGAACCAATAACGGGCTGTAGTGCTACAACTATTGTGAAGTTCTTGTTCCGAAATGCAGTTACTCGATTTGGTTGTCCACAATTTTGGTTGAGTGATCAAGGATCCCACTTTATCAATAAGATTATTGAGGCACTTACCCATGAGTTTAAAATTGATCATAGGAAAAGCACTACATATCATCCACAAGCTAATGGGACTATTGAAGCCTTCAACAAAATACTGGAACATGCTTTGAAAAAGATCTATAATGTGAACCGCGATGATTGGGATATGTGGATCCCTGCAGTATTATGGGAATATAGGACACAATGTGCAAGAATTTAACGGGCCAAACACCCTTCAAGCTAGTATATGGTCAAGAAGTTATCATGCCAATGTAGTATATTGTGCCAAGCTTGAGGGTCGATGCATTCAAATCTATGTCAGTTACTGGTGTTGTCGAAGAAAGGTTGCCGCAGCTATTACAGTTGGAGGAGCATAGATTCATAGTAGGTTTTCAACAGCAAGTCCAAAAGGATCGAGAAAAGGCATGGAACGATCGAAACATTACAAGGAAGCAATTTCAAAGAGGAGATCTGGTACTCCTATATGACAATAATTTCTTTAAAAACCCAGGTAAGATAAGAATGCACTGGTTGGGACCCTATGTGATTAATTATGTGATAGAAGGGGGTGTTGTGCAATTGTAGAATTTGAATGGAGAAATCCTAAAGGGGTTGGTAAATGGAAGCCAATTGAAACCTTACAGGCACAGTTGTTCCTTCCTGCACTGAACATGCTTGTACATAGAAAAATAAAAAATTGGAAACCCCAAGTTATTTTTATGTCGAAGCTAAGTTAGTGTCAAAGTTAGCCCAAGTCATAGTCTAGTATGTGTCACAGTTTATTATATCGTAGTAGGTATTTGTACATTAGTCATATTTCAATCAAAGTGAAGGTTGTGTCATAGCCACATGAATGTTCATTAAATGCTATATTTATGGCATGTAAAGTGGCGGTGTTAGTGGAGCATCTTGCATTAAATGAAGAAAATACATGCTTGTGTGAACAAAATTGCCACCGGAAAGGATAATCATTGCCAAGGATTTGGTCTGGTTCACTCAATATTGGAAAAAGAACTGATAGAAAAGATTGAAGGCCGGATTTAAAAACTGGTCAGAACGACAAGTTGGTCTATTGTTTTCTAAGTGATTAAGTGCAATGCAAGAATCGAGAGCCCAGAGTCTTAGAGTGTTGAAGAAATCTAATTTTAGGTCTATAAGTATGGAGGTCATGATGTTCGACGTGAGTGTTGAACATATCTATGTTGCAGAAGTTGTTGTCGGAGAAACCATTCCATTTGAGCACAAACAACCAGAAATTATGTCAACACATGTTTCGGTCAAGCCACCAAGGAAGAAGCGTTCATCAATAAGGTAGGTAGTTGCTGAAACAAGTCAAAGTGAAGGAATGATCAGGAAGCATCAAGGTTTGGAATTGGCTCTGCATCGCTGCTTCCACCATATGTGTCGTTGAGGAGGCCAAGTGCGAAACCTGTGAAAAATGGGAGGAATGCTAAGTACTCCATGGTACTTCCCACGATATCAAAGGGGGTTATCACTCAAGGAGATATGATGGGAAAGATAGCCAAGTTTCCTTATGCAGATCACAACCTCAAGAAGTTCCCAAAATTTGCCCTTATGACATATGTATTCAAATTAATTTCAAACTAATTTTCTGGAGCCTATGCCATGGGCCCTAGGATTTCAATGGTCAATTGTTTTTCCACTGCTCGACATACCACACTTTGGAAGATCAACAAAAATTAATGCATGTGTCAAGCTGTTTCTATTGTGTGTTAATGGAGGGTTCTTGCGGCTCGACAAGAAGATTTTCATTTATTCGTACCTAATTGCACATATCATGGGTTTGTCGAAGGAAAGTATCGACCCTACTACCCTTTTTGTGGGGAAAGAGAAAGATAGGGAGATCGAAAACCTCATGAAGGACAAATATAATCTGACGAAAGATAAGAGTGGATACAAAATAGCCTCAATCAATGATGAAGGAGTGTGCTTCGCAGCAAAGGAGCTAGCAAGCAAGGTGCTCAAGAAGTGTCAAACAAACTAGGTACCTGCGAGAGTGATTGTGGTTACAGAGTAGTGTGTACAAGGGGTACATATGAACTGGGCCACATTCCTATTGAATGAATTCCTTAGCGACTGCTAGGATGCATTGGATAAAGGTAACCCATTTCACTATTCTTGGATCATTATTTTACTTTCATTTGTTGCTCAGGTGGAACCCAAAGAATATCAGGCAATGGATTGTCGTCCTGGTTAGTGTATGGCCATGTGGTATGCTAATCTATGGTTCAACGGTGAGACAAAGAGATAAATTAACAACAATGTGCAATTCTATATGCACAAGGAAGCACTTTGGCATTATGTCCCAATGATTCCATGCATAGAAACATCAGTGGTAGCCAAATTCATAGGAATTGCAAAATTTAATGTCGGACCTCACCACATGTATGTCTAGGTGAGACATGACCTAGATAATCATGGATGGTGACTAGTTACAAATTGTCGTAGAAAGATATCCTTTCCATTATTGACGAATGGCCAATAGAGTGGAAAGCCCCCATCAAGCCTTGAGTACATCTCCACATATGTGTTGCAACAAGATCAGGAATAGGGTGGGACCTTCGCGTAGATTGGAGCCCATGGTGATGATAGAGACTCCCATCCTACAAGGAGTACTGGGGGACATATTCGCAATAAGGAGAAATCGCAGGAAGAATGTTGGGATTTGAGCACGACAAAGACAGATCCCGATCCTGGTGACAAGAGAAAGGGATCAAGTGCACCGTGTAGACAAATGAATAAATCAAAAGTGGAGAAGCAGAAGGCTATCATGGCCTTGACTAAGGATGCCATTAACATGCTATATGATTGTATGACAGAGTCGCAGAAGAGACATCCAAGTTGGTCAAGGATAAAACCATGCAATTATTTGGCAGAGTGACGAATCAGGTTGATGGTCTCTGACGAGCTATCCAAGGACTTCATATAGCTCCGGAATAGTCGGGAGCTGCGCAGAAAATAAAAGGAAGAGAATATGAGGAAGCGGTGCCTCACGCATCCACAACTACAACGGGGAGAATAGTCCATGTATTGCTCAAAGCATTAAGCTTCGGTGAACTGTGATTATAGGAGGAGGCTCATTAATTGAGCTACATTGATTTGAAGGTATTTGTGCTACCCATGTTCATGTTTCAAAACATCTGGTAGCATGTCATAGAGGAAATAAAGGTACGAGAGCATAATACATATGGGGAAATGATAAAGCGCTGTGCGCAACATAGCACCTTACAGGAAGAATACGAGTGGCTCTAGAAGGAGCGTAAAGAAATTTCCAAAGAGAAGGAGCAGATCCAAAATGTTGTCATGGTAGCTTGCCACACATTATAGTCAGGCCTGTGAGTTTATATTATGTTTTCTCTATGTGGCCTCTAATAGCTGGTATGCGCTCTCTAACGAATTTGTCTGGCTTGGAAAATGGATTACTTGGCACATCGGGGATGGATCCAAAGTTGTGTTGGGATTTGATCCCTTTATTCGGGGGGGGGGGGGGGGGTATTTTTATAAACTTTCGAAGGCCCTGATCTCTTATTTATCAGTTTTAGGATACAACAAGTTTTCTCATATTGAAAATTCAAACGCTAATTTTTCCCCTACTTATTGGTTTTCTGCTTCATATTTGGGTCTTTTTGGTGATTTGGCGATTGAATGGTCGATTTATATTGCAGGGCTGCGACATTTGGGCATTAGATTTAGGAATAATTAATATGTATTAGTGTGGTTTTGGAACAAGAAAGTAGGTGTAGTAATAGAAAAAGAGGCATACGATGTCATTATCTTTTCCTCCACTATTATTGAACCTGTGCATTGGTATACCCACTTACGTAATTGGTCTCTGTTATTAAAATGAAATCTTTTGTTTGGCTATGCATGGAAAACCTTGTCCTAACCTGGGAAATATGTGTAAATGGGGGTTCATTGGGCCCAATATATTTCTTATGTGTAAAACAGATGAGGAAAGTATAGACCATCTATTTGTTGCTTGTTATTTCTACCAGCAAGTGTGGGAAGCAGTGTTGAAGGACATTGGGATTGTTTTCTCCTGGAACATGCAAGATATGGGAATAAATTTATAGTGTTGGATGAAACACTTCCCACAATGGAATTCTCTTCCTTGTTCAATGTTTCGGGCATCTGGAAATCCCACAATGCTTTAATCTTTGAAAATTTTTTTGGGTCGCCTTCAACTATTGGATTGACAACAGTAAGTTTTCGCAAATATTTTTTGAAGGCCCGACCAGGTATTACCTTGCGAAATCATTCTCAACTTGATCTTGATTTACAGATGCCAACTGGTTATTTCAATGGAGCATCTAACCAAGGATGTTGTGGGGGAGGCATGGTTCTTAATGTTAAGTTTTGACATAAATTCACTAGCAAGATCACTTAAAGAAACACAATCACAAGATAGACAAATATTTACCCTGGGAAACCCTCATGGGGTAGAAAACCCAACAAAGCTTTCCTCAATATAGATAATCAACCAATACAATATGTAGGACTCAAGCAAGAGCTCCTTCTCCTCCTATGCATACCTCTCTCTCTCCTATGCGCCAATCACAAGTGAGTGAATGAATGAGATAAGTGAGGAACAAGCCTCCTCTACTTATACTCATCTCCGAACTGACTTTTCACCCTAGTGGGGACGACCTCTCCTAAGAGAGTCTAATAACCCCTAATAAAGTAACTCGAGGCTGACCCCACATGGGAGATCTAATAACCCTAGTTACCACAATCTATCGGAGGAATAAACATCTTCGGATACATGATAAAGTCCCATCGGAGGAATGTAACATCTCTGGAATAATAGGATACAAATATAATATTCTTAAGGTTACAATATTTCAACACTCCCCCTTAACGAGAAGGATATTATAACAACATCTGCAGGAGAAAGGAGTCATCAACTACATAATACATTATTCATCTATAAATCATTAGAATCTTTCTTTACACATCATCAGTAATTCAAGCAGTTACTGGAACATCAATATCAGGATCCTCCTGATCAATAACATCGTCATCACATGATCAGCATCATCGTCATCACACGATTGGCATCATCGTCATCACACGATCATCATCATCATCATCACACGATCAACATCATTGTCATCACACGATCAGCATCATCCTCATCACATGATCAGCATCATCATCATCACACGATCAACATCATTGTCATCACACGATCAACATCATCATCATCACATGATCCGCATCAACCGGATCCTCTCGATCAACAACACAATAGCAGCATACCCTGCAACACACATGATCTATTTAAGACACCATATCATGTCTAGGGACGATGCATTCCACTCGTCAACTTAGACAAATTCTAAGGACCACCTCTCGGAGACATCTATCTGTGGATCTATTTAGGACTGAAGTCCAGGGATGATACAATCCTCTCGTCAACTTAGACCAATTCTAAGGACCACCTCTCGGAGACATATGTCTGTGGATCCATTTAGGGACTGAAGTCCATGGATGATACAATCCTCTCGTCAACTTAGACCAAGTCTAAGGACCACCTCTCGGAGACATCTGTCTGGGGATCCATTTAGGACTGAAGTCTAGGAATGATACAATCCTCTCTTCAACTTAGACCAAGTCTAAGGACCACCTCTCATAGACATCTGTCTACGGATCCATTTAGGACTGAAGTCTAGGGATGATACAATCCTCTTGTAAACTTAGACCAAGTCTAAGGACCACCTCTCAGAGACATCTATCTGCAGATCCATTTAGGACTAAAGTCTAGGGATGATGCAATCCTCTCGTCAACTTAGACCAAGTCTAAGTACCACTTATCGACCTCATCGTCGGAACAAGTAACCTCATCATGTATCCTCATCAATACAGATATCACATCATCGATACAGTATCCTTATCAATACAGGTATCCTTATTATCGACCTTACTGTCGAAATAGGAAATCTCATCATTGATACAGGTATCCATATCGATACCAGTATCCAAATATCATCATCGATCATATCACTCCCCCTTTCAAGGAGGGTCCTTCTGAACTACACCAATCTTGTCTCAAAAATGTTCAAACTTTACTCGAGACAGAGGTTTGGTCAATACATCTGCAACTTGTTCGTCAGTGCTCACATATTCGAGCTTGATAGCTCCTTTCTACACCATATCCCGTATATAAAAATATCGGATCTCTATGTGCTTTGACTTATCATGGAACACTGGATTCTCTGTCATCTTGATACAACTCTGGTTATCACACAGGATCACAGTGGGGTCCATCTCTAAGTCAAACAGTCCTGATAATAACTTTCGAAGCCATACTGCTTCACAACTAGCAGAGCAAGTAGCTATATATTCCGCTTCAGCTATGCTGAGAGCCATGCTAGAATTCTTCCTGGTATACCATGAGATCATGGTAGATCCCAGACAATAACATCCTCCCAATGTACTCTTCCTGTTTGATACACTTCCTTCCCAATCAACATCTGTGTAACCATACAATCTGAAGTCATGATCTCCAAGGTAATGTAGACAAAAATCTATTGTACCCTTTAGGTACCTCATCACGTGCTTTGCAGCTATCATGTGAACACGTCTAGGTTCCACTAGATACTAACTCAAGGTGTTCACAGCAAAGTAGATATCTGGCCTAGTGTTTGTTAGATACATTAATGACCCAATAATTTGTTTGTACAAAGTTACATCCACTAACTCTAATGAGTCATCCGCTAACAGCTTCAGGTTGGAATCCATGGGAGTGTCCATGGCTTTACATTCCAACATATCAAATCTTTTCAAGATTTCTACAGCATACTTTCCCTGATTGAGAAAGATTCCTTCTGGGCCTTGCCATACTTCCATACCTGGGAAGTAATGCATCAATCCGAGATCTTTCATCTCAAATTCTACAAATAGCTTCTTCTTGCACTCGACAATTTGTTTCTCATTTCCAGTCAGAAATAGGTCATCCACATACAGCAACAATATGACAGTTTCATCATCCATAACCTTGAGATAAAGATTAGGATCAACTTTACTCTTAGTAAATCCCAAGCTAGTTAAGAAACTGTCAATCCTTCCATACCAAGCTCTGGGAGCTTGTTTCAACCCATACAAATCCTTCTTTAGTTTGCATACATGGGTTCTTCTATCTTCCACCTCGAATCCTTGTGGTTGTTCTATGTACACTTCTTCTTCAATTACACCATTCAGGAAGGTTGTCTTCACATCCATCTGGTGTAATTTCCACTTCATCATGGATGCAAGTGCCATGATGGTTCTAATGGAAGTGTACCTTGCAACTGGTGCAAATGTCTCTTGATAGTCAATTCTCGCTTTCTGAGAGAATCCTCTAGCTACAAACCTTGCCTTCTACTTTTCAATACTGCCATCCACAACATGCTTTATCTTGTATATCCATTTGGACGATACCACACTCTTGTCCTTTGGTTTGGGAACTATATCCCAAACATCATTCTTCATTATTGACTGGTACTCCTCCGTCATTGCTTCTACCCACTCTTTCTTATGAACTACCTCTTCATAACTAGTAGGTTCTTGATCTATAAGATCACACATCAAAGCCACATAGTTGGAGAATGGCTTTGGTTTCTTGCTCACTCTAGTGGAGCCTTCAGGAGCTCCATGTTTTTCAACTCCTAGTATAATGTATCTAGCCCATGCTGGCTTTATTTTTCTTGAAATGTTTGTAATGGGGGGTTCTTGTGGTTCTAACATGTCATGGTCTTCAGGTGTTTCCATTTCAAGAGATGGTACAGCTTCTTCAATTCTAGGAGGTACATCTTCTTTGTATACTTCTTCATACTGGCACTTCCTAGACTTCTTCAGAGTTGCTTCTTCATCAAATGTCACATCCCTACTGATTTCCATATGATGGAATCCTGGGATGTAAATCCTGAATGCTTTGGATGTTTCACAATATTCAACAAATATTCCCTTCTTCCCAGAAGGGTCCAATTTAGTTCTCTTTTCTTTAGGTATGTGAATATACACAGGGCACCCAAATATTTTGAGGTGACTTACCTCTGGCTTCTTTCTTGTGAAGACTTATTCTGGAGTCTTGAATTCAAGGGCACTGTGAGATAGTCTATTTTTCACATAGACTGCTATCCTAGCTGCTTCAACCCATAAATACATAGGTAGGTCTTGATCATGTAACATTGTATTTACTGCTTCCATGATGGTTCTATTCTTTCTTTCCGCAACACCATTTTGTTGAGGATCGTAGGGAGTGGTTAGTTCCCTCTTGATTCCAGCTTCTTTGCAAAAGGCTTCAAAATATTTTGAAGTATACTCTCCACCATTATCAATCCTGAGTATCTTGATCTTCTTTTTTGAATGGTTCTCTATCAAGGCTTTGAATTCCTTGAACTTTCCAAAGACTTCAACTTTTCCTTTTAGGAAGTATATCCAAGTCTTTCTTGAATAGTCATCAATGAAGGTTAGGTAGTATTCATATCCACTCAAGGATGTGGTGGGCATGGGACCACATACATCTGAATGGATCAATTCCAAAGTGCTTTTAGTCTTTGTTTCACTCTTTGGAAATGGTTTCTTGATGTTCTTCCCTTTTGCAAAACCCTTGCAATTGCCTTCATGGTCAATATTTAGATCTAGTAGTCCTCCAACTACTTTGCTCACATGACGTAGTGCTTTGTAGTTAATGTGAGCAAGACTTCTATGCCATAGCTCACTTGGGCTAGTGGCTTCATGAATAAGGGCAACTTCTGAATGACCCTTGAGTTTGTATAGAACTCCTCCCTCTTCACCAATGACAATTGCATCCTTAATAGTTTTACCTTTGGACCACATGAGTACTTGTCCATCAATGAATGCAAACCCTATAACCTTTATTATCCAATGCTAAGATGGAAAGTAAGTTCTTCTTCAATCCTGGCACATACAATACTTCCTTCATCTTCATGGGGGTTCCATAATCAAGCTTGTAGTTTGATTCACCAATTCCCTTAATGGGATATTGATAGTCATCTCCTAATGATACTTTATGAGGGGAGGTCTTCTCTTCAAGTTTTGAAAGATTTTTCTTTTGTCCTGTCATGTTCTTTGAAGCACCACTATCAATAAGCCATGTATCTTCTCCAGGTGTTATAGATCCAGAGAGTGCAGAAAATAGAGCATACTCTTCTACATCTTCTTCTTCTTCTCTTCTAGATCTTTTCTTATGAGGCCTTTCTTCCTCTTCTTCTTCTTCACTATCATCTTCCGCTAGATGTGCTTGATGTCTTTTATGGTGAAGATCTTTCTTGTTCTTTGAAGGACAATGTCTAGCAACGTGTCATATTTTGTGACAATTGAAACATTGGAAAGAAGAGTGTTTTCTTCCTCTTTTCTTCTGAAATATTTGTGGAGATTGGGACTCCTATTGGCTATCCCTTTTGAAGTTGGATTGACTTCTTCTTTTCTTAGTGTGAGTAACTAATGCTTGATCATCTTCCTTGGGCAAGGCTTCCCTATTGGCAACCCTAGCTTCTTCTTGAATACAATCTTCCCATACCACATCAAACTCCATACTTTCTTTTCTGGCACACATGGTTTGGATGAATGACTCCCATCGTCTAGTGAGACCATTCAAAGTAGTCATGACTAGTTCATCTTCATTAAGGGTGTCTCCAATAGCATCTAGTTGTTCCTTGAACTGGGAAACCCTTATGAAGTAATCTTGGATAGATTCTCCTTTATTCATCTTAGTGTTCTTCAATTGAGCTCTCAGGTTCATCTTCCTATTGATGTTCCTTCCTTCATACATTCTGGAAAGGGCATCATACATTTCCTTTGGAGTCTTCTTGGATTCCACTTGGGGAATCAAGTGGTCCTTGATGGAATCAACAATGATTATCTTTTCCCTAATCAAGTCCTTCTTATGTTTCTCTTTAGCTTTAGCTTCTTTAGGTTCTACCACTTCATCCTTGATATGTTGAACAAGATCATTCTCTTCAAGGATGAGACCAATCCTATATTTCCATTCCCGGAAATTCTCTAAACCCTCTAGCTTGTCCTCAAGCTTAGTGCTTGGGGCCATCTTATCCGGGAGGTCACCAAAAATTGAAAATTTCAAAAATGAAAAACTGACCTTACCAGGAGATTGGCTTGACTGAGGTGAGGTTGTTGGTGTGCTTACTTTTTGAAAACTTCAATTTTTCATCCTCCAAACTTGACTAGTGAAATTTAGACCTGCTATGAAAATCTGGTTCTGATTTTCTGGTTTTCTGCACTTTTGGTCAAACTAGGGTTTGACTTTTCTGGAGTTCTACCCAACCAAAAATCTCGATCCAGGGATCAAAACTTCGATTTTGAGGAGGGTTATCCAACCATGCAATCAGAATCCAAAAATACTCACTTTTGTAGAAATCCTAATTTTAACCAAAGGAGGAGAGAGAGGAATTTTCACTTTGTGAAAGATGTCCTATTTAGGCTAGCTCTGATACCATGTTAAGTTTTGACATAAATTCACTAGCAAGATCACTAAAAGAAACACAAACACAAGATAGACAAATATTTACCCTGGGAAACTCTCATGGGGTAGAAAACCTAGCAAAGCTTTCCTCAATATAGATAATCAACCAATACAAGATGTAGGACTCAAGCAAGAGCTCCTTCTCCTCCTATGCAGACCTCTCTCTCTCCTATGCTCCAATCACAAGTGAGTGAATGAATGAGATAAGTGAGGAACAAGCCTCCTCTACTTATACTCATCTTCGAACTGACTTTTCACCCTAGTGGGGCCGACCTCTCCTAAGAGAGTCTAATAACCCCTAATAAACTAACTCAGGGCCGACCCCACATGGGAGATCTAATAACCCTAGTTACCACAATCTATCGGAGGAATAAACATCTCTAGATACATGATAAAGTCCCATCAGAGGAATGTAACATCTCCAGAATAATAGGATACAAATATAATATTCTTGGAGGTTACAATATTTCAACACTTAATTTGGCTAAAGATCATTATTTCCTACCGATATTGGGATGTGGTAACCATACAAATTCAAGGGCCGAACTATTGTCTCTTTAGGGGTTATTGAGTTTTGCTATAATGAAAGATGTTTAGTCTCTTCATGTTTATGGAGACTCGAAGATCATTGTAGAATGGGTCAGTGGGGCTTCCTCTTTACAGGTTTTGATGTTGGAATGTTGGTGTTCAAGTACTAGGAGGCTATTGTAAATTTTACTTAATTTTTCTATCAAGCATATCTACATGAGGTTCAATTCTCTTGTATATAGCTTGTCCAAACAAGCTATAGGATTGGAAGAAGGCATGCTCAATTTTGAAGAGTTTAAAGACTTCATCCTTTGTAGTTCTGGTTCTTTCATTTTTTATTAGTAGTAGAAGTTTTGGTTTAGAAGATAAGTTGGGTTGTTAGATAAACCTTATGCAATTATGTAATTTTTTCGGAAGAAGCAAACTATTGTATGCTTTTGTTTTGTTGGCCAATATTGATTATTTTCTTGTTATTTTGGTCAATTATATTGTAGTAGGCTAAAGTTTTGCTTTTCACGTTGCTTTGATCTTAGTATCAACGTAGTTCTTGTGAGATTATGATGAAGACTAAGCTTATCTCCATATGTAACGACAAAAACAACTTCTATTCTCTCTTTGAACAGCAAGTTGTTGGTTTTTTTCGATTTGCAAAAAAAATATCTCTTATAAAAACAACTTCTATTCTCTCTTTGAATAGCAAGTTGTTGGTTTTTTTTCGATTTGCAAAAAAAATATCTTTTATAAAGTATGTGTTGTTGACATTTTCAAGCAATTTGATTCTATGTGATTGCATATTTCAATGAGAAGGTTATTTATTCATTTATGAAGGTTTTTTGAGATTAGATATCCACATTTATAGAATGACTGGACTTGCATTCGTGTGTATGGGTATATATAGTTTCAAGTACATCCTAATTTTGAACGTTGTAAGGAACAATTACATAGTCTACATAGTCTATTTTTCATAGAACATGCTAAATATTTTATGTTTTTTACTATGTTTTGTAAGTTTTTTGGTTGAAATTCAGTTTAAATTGTTGAAATTGTAATATAGATTGTTGGAATCACATAATTCAAGTGCCTAGTGGTATTTAATATCGCTAAATTCATTTATGTAATAAAAAATGTAATTTGAATAATAAAAATTGCAATTTTAACAAAAATTTTATTGCCAAATTTCGACAAAAATAACCAAGAAAATACAAAACATAAAAGGATTAGTAAACTCATTTCTCATGGCCTCACAATGTGTTAGAGAAATTACTGCTAACCATGTCAACAAGAATTTGTTATTAAGTTTTCTTACTTCTTAATGCGTTTACCTTACTTCTCCTTAAATATATGTATGAATTATCCATGTTATATATGTGATACTAGAATCTTTGCATATCATTGTGGTTTGATTGTTTGAATTCTCCATGTTATATATATGATACTAGAATCTTTGCATATCATTGTGGTTTGATTTTGGTGGGGTTGGTCAAGATTTTGCAAAATTTTATTATTTTTAAGCGTTCTTTACATTATTGTTGTTCTATTGTAGTATATTTGGTTGTTGCAAAGATTGCCGACAATATCATTGAAATACAAGTTTTTTTTTATCAATATTGTATAAGGTAAGTTATTATTCCTCCCAAGGTAGGGATATACTAACCAATGGTTAGTCAAAGTCTTTTGACTTATAATATTTGCACTTTTTCCACACAACTTTTTAAAAAAAAATTAAAGTCTTTTAAAAATTGTTATTAAACTTAATAATTTTGAAAATTAAAATAATTTCAATTATTAGGAATCCATTCATACACTAAGAGTTAAAGAAAACCATTAATTGATTGAACACAATTAAGAAAAGAGAACAGCATTTTACAATGGCCTTTAGATGTAGGTTTATGCCTTTGATTTTCTTGATCATACGTCTAATGCTCACACGAATTGTGGGATATGAATTGCCTCTTAGTTCTCTCAAATATACCTGCAACATGACATTTTTTTTTCGACATCCAACATCTTTGCAGCTTCATTATTGTATGCAAATTCCATGGATCATAATAGGACGGCTCTCAAACAAAGCATTATAGAAGCAAAAAAGGGATTTTAAATATTTTTTGGTATTGCATGGCAGCTTTCAATGGAAGACAACTTGATTCCCTTGAATACTTCATATAGTTTTCCGATGTAAATTTGGAAGACCTGAGCAACCCTAATTTTTTTACCTTTGTTGCTTATTATTTGGCCACAGTAGCTCATGTATATTGAGGTCTCCCACACGATCCGGGAGATCTGGATCATAGGAGCGGTTCCCATCTGGGTTGACAATTTAAAATGGGAAGAATTCTCCAAATATTTATCGACGGACTTGAGTTGGACAACCACGGCCTGGTCACAGCACGTTCGAGGCATACATATCCTCGAGTTATTCCCAGTTTCCACCTGAGTATCCACCAATTGTTTTCTCTTTTCCCAGTTTTTGGTAAATGACCCGATTCCGAAAACAATATGGTCAAGCTCGGGGGCATTAAAGGACCTATTTTTTGGCCACACAGTGAAATTTGATTAGAAGTGATGACAGTTGGAAAATTTCTAGCAGGGGCATCTAGAAATGGTGAGAAACAACACACACCCATGCCAAAAACATAACGCATGCTCTTCTTTTACCACACTTCCAGTCATTTCTCGCTAAGAATAGACCCCAATACTCTCGGTGGACCATTTGAAGCTTTGTTGTACGACAAAAGCAACGGAATCAGAACTAACCGCGGGTAGTTTTTCAAGCTTTAAAAAACCTAATGTCAAGTTATTTGTTTGAGTATTTCATAAGCAAAGGGTTACTCTCAAACGTATTTCATGTTCTGGAGGACTAAGAGATATTTCCATTGTGATAATGGTGAGAGTTGAGTTTAAAAAAAAACATAAATGAAAAGAGATGCGGTGCAGAAAAATCAACGAGAGCAACACTGTACATTACGATTCTACCAGTGTATCCTTATCATACTGACTTTTGAACATTGAAATCCATTACAGCATAAATCATATCTTGAATTCCAATAACTAATATGTTTGTGATTTGTGTAAACTCCAAATATTGAACTTCAATATTTGATACGCTGCCCATTTATTTGTGTAGAGTCAAGATATGCATCGTCGAAATGCATATCAGGCCTAGGATTAGATAGTCATGTGCTAGTTTATCACTAAAATGGCCAATGCAAACTACCCAAATGTTTTCTTGGACAACATAATAATTCCTAATTTACTACAATTACACCAGACCCATTTGAGTATTGTCAAAGCTCCATTGTAATCTGCAAAATTATCAAAGAAACCCCTCTCACACATATCTATGAGTTATGTATGTATATCTAATCTGGTATGTGCATATATTTTATATATATATATATATATAATATTGACTGACCAATGTGCAAAAAAAAATGAAATGGGTCTATATCTATTAAGACTAATACTTGTGGGTGTGATTCTATTATGTAACAAATTCTTAAAAAACAGCATAGCTTAAAATTTTTTTAAAAAAAACATGGAATGGATTTAGCCCTAGTAAATTTTAACAATAACAGATTCGATGAAATATATTCTGAGATTGAAAAAACAGATCGAGCACACTGAAGCAATCTCGAAGGCAGCATTGTTGATACTTTTCATCCCTTTCAGACCTAGGAATCCTACTAAAACTCAAACTCCATGCATTCTCCTCATTGGGCTCAGCCTTCTCAGCGTTCAAAAGCAACATATCGGTCCCATCTCCTGACAGCGCAGAGGTCACAGGTTCCACTATTGTTTGTTTCATATTTCTAGATGTAGGAAAGAGTTCCCTACCTTCCAGGTTTCCAGTGGAAGGATATGATTGTAGAGACGTCACCGATAGGGATAAGGAAAATTCAAAGTAAATCCCAATGACAAGAAGATATAAAAGATAGATGCACGGGCATTTGAAAGAGTATTGTGTGTGAATTTTCGTTGATTTGAGTTGTGTGGTTGAAGCAGGGGATTTTTGACAACTTATTGGAGCTTTGTCTAATAGCTCTCGGACCTTTCTTCCCGAAAATCATATTCTCCATCGGGGCTCTCCTCCAACTACTATTGGTCCTTGCTCCGCTATCTATCAGACCTCTCCCATTCCCCAAAAATGTACCACTCCATGGGGATCGAATTTTTAATCAGATACAAATATGTCTTCGGCATTCCGTTCGAATGTGGCAAATCTAAATGTGTCTTACAATTCCAACGTCTTTTACATACTGCATTTTTGGGTGGATGCCATACCTATCAAACTAGTATCAATTTTGGAAGCCTCGGCCTTTTTCTTTTCTTTAAATATATTTCTTAATATCTCAATGGAGAGCATCCAGAAGATAAACATCTAAACATATTTCTTAATACATCATTGTCCCCATGTTTTCCTGGTGGGAAAGTTAAGGGCTTGTCAATTAATTTAACAGCAATAGAAAGTACATGAATTATGGAAATGTCGTATACTATATATCGTTCATTGGGCTTGAGAAAATTTTCAATCCTGACCCCTCTTTGATCCCTCGAACATTGAAAAGACTGTATGGTTCGTTGTGTTTGCTCCCATCTCTCGACTGCCTTAGAAATTACGGCCATGGATGCAACCACCGGCCTATAGTATGTTGACGAAACCAATGGAGAGTAGATGTTGGGAGAGAGTAACCCTAAGGTGGTGTCCTCTGCTGCATGTCTTGAAATACTTGGTATCGAATCCATCGATAAAGTGCATTCCTGCATCTGCATCCCAGTGCGTTCAACCAACGATCATGAATGGACAAATCAACTGATCAGAATTTTCAATCCTGACCATAAAGAGTTCAGAGGATTCGTAATCAGAAAAGGAAGAACCAACGCTTCCTCTGCCCTCGAAAAATACAAGAACAGGAATCATGGATAATACAATGGAGACAAAGAATAGAGCCCTTTACGAACCAGGTTTCGCACATTGGCTAATCCACGTGAAAAAAGTGAATGCCATGGAGTTGTTCGATACGCATCGGGGTTCTATTCGTTAATTCCCCGTGGTTTATGCTCTTCTGCATCAACATTTTATTGAATAATGATTCGCAACTTCGGTTTTGCTTATCAAAGGCTTATGCATTAGTATGCATTAATCTTCCAATTTCTTTTTGGCAAGAAATATGCCGCAACACAGCTTTCCCTTGTCTAAATTTATTAGACTCTTTAAACTAAAAAATATAAACAAAACCATATTAAAAGAAATCAAAGGGAAAACTTAGGAGGCAACAAAGATTTGCATGAATTACGAAATGAGTTTCAATATGAAGTACTTTCCTTATCCTACATATTGATATGTAACGTGTAAAGTGAAGCCATGTGGTTTAAAGGTAACCAAATAAAATAAAGCTTCAAATTTGTTCATAGGACAATTGCTTAGGGTTTCAGGTTTCATTTATAAACATGTGGAGTAGTAGTAAATTAAAGGCTTCAAAGTTTGTTACTGGGGATCATTATTTAGATTTTTCAAGTTCCATTATAAACTATAAACATGTGGAATCATAGTTGTCATGATCTTTAGTGGTGAAAGGTTATTACGAAGGGTTATGATTCTTAGTGGTTTATTATTATTATTATTATTATTATTATTATTATTATTATTATTATATATTGCTTTGCAAAATTTGTGATTAAGCATTATAAGTGGTCCATTTGCAGGAAATACTAAATGAACTAAATCACCTTGCCAATCAATTTTTCTTCCTTATAGGGTCAAAAACTGTCACAAAACCTTTCCCATGGTCTCATCTAGTTGGTTTTATATCATTGCAATTCTCCCTACATATACTAGTTCTTCAACAATGGCTCTAAGGTGTGCATGATCTTATGCAACCTTTGTTGAATTGGAAACCCTTGCATCACCGACAAGACTTCATAATGGTACACATGGCCTAGTGTGTAATATCCCCATTTTGACCCTTAGGATATATTGTCTTTTAATGTAAATATTGTATATATGCGATGTATGATTCCTAGCGTGGAGCTCAGGGCCAAGGCCCAGTTAGTGGATGCTAGGTTTTTATGTAAAAGGAAAGTATTAGAAATTATGTTATCCATGTGCTATTAAGCCATGGGACATTGTAAATATTAATATTGCATTAAAAATACCAAGAAAATTGGCTATGGAGGCAACCAACAAGAAAGGGCCATGTGTATCCAGTAGGGAGAGGTGAGGGGGTTGTGCGATCGTGGAACAACAAGGATCAATCTTCATGTGTTACACAGCCCAGCAATGACGGAAGAGGAAGAGTCATGATTCTGGAAAAATCCACGTTGACAGATGAATGCGAAAGGGCCCAGAAACGAGGTATGGAAAGGAAAAATGAAATCAAACAGGGGATCCCTCACGGGGGGGAGGAAAAAATACGAATTGGTGAGGGAGAGATGCCGAAAAATGGTAGGAGAAAGAAACCAGAAGTGATAGCCGAGAATCGAGAGGCAGGACAGAGTCATTTTGGCAATAGAAGCTCAGAAGATCCAAGCATGAGTAACAGAGAAGAAGATAGAACATAGGTTGGAACTGCTTGATAAACCTAGTGAAGGCTAAAGTCTCAAGGAATTAGTAGCTTAGGCCTTTCTATGCCCACCCTAAAGAGCACTGGAGGGAAGGGGCGCCTCAAGGACTGTGTACCAGAGAAGGGGACCTTCCTTGTGTTGCTTTTGGTAGGTATTATGGGTACCAAGGCTGTTTGAGTTAGTTTGAGATGCATGTAGCTCTGTGGTTGATCTCACTAGCTTAGCATCCTCCTCCTTTATCTCTTGACATGCTTGATAAACCCAACTATGTGTTGGCTTAGCATGGTTGTTGTATGAAACCATGGTTGTGAGTGAGCATGTTTAGTTCCTCCTTTTAGTTGATACACAAACCAACTCGGGGGTGGTCTCTCAGCTAAAAGAATATAGGTTGGACAAAGACCTATGGTTGGGTGGAACGTTGCTTTCACATAGCCAGTTTCTTGGATAGCTTCATCTTAAAGATAAGTGTTCTTTGTGTTATGAATTATGTCCATTCTTTGGTTCTAAATGATGTTGATTTCCTATGTTATGATTATCTATTGTATCAAGTCCATTTCAATGAAATGAGCACATAGATTTGAGCATTAGGGAGTCTATGTATAGACCTAGTCATGAGGTTGGTCCATGTCTGATTATTTCACCATTTGCTTGTGTTAAATATTATGTTAGTTTTGCATGTTGTAGATGCATTAAATCAAATTTAGTTCCACTGTGTATGTTCATCATGCATGGCAGCTTGTGGAATTCGAAGGTGTGTTTTGTCGAAGTTGGAATTTTTGGTTCTGACTTCCAAATCCTATAAGGTGGATTGCGGATTGCGAAATTCGAAGGGATGTTTCTACGAAACTGTGAAATTGTGGTCGCGTCGTTCCGAATTCTGCATTGTGGCTTGTGTATTACGGATTGCGGATTGCAGATTGCGGAATGGAGGATGGTTTTTGCAGAAGTTATGACAGTTTGAAGAAATAAATTAGTAGTGGCTTCTAAGGTTGTCTCCCATCGCCTCTAAAGGGCATCGAGGTGGTCGGGGATGTGACAGAGTGGTGTCAGATCCCAAGGTTGCAGCACTAGGGTTGCTTGGGCCAAAGTATGAGTTGTACATGCAGGTAACCAGAATTTGAATGGGGTGCAAGAGAATACAATATGCCTTGAAGGACTCCATATGGAGTTGGAAATTGAATAGATTGAAATGTTGATAAAGAGGGAAATTTATCACCTTAAACTATTTTTGTTTATAGCATAAGAATTGCATGCTGGGAAAGTAGCAAGTGTAAATGTCATGCATGTGTGTATGTCTTGAATTGCTACTTGGTGGAAAAATATAGCTAATGATCCCTTGTGTGCTTGATAGAGATGCCATGAATTGGACCAGCTATGATGTGTGTTGATGTAATTGTAACTTCGGAATGTATTTCACATATATGTATATTGTATTCCTATAGAGACGTTATTATTCCTCTATACGGAAGTGTCGTCATTTATATTGTAAGTGTCGTAACTTATACTTAATGGGTTATTAGACCACCTTGATGGGGTCGGCCCTGTATAAGTCATGTGGGTTAAAGGGTTAATAGACCACCCTATTGGGGTTTGGCCCTGTTAGCATTATGCTATGTGGTTAAGTTGAGGCCGACCTAGTAAAGGTTATTAGGCAAGTCAAGTCATGTATAAATAGAGTGCGGGAGGCACTCTATTTGATCATTCACTTCTCACTCATACACTCATTGGAGAGTGGCGCACTAGTGGAGGAGGAGAAGCTGCTTCTAGGAGTATATCTCTTATGCTTGGGTTTTTGTATCATGGCTCTATCTATCTCTGAGGAAGTTGCGGGGTTTTTTCACCTTCTCGGTTTTCCCCGGTGAAAATCTGTGTCTCTTGTGTGTTTGCATTATTGTGTCCATGATTGATATGTTGTAGATATGATGTACATGTTGTTCTCTTAGTTACGATCCTAGATCAAATTGAAGTAAATTCTGAAAAACTAACATGGTATTAGAGCTAGCCTGAAAGAAGGCACGGTATGGCATTTATGACACTTATTGCACTTGCGAAGATAAGGCTTGATATAGCAAAAACCATTCATCATAGCAATTTCGCTATAAATCCATTTTGGCGAAGTTTCAGGATCTAAAAATATTGCAGGTCAAAGATAAGATCCCCATGTACCTTGTGTCCGAAGGAGAGCCTCTAATTCACTGTACTTTCAGATTTATGATCTGTACAATATAGGGTTTCTGCCTCTTCCAGATCTCGGTCATAAAGAGGTGACCTGGGAAAAAAGGTCACAACTTGGTCTAGGAAGCTCCAAATGAAATTTCATAAAACTTGGTAGGTAGGGCATGGACTGTACTTTCACAGGTCCGATTTTCAGAGGCCGAAATTGAACCAGTGACACGTGGCACTCTGTATAAGTTCTCTCTCCATTTTTATCCCATAAATAGGTCATGTTGCGACACTTGGCATAACTCTCTCTCAGAGAATCCATTTGAGGTTAGACCTGTGGGGTTGGAAATTTAACAGGTCAGGCTACCACAAGACAATTTTTCAGACCCTGTAGATCTGAAATTTCGAAGTTACACTAGAAGCAATCAGGTACATATTTATGTCAATACATAATTGGATTTTGAGCACCTTCATTCATGGCTCCGGGAATTTAGGGTTTTGGAGAATGTTGGAATTTTTTGTATCGGAGACCACGGCTGGATGCTCCTCATCAAAATTGAAATTTAGAGACCAAGATCAAATTTTTTGGTTGGAAAGAAGGTCGGGCTTGATCAAACCCTAGTTTGGGACTTTGATCGGAAAGGTGAAAAATTAGGGCTTCTGGAAAAATGGGAATTTTTGAAATCTGTGACCATAGCTAGAAGCTCCTTGGAAAAATCAAAGTTTAGAGCTTTGGATCAAACTATTTGGTTGGGTGAAGCTCTGGGAAACTCAAACCCTAATTCAGGGTCCTCCCCAGTGAATCCGAAAGATTGAAAAGCAAATTTGAGGGGTGAAACTTTCCAGTTTTCAAATTCTGAGTATACCAGGTTGATCAACTCATCAAGGCGCGGCTTTCTATCCTTTTAGAAGTTTGAATTTTTAGGGTTTCCCTAACAAACCCTAATCCAACTCCAAATCCAATTTCTGCAAATTAAGTGGATTGGGTTAATACTAGAAGAGAATGGATTGGTCACGTGCATAAGTGAAGAATATCTAGAGGGAGATGAGGCTAAGGCCTTACATAAGAAGATTACAAGCAAACTCGACAGCTATGACTTATGGGTATGTTTCAAAATCTATTCATGATTAAGTTTATGATATGTTTGTCTTCATTAAGATTAGTACAATATTGATTAATTTTAGACTTGTTGTATCACCTTAATAAAAATATGAATGCATGATAGAAGATATTCATTGATTAGGGTTTTGACACTTATGATTGTACTAATTCATTGTGGTGTTGTATGAGGATGATGTTGTCTGCTAACATGAAAGGTAAATCAAGAAAGACAAATCATGTTCTAGTTCAAGAACATATGACCATGGTGACATGAAGACAAATATTCATCCATTGTCATGTATCACATAGAATATCTACTTACGAGGTATGTATAACTTGGTTCTATAATGGTTAACCTATGAGATATGCAGGTTACTAGCACAAGTCATTGAAGAGAACAAGAAGACATTATGCGGGTATGTTAGACATAACTAGCTAGCATGCTAATCCATGTATGTTTTTCCTATATCAAGTTAGAATCCTACCTTGTGTTAGGATCTCTTATATAAGTATACATGGCATGATTGATAATGATTATTCATTGAAGTTAGTAATCATGGGTTTAGTCATATTATGCTTCATACTTTGATTGATGATATGACTAAAATAGAAAATTCCTATGGTGAAATAGGAATATGCATGAGTAAAAGAATTGTGATAAAATGACCTTGACCATACATGTTTAAGATTACTTAGAATCATAATGTTTATTTTATGCTAATGTATGTATGTATGAGACCTCGAGGATAACACAATGATGATACTAGTAAGTATGCATAGTGATCGAGGATGGATATAAGTTCAAGGACAAGTAATCTAGGAAGCAAAGATCAAGAGGGAGCACAATCCAATAGTTCTTGCAAGGAAGAAAATATTGAGAGGGAGTCCACCCTACAACCAAACAAAGATAAGTATTTGAATTGTCATTTCTTGTATATTTGATTGTTTAAATAATATTGTTCAATGATACATATACTTATGTTCCTCGACTTAGGTTGTGTATTATGCATATTAGAATAATTGCATTAATGAACAGTATACTACTAATATGCATATAATGGGTAAGTGGCCTATGGCACTGTACAACATTCCATTGCTACTTATATAGAACGAAACCTCTTTGCTGACATGTTGGGAGTTGTGCACACTCTTAACAATGTTCTGGTAGAGATTGGAAGGCATCTAGAAAGTCATGGGATATGGATAAATGTTGTATTGAAGCATTGGCTAAAATAATTGCATGACTTTATGACATATTTCTTTATATATAAGAATTTGTTCTAAAAACTATGAGATGTTTCTAATCATGCAATTTAACTTGTTTTGTAGGAAAGATTGTATACGAGCACCTACAAAAGAAGGACTACAACATCTGTTCCAGCAACAAAGTTATCTATTGAAGATATTGAAGTTCCCAGGATCCGGGATGAAGTAATGGAAGAATGCCATGATCCGTCAATCATGAAGAATGATGTTTGGGATGTGGTCCCAAGACCTGAAGGGAAGTCTGTTGTGACTTCCACGCAGATCTATAAGATCAAGCATGCTGCAGATGGTAGCATAGAGAAATATAAAGAAAGGTTTGTAGCTCATGGATTCTCCTAGAAAGAAGGGATTGATTATGAAGAGACTTTTGCTCCTATGGCCAGATACACTTCCATTAGATCAGTGCTTGCTCTGGCTGCAGTGATGAAATGGAAGATACACCAGATGGAAGTCAAGACAACTTTCTTGAATGGTGTAGTCGAGGAGGAACTGCATGTGGAGCAGCCACTTGGTTTTGAGACACATGACAGGGATTCATATGTGTGCAGATTGAAGAAAGCATTGTATGGCTTGAAGCAAGCTCCTAGGACTTGGTATGGTAGGATAGACAGCTTTCTATCCAGTTTGGGCTTTACCAAGAGTAAAGGGGATTCCAACCTTTACTACAAGGTTGAGGAAGGAAATCCAGTGATACTACTTCTGTATGTGGATGACCTGTTTGTTACAGGTGATGATAGATTGATTGCCGATACGAAGAAGAAGCTTGCTGCCGAGTTCAAGATGAAGGAAGTGGGGATGATGCACTATTTTCTAGGCATGGAGGTGTGGTAGAGTGCAGATGGAATCTTCCTTGGACAAGGGAAGTATGTAGTAGAGATCCTGAAGAGGTTCGGGATGATAGACTGCAAGGCCATGGCCACACCTATGGCATCGAACCTGAAGCTTTTGTGTGATGCTTCATCTGATTCAGTTGATGTTATGGTGTATCGTCAAATGTTTGGGTCCTTGATGTACCTGACGAACACGAGACAAGATATTTTCTTTGAGGTGAACACATTGAGCCAGTTCCTGACGGATCCGAGAGGTGTTCACCTAGTTGCTGTAAAGCATATTCTGAGGTACCTGAAGGGTACAATTGATTATGGGCTCAAGTATGATGCGAATCAAAAGTTTAACCTACAGGGTTATGTTGATTCAAATTGGGCAGGTAGTCTTGCGGATAGGAAGAGCACTTCTGGATGCTGCTTCAGTATGGGATCGGGTGTGATCTCTTGGTTTAGTAGGAAGCAGTCTTGCGTAGCACTGAGTACAGCCGAAGTAGAGTATGTTGCAGCTTGTTCGGCTAGTTGTGAGGCAGTATGGCTGAGGAAGCTACTATCTTAGCTATTTGATCTCCCATTGGATGCTACTGGTATCTTTTGTGACAACCATAGTTATGTGAAGCTATCTGAGAACCCAATGTTCCATGACAGGTCGAAGCACATTAAGATCAAATATCACTATATCAGGGATATGGTGCAGAGAGGAGTAGTGAAGCTCTTGTCTATTGCGACGGATGAGCAGGTTGCAAATGTGTTGATGAAACCACTAGCCAGAGTGAAGTTTGAATGCTTCAGAGAGAGGCTTGGTGTTCTTTAGATTGACGACACTTCGAGGAAGAAGTGATGGACACATTTACAGGAGCCATTCCAAGCATGGTGAGAGGAGGATCCTTCCCATGGCTGTGGATGTAAGCGTTGTGTGATGAGCATCAAGACGATGCTCCAGTTACTGCTATGTATATGCATCATGTTGGATGCTTGATATGATCAGTTGGATCATGTACTTGTGTATGCATCATGTTGGATGCTTGGTATTATCATGTGGATCATTTATGATGATATGTATCAGGTAGATACTTGGTATGCATAAGGTGGATGCATTGTATGATTAGGATGATCATGGATGACGAGCGTCAGGATGTTGCTCCAGATGATATGCATCAGGATGATGCTATGATGATGATAGGATGATGCTATGATGATGATCAGGATGATCATATGTGATGATATGTATCAGGTGGATACATTGAATGATCAATTGGATTATGTGTGATGAGTTCTGAAGACATAGATGCACATAATCCATTCTCACATGGTGGTAGGTGTGTCCTCCCATGGTGCAGATATAAGGGCTGGGGCCATTCCGACATGGTTGAAGTATGTCTTCCCATGGTCGTTGATATAAGTGCTATGCCATTCGAGCATGGTTGAAGTGTGTCTTCCCATGGCTGCAATATAAGTGTTGTGCCATTCAAGAATGGTTGAAGTGTGTCTTCCCATGGATGCAATATAAGGGTTGTGCCATTCGAGCATGGTTGAAGTGTGTCTTCCCATGGTTGCAATATAAGTGTTGTGCCATTCCTAGCATGGTTGAAGTGTGTCTTCCCATGGCTATGGATATAAGTGCGATGCCATTCTCGCATGGTTGAAGTGTGTCTTCCCATGGCGTAGATATAAGTGCTGAGCCTTTCACGGATGGTTGAAGTGTGTCTTCCCATGCTAGTGTATGTAAGTGTTGTGTGATGTGCATTTGGGTTGTGCTTCGGGAACGATGTTATGATCAGTATGATCATGAGTATTAGGATGATACTCTCTGGCCATGGACAGGTTGTGCAGTGGCATGTAAAAGATCCTGGGAGATCTGATAGGTTGAGCTGTGTGTTCGTAATCAGTCCCTGGGATGCTCTTTCGAGGTTTTGTTGACTCACGTAATCAGTCTTGAGGATTCCATAGTATGGCCAGTGATGATGAAGACCCTACATGTGGTGGGCCTACATCCAGCATGAAAAAGGGCTGGCTCTATAGAACTTCCTATGACGAGTAGTTCAGAATTTGATTAAGATAGCAACAGCAGTGATGATGACAATGATTTGATGTCGATGAGCCAGTGACGATGATCCAGAGAAGAAGACTTGTGCTAGCATATATGTGTCGAGAAATACCTTCCTAGTTAAGAGGGAGTGTTGATCTAATTGTAACTTCGGAATGTATTTCACATATATGTATATTGTATTCCTATAGAGATGTTATTATTCCTCTATACGGGAGTGTTGTCATTTATATTGTAAGTGTTGTAACTTATACTTGATGGGTTATTAGACCACCTTGATGGGGTCGGCCCTGTATAAGTCATGTGGGTTAAAGGGTTATTAGACCATCCTATTGGGGTTCGGCCCTATCAGCATTATGCTATGTCGTTAAGTTGAGGCCGACCTAGTAAAGGTTATTAGGCAAGTCAAGTCATGTATAAATAGAGTGCGGGAGGCACTCTATTTGATCATTCACTTCTCACTCATACACTTATTGGAGAGTGGTGCACTAGTGGAGGAGGAGAAGTTGCTGCTAGGAGTATATATCTTACGCTTGGGTCTTGTATCATGGCTCTATCTATCTCTGAGGAAGTTGCGGGGTTTTTTCACCTTCTTGGTTTTCCCCGGTGAAACTCTATGTCTCTTGTGTGTTTGCATTATTGTGTCCATGATTGATATGTTGTAGATATGATGTACATGTTGTTCTCTTAGTTACAATCCTAGATCAGATTGAAGTAAATTCTGAAAAACTAACAATGTGGAATTGGAATTCCATGCTATGATGAGGAATTGGAAAGGGATAATTCCTCAACTCTTCTCTTTTTGTTATGATTATAAATTTAGATCTTATATATAGAAAGTTATGGTATAGGAATGTTTAAAATGCAAGAGATTAGGTAGTTGAAATGTGTCTACATAGTAGGCATATCATGAGATAATGCATACTGCAGGAAAACTTATGTGTGCCTACATATGGTATTGCATATTGATAAAAGTTGTTAACGCGCACATTGAATTTCCATTTGAATGCACACCTTACAAGGATGCACATCCACTAAAGGGATTGTGGAAAAATCCTATGTTGCATGCCTATGATTCTTCCAATGTTGCACAAAGATATGGAGAAAATATTTTTGAGATGCCTTACTTACACTTTACTTTGAGAAATGACGAAAGTGCTGTTTCTGGTGGTTCTTCATTTTACCAAGAGGATATCCTAGGTACCATAGTCAACATAATATATCCAAGTTTGTTGGAAACCACAGCACAAAGACCAATATAATAGAAGCATGGTTGAATATGTTGATGATGATATGGCATGTGACCAGCAACCTTATGAAGAAAGGTTGGAGCACAAATCCATGATCAAGAGGATGGTGGAAGGACTATGCAGTCCTTGGTAAAAGGCCAGCTGATCAGGTAACATCAGATATGTTGATGGCAACCATGTAGGTAATGTTTATTTATGCTAATTGTATAAATGTTGAAAGAAGATGGGTAAGAATACCTTCTACCATATTTTTAATTATCATAAAATGGTATGCATGTAAGGTTGAATGCATTTATGTGAATGACATCCCTGAGGTATGGTGAGGTGTGTGGTAGTAAAGGAAATGAGAATTATACCATGTGACTGTTTAAAATTTTTGAATGCATCCATAAGAAATAAGAGCATGCCATGTGTGAAACCATGAGGATGTTGGCTTGTGAATCCTACAGTGCTCAACAAGTATCCCATGAAATCCCTATTGGTGTTAATTTGGGATGAAATATCTTTGCCAACAACCGAGTGAGAGAACTCCTGATGTGTTGTGTTTAGATGAAGAAGTTAGTTGTGTCTAATGGGCTATCAGAGTGCTCTATAGGGAGGATAGAGTTGCATGAATGGATATGACTGTGTAACCACAAGTATTGGAAATTTTGTTTAATTGCATAGACAATGTGACTGTATCTTGGAATCTAATGGTGAATAAAATGCATATAAAGTAATTGTAATTAATTGCATTTGAGATTTTAATAGCTGATAGTGTTTGAATAATTTTTTTATTATAATTCTGAGATCACTTCAGTGGCTTTTGTAAATGTTGCAATGGAAATATTATATGCATGATTGCTCACCAAGTGCTTGGCTGATTGAAATTTCATATTACAGGTAGAAATGTCTTAGGTGTGGCAATGTGGGTAAGTCCACGATAAGACTGGAATCTACCATGTATGTTGACCAAAGCGACCCGGTCAACAGGGGTTCACATCACTGTCGACACATACCACAGTCTTCCTGGGAACCGGCCCGGACGGGTTTGAGCCCACCCAACAACACCCGCAGAGTGGATGAGGTCTCACTCAAGGCGTCCAGGAAGAGCAGACGGAACCATGTTTTCGCCGAGGGAGGAGAGAGTTGTGGCTACATGAACTAACTCTTATTGTAGTATTTAACCAGAAACTTTAAACATTCGGCAAGGAGTTATAACATAATCGCAGCATTTATCATCATAGAACATATTACTTAATCACAACATTTATCATCCTGACAACAGTAAACAGACATTGCATCAAGAAAATATAACAGCATTCATATATCGCAACATCACACAAAGATTGTACCAGAACATCATCATTATATTACTGCTGTGGTCATTAACTAGAAAACAAAACATAGATCTCTGTATACATGCATCACCCTATATCTTGCTTACTCTTCTTCTCCGACTTCTACTCTCTTTTCCTCTATCTAACACTTACAACTCTTATCTATTTATAGGCTTCCGCCATTACAATACTTGTCCACTTACAAACGACTTCCTAATCAACATTGTGGACAATTGACCCAATATCTAACTGACCTGGTCCAAATGACCCCAAAAACCTGCATACCGCGGTACAACTGACTCATTATTACATAATATGTGGTCCAAGTGACCCAAAACCCGCCAATTGCGGTATTCTTTAGCACAAAATACTCCTTTCGCGCCCTCATCCGATGTGTCGTAGCGTCGACGGTACCGCAACATTTCTCCATCAAACTGCCTGCCAACAATGTACAAGAACCAAATATTGTGAGGATGATATCATTGTTGTGGAACCTGATTTTTGTATAAAACAAATTTGTAAATTTCCTAATTTAAGTTTATGAGAATGATCTCATGGTTGCAAAATCTAATTTCTGTAGGAAAACAGATTTGTAAATTTCATATTTGAGATTTTGCTAATAATTACTAATGGTTGTTTGGTTCTCTAGAATTGTGCCAAGAGGATGTGTTGTAGGTGGATGTTCAGGTTATGGAAGAAAGTGTAAAACCATAATGGACATAATTCTAACACTTACAAGAGCCAAACAATATGAGCATGGCCTCATGGTTAAATAAATCAAATTTTTGTAGTGAACAGAATTGTAAATTCAGATTTGAGTTTGATTATTAATTTCATTGATTAGGGGAATGTTGGTGAATTGTGTCAGGATGACACAATGTAGGAAGACCATGGGTTATGTCTTACAAGATCTAAACATCATGAGAAAGAACTCATGTTTTGGAAATCTGGTTTCTGTATGAAACAGAATTGAGAATTTCTAAGTGAAATTATTATGATAGATATCTCATGGCAATGATATGGAACATGTAATGCTTTAGATTTAAATTTTGTTTAAATTTTTTGATAATATCTCATGTGAATTGCATGCATGTATGTGATGCACAGGTGAGATGGTGTAAATATGCCATTGGGGCAGATGTCAGCTGATAAGGATGGAAATGTAAAAGAATGCCAAGAGTGGCTTGGGTATGAGAAACCCTGCAAAATTCCTCACAGGTGCTTGTCTCTCCTCAATTCTATTAAACCCAATAAGAGCATGGGTACTCAAGAGGATTGTATGGGCATTGGTAACCTTTCTACGCTCACACAAGAGAGCACTGGAAGGGATGGATATGCCTGAGGGATGGTGTAGCAGAGAGGGGGGTACCATCATTGTGTTGTGTGAGTGGGTATTGTGCGCCCATGCTAGCCTGCAGTGAAGTGAGTCACCTATGGATTTCTTGGAGGGAACCACTGGTTTGCATGGGATAAGGATCCATGCGATTGTATTATTTTGTCTTATTTCCTGATAAACCTAGTAGAGACAATGGCTTGGCAATGGTTTTTGTATGCTTGATAAACCCAATCGGAGAACTGGCTTAGCATACTAGTTAATGGAATGCCTAATAAACCCATTCGGCGTACTGGCTTGGCATTGGTTATTTGAATGTTGTGGAGCATCTCGTGTGATGGCCAAACATTCGTTATTGTATGCACAGGTGATCTGAGGCTTGCAGAAACTTGGTTACCTTTCGATGCACACTCTGAAGAGCACTGGAAGGGGTGGGTATGCTCGAGGGGCTGTGTAGCAGAGAAGAGGTACCATCCTTGTGTTGGGTGGGGTAGGTCTTGTGGGTTCCATAGTTGTTTGAATTCAATGCAAGATACTTGTGGAGCTAAAGGAATATTCTCATGCAGATAAGTATTTGGTTTATCTTGCATCTTCTTGCTTATTTAATATGATTATACGTGTGTATATGATTTTTTTAAAACTCTTGTTTAGAGATAAATCCTATGAAAATGAACTTGACATGTGAATTGACTCAATGTTTGAGCGTAGGTATTGTTGGAAACAAGGACCCTGAAAGCATCCTAAGGATGCATTTGGACATGTGACTGTCCTAGAAAACTCAGTATGAGTATCAATGGAAGTGGTGCTAGTGGACTTGTGTGGATCCTAGCAGCCAAAGGTTCTGTAGGAAACCATGGGGAGGGGTTCCCTGGTTGAGAATCCTTGGATAGACCTTAGACACCAAGTGTCATCGCCCAAACAAGGAAAATGCAAGTCAAGCATTCACATTTGAAGTGAAAGAGACCAAGGAGCATGGAACCACAGTTGTGGTGGGGCTCCGGATTGGAACAAGGCTAAGAGGGGGAAACTCTTACTCTTCTCTTTCCTTTTTGATTGATACATTTTAGAAACAGAAAATTGTTGAATGCATGTTATGGGTGAAAGTTGACTGTGTTTATTTCACTTGGAATAAAGTGTGAATGTTGAATTAGTTAATTTCCTGTGAAAGGATGAACATGAATTAGTCCATTTGTATGTTGTACAAGTATGAAATGTGTGGAATTCTTGTGGATAAAGCATGAACTTCCATGTCAATTGGGAAAGTAATTGACTAGTATTAATGCTTATGTTATGCTTGGCCTAACAATATTTGCAATGATGAATTTCACAGGAGAAAATTAAATCAATTGGTTGCAGCTGTTACAAGGAAAGTATTGCTAGTAAGCAAAGTTTGGGAAGCTGTGCACATTGACCATGGAAGCAGACCAAAAGCTATCAGCAGTGGAAATGACAACAATAAGAATTGTAGCCACAAAGTTTCCAGACTGGAAGATAAAGAACATGAAGGGACTGCTGTGGATCAATGCCCACATGTGGAGATAGAAGTTCAAAGCCAACATGAGTAGCTTGTAGAATCCAAAGGACTTGGTCCTAAGAACTCAAAGTAAGAGATGAAATGCAGGGAAAAACAACCACACTTTGTGAATTTTTGTGGGTGATCAATGTGTATGTATTCCTAAGTATTGGAACAATGAGGACGGTGTTATTCTAAGGGGGGGGGGGGAATGTAATATCCTCATTTTGACCCTTAGGATATATTGGATTTTAATGTAAATATTGTATATATGTGATGTATGATTCCTAGCTTGGAGCTCAAGGCCAAGGCCCCTAGAGTGGATGCTAGCTTTTTATGTAAAAGGAAAGTATTAGACATTCTGTTATCCATGTGCTATTAAGCCATGGGACATTGTAAATGATGTAAATATTAATATTCCAATAAAAATACCAAGAAAATTGGCTATGGAGGCAACCAACAAGAGGGGGCCATGTGTATCCACTAGGTAGAGGTGAGGGGGTTGTGGGATCATGGAACAACAAGGATCGGTATTCATGTGTTACACAACCCAACAGTGAAGGAAGAGGAAGAGTCGTGATTCTGGAAAAAAAGCCACGTTGAAAGAGGAATGCGAAAGGGCCCAAAAAAGGGGTATGGAAAAGAAAAAGGAAATCGAACAGGGGATCCCTCAAGGGGGGAAGGAAAAAAAATTGAATTGGCGAGGGCGAGATGCCGAAAAATGGAAGGATAAAGAAACCAGAGGTGATAGCCGAGAATCGAGAGGTAGGATAGAGTCGTTTTGGCAATAGAAGCTCAGAAGATCCAAGCGTGAGTAACAGATAAGAAGATAGAACAGAGGTTGGAACTACTTGATAAGCCCACTGAAGGCTAAAGTCTCAAGGAATCAACATCTTATACCTTTATATGCCCACCCCGAAGAGCACTGGAGGGAAGGGGCACCTGAGGGACTGTGTAGTAGAGAAGGGGACCTTCCTTATGTTGGGTGTGGTAGGTATTGTGGGTTCTAAGGTTGTTTGAGTTTGTTTGAGATGTTTGTAGCTCTGTGGTTGAGCTCACAGTCTTAACATCCTCCTCCTTTATCTCTTGGCATGCTTGATAAACTCAACTCTGTGTTGGCTTAGCATGACTGTTGTGTGAAACCATGGCTGTGAGTGAGCCTGTTCAGTTCCTCCTTAGTGGATACACAACCTAGCTCAGGGGTGTTCTATCAATTGAAAGAATATAGGCTGGACCAAAACCTATGGTTGGGTGGAACGTTTCTCTCACATAGTCAGTTGCTTGGACAAATTCATCTTAAATATAAGTTTTCTTTGTGTTTTAAATTATGTCCATTATGTGGTTCTAAATGATGTTGATTTCCTATGTTATGATTATCTATTGTATCAAGTCCATTTGAATGAAATGATCACATAGTGTTAAGCAATAGGGAGTCTGTGTATAGACCTGATCATGAGGATGGTCCATGTCTGATTATTTCACCATTTGCTTGTGTTAAATATGCTGTTAGTTTTGCATGTTGTAGATGCATTAAATCAGATTTAGTTCCATTGTGCATGTTTATCATGCATGGCACACACCTTTAGATGGTTGTATTTTATCACTTGGGCTAAGGAGATGAGTTAGGCACCCCCCTGTTGTGTTCATGGTCCCTTTGTGGGTCAAAGGAAGGGAAGGGCCCTGACATAGTAGTGTAAGATATCCCTACAAGGAAGAAAAGAGGAATTGATAAGGATTGGGGCCACATTTTGGGTTGGAAGGAGGACACTATCATAGTTCTCACTTGTGAGATTTTCAATTGCTAGGAACTAGATCCATAAGACAATTTCACATGGAATATTTCAGACAATGAGAGAAGAAGAATAGAGAAGATAAATTGTGGAAATCACTATGTATTTTATTCATCAATATGATAACAATTTATAATACACCTTCCATGGAGAAAATCAAATGCCTTGGAGGCAATTTGGAAAGAGCAAAAATAAAAGGCTTAGAAAAGACAAAAAAAACCCTAGGTGGCAAAAGCAGTTTCCAAAATTGTACTAAAGGCTCACGAATTGGCTAAGTATGGTATGGCAGCTCATGAGTGAGGTAAATAGAATTTATTGATGGCTTTAGGAGATTCGATGTTATGTGGAGGTCGAATTGGTCAAGTGGTAAAAGATTATAAGTCAACTAGCTTTACCTTTTTCACTAGAAAGCAGAAAAAAAATAGGACAAAGCTAACTAAATCAGGAAAGCACCTTCTAAACCATAAATGGAAATAAATCAGACAGAATCCAAAATCATCTTATCCAGAATCTTCTCTAAGGCTCCCTAGTGACTCAGGATGGCAAGTGGTCCACTAAAAGACAAAACTGGCCTATTTTACCTATAGTCAAAACTCAGGAAATTAATCATAAATGATTAATTAATTTATCCTAAGTCTAGAATGGTATATGTGGTTTTTTAAAATATTACAACACCCCCCATTAAGCCTAAATTTATGTGATGGGAATAAAAAAACTATCAGAAATATAGGGCCCAAGCAACAAGGCTTATGGTCACCCCAATACAAAAATAACTAGTCCATGTAAACCAAGGAAACAGGGAAAACCTCATAGAAACAAAACCCTCCCTAAAAAATGGACATGCTTAATGTCTTCATACTGTCATGTTGCTCTTTTGAATGATCTAAATGAGATGAATGAGTTGAATGAGTTGAATGGGAAGCTTCTGAGTAACAGACTTGATGAAGAGATTGTAGATGTCATGATCATGTATCAGTGCATCAATGTTGTGTAGGAAAGAACCATGTGTAGAGGCTCTATGAAGCTCATCTTCTGATGATGGAGGAGAATCAAATGAATTTTTGTTGTTGTTGTAACATATATAATCAGATCTGAAAACATAATCACTGATGGAAAGAATATCTATGCCTACTCCTTCCCAAGGAGAAATAATGAGCTCAACATGATCAATTTCTTCTGTAGCAGCAATGTGGTGCACTAGTTCTTATACCTTCTTCTCAAAATGATGTAGAACCTTTCTGATATTGAAAATGAGATCATGCAGCTATGAAATATTAGAATGTGAGTCATATGGAGCAGCAACTAGTAAAGATGTGGAGTCTCCATGATCGAACAGAGTTTTAGTAGGAAAAGTGTGAGAAACTAGATCTCCCTGACAACTAAGTGAGCCTGGAGAGTGTGAGGACTTGAATTTTGAACCATAAGTAATGGGGCCAGGTCCAGATGTATGAAATATCATTCTAAATATGGCCAAAATCATGGCTGTCCAACCAATGAAAGATATGAAAGACAAAAGTGCAATAGAGGCAAGTGACACGGTGTAGGAAAACATGGAATTGTGTAGTTTCTTAACTGGAGAACTTGGGGGTTGTAGGATTTTTGGTGCATCCAATGGTTGGAAAAATGGTGTGGCAAATGTAATGACTTGCATATCAAACTGAAAATCATCTTCTAAATCATAATCTAAAATATTTGAGTGGAGGTGGAAAGACCTTTCAGAAGACAAGTCAGAAGCTAGTAAAAATTGACTAGTTTTGAGAGTAGACTTGGATGAGCTGAATGAAGACTGTTCCAAAGAAGAAGTGGAGGTTTCTGATTCTGATATATCAGAATGTGAATCAAAATCAGAGGCGTCAGAATCATATTTTACTCTAGTACTCAAAGCATAAGCATGATTACCTTTGGGAGAGGCTTGGAAATAGTGTTCTTAAAGTTGCAAAGGCACTCATACTGAAAAATATTGCTTCAAGAAGAAATTGGACATCATGGCCAAGATGCTTTAAAATCATAACATAGATGCTCCTAACTTTGCAAAGAAAGAACAAGGCAAGCTTGTTGTGTGGTGCACTAGTTCTTGTACCTTCTTCTCAAACTATGTAGAACCTTTCTGATATTGAAAATGAGATCATGCAGCTCTGAAATATTGGAATGTGAGTCATATGGAGCAACAATTAGTAAATATGTGGAGTCTCCATGATCGAACAAATTTTCAGTAGGAGAAGTATGAGAAACTAGATCTCCTTGACAGCTGAGCGATCCTGGAGAGTGTGAGGACTTGAATTTTGAACCGTGAGTAATGGGGTGAAGTCCAGATGTGTGAAATATCAATCCAAATATGGCCAAAAGCATGGTTTTCCAACCAATCAAAGATATGAAAGACAAAAGTGAAACAGAGGCAAGTGGCATAGTGTAGGGAAACATGGAATTGTGTAGTTTCTTAACTAGAGAACTTGGGGGTTGTAGGGTCTTTTGTGCATCCAATGGTTGGTAAAATGGCGTGAGAGATGTAATGACCTGCATATCAGACTGCAAATCATATTGTAAATCAGAATCTAAAATATTTGAGTGGAGGTGGAAAGACCTTTCAGAAGACAAGTCAGAAGCTAGTAGAAAATGACTAGTTTTGAGAGTAGACTTGGATGAACTGACTGAAGACTATTCCAAAGAAGAGGTGGAGGTTTCTAATTCTGATGTATCAGAATGTGAATCAAAATTACAGATATCGGAATTATATTTCACTCTAGTACTCAAAGCATAAGCATGATTACCTTTAGGAGAGGCTTGGAAACAATGTTCTTGTTCTACAACAAGCTTGCCTTGTTCTTGGAAACAGTGTTCTTGTTCTACATGGTATCAAGTTTTCAACACGAGGATTCATCAAAGACCAGGAATTAGAAGCCAAATATGTCTCAAGGAGAATTGATCTTGAAAAGGGTCAAAACCCATATGCCATTTCTTTAACATTCATGAGCCCTGACCCACCACCCAAAACCTAGCCAAGATATTTTCTTTATCTTTCCCCTCGAGAAACTAAAAACAAACCCACTAGTTTAGGAGCATATGACACCTAGAGCTATAACCCAAAATAAGTTTCCAATGAACCGACACCCAATGTATGATATCCGACCAACTCATGGAAGAATACGACATCTTACCCACCATAGCACATTCCGACAAATTAAGAATTAGATTCATGTTAACATAGTTTCCCACCATCATAGGAATTCTCCCTGTTCGAGCTCGACAAATCTTGTCCATTTTCTTGGATCGTTCTTTTTCTCTGACCAACTTTTTTCGATTACCTTTACTAATGGTACAGAACGTCAATTCACCTAAAAGCCTCTGAAGCTCCCCCTTATCCTACAAACAAGGGAATCTCATACACCAAATTGATATCTCGCTAGATTATAATCTTAAAAATAGATTATTATTATTATTACGCCGATAAACGTTTTTTCCCGGGTTGGTTTTGAAAAACACAATTCCTTTTTTTCGTCCCTCGGACTAATCACCTTCCACCACATGTCTAATCATTTCTGCAATAAAAATTTTCCACTTCTTTTCAATTGACGAACAAAAAACGACAAGGAGAGAATGGGATGGGTTAGAGTGCTACCTGACCTGTTCCAATTGATGTGCACTTGCTGCACGGATAAACCGACAGTAGATTGTTTGTCTGTTAGAGTCCCCAAAGGCCATTCTTCTCCATCCAGCAACAACGATTTCCTAAATTCCTAGAACACGCCCGTCAACCAACAGACAGATTAATTATAGTCGTTAAATTGATTATTGTAATGGATGGCTCCTATCAGTTAACGACATAGCCCTTTCTCTTTGTATTTTTTCCTTTTGTCTTTCCATTTTTATTTTGTATCGGTTTCGTTGGTAGTGCAAGGGATATTGTGTCTCGTCTTGCTTGCCGTGTGGAGGGATTTCACTTAGTAGGAGGCCTATAGAAACATAATTTGGGATTTAGGATGAAGGTTTCAATCAAAATCGCGCAGCTCATGGATACTGTAAGTCATTTATTTTCTCCCCCTTTATTGGACATTAGGATTTCAAATTTATTATGTGTAATTGTTTGGGATATGTTATCTGAACTATTTTATTAGGGTTAATATTTGCGAGACTAGCAGGTAATTTGGTTGCTGGAGTTAGTGGTAAACCAACAATGATTTTGCGATATTTCCCTTCAATTTTGATCTCTGAACTGAAGCTTTGTTCTCAGGAAGATATGGCTTAGAAACAGAAACAATCTTAATGTCTTAGAAACAAAACAATTTATGAAACTTCCTTTTCTACAGTCGTTCTGGTTTTTGGCCTTCCAAAATGGTATCTAAAGCAAAGGCGAACATTTATCGAAGTATTTGGCAGACCATTTTTGGAATTTTTCAAGTTATTATCTGAAAACCTTGAATGAGAGGTTGATTTGGATGAAAAAATATATGTCATCTGTATCATCAGATGGAACGATGTGTAAACCTCTTTGGCGTATATTCAATAAGTCTTGGTAACAAATAATAACAATCGTTTTTCAACAATGGACATGAAAATATAGTTGTGTGGAGAATTCAGATGGTTCATGGTGGTCATGATGAAGATGATGTGTTTGACATTATTGGTACCCAAAATTCCAACCCGCATCTTCATGGTGGTCATGATGAATATGATGTTCACGATGAATATGATGTGTTTGACATTATTGGTACTGGGCTTTGTTCTATTTTTTTAGTTTTGTCCTTCCTAAAAGATTTCAACCAGCAAAAGGTCGGATTCTACAGTTTCTCTATTATTTTACGAGTCTCTGTGGTTTTCTGGTTTGTACTGTTCTTATACCAAGTTATAAGATGATTCACGCATCTACTGTTGTTATTCGGCATGGTGTTTTGGTACAATTCCATTAATTTGTCGACATAACAAATGTGATTGCAGTGGATTTTTGTGGAGTATAGCAGTTTTGTATGTCTCTGCGAATTGAGCTCGCAATGTATGGTGGGGATGGAAAAGTCAAGTATTTTTATTCACTTATGCGGGTTAAATCCGACTGTACTTCTTCAGAACTAAGGGCTTCTTACAAGAAGCTCGCAATGGTGTCCATTATCAATCCTTTCATGGCTCTTTTTCCCCTTTTTCCTTTCATTGCTTCTTGCTTTTGTAAAATTTTCCTTGGGCTTGAAATTTCTGTCTGCTGTGATTACCAGTGGGATTTTCTTGTTGTAAAATAGCTCATATTTGTCATAGATCTTCAATTTAGTGCTTCTTTTGTATTTTGGAGGATTCACGAATGTGTCGAGGATTGAATGATTAGAACTAATTTTGAAGGTCCTATCCACCATTGGGTTCCTTACATTTTTTTCTTTTCAATAGTCATTAATAGATTTATATTGATTGCTTAAATATGTTTCTATTCAATTTCTAATAGGGCAATATTCTAAGACTACTGATCTTGCAAAGATGGCACCCGGATAAATGGTTTGCGTCGGGGAATGCGAAGGTAGCAGAGGAGTCAAAAAAGAAGTTTCAGGCGATCCAAGAGGCCTATTCATGTTCAGTGGCTCTTTATATATTTGCATGGCTCAATTAAAAAAAAAAATTATAATATATTTGTGGAGAATCATTTGCACCCATTGTTAATCGGCATTGAATGAATTGGATTCACAGTTCTATCCGATGAGAAGAAGAGATTTCTGTATGATTTAGGAATTTATGAAAACGATGACGATGATGTGAGTAGGAATTCATTTATTTGTATCATATGATTGATTATTGTTATAAGGGTAGCTCTAGAAATTCATTGGCATGAATATATGTATAGGAAATGGGAGAACTTTTAGGTGATACGACGGTAATGATGAATGAGAACAAGGGGCAGGTGGGCCATGAGAGGACTAAGGATTTTATGATACTACACCTCATCAATTCCTGAATACTGATAGTCAACTTGTTACGGTGAAAAGATATGTTTGTGTGCTTATTGTTTTTATCAACTTTATGTTTTAGGTGACTGGATCAGAGAGCTTTGAAGAATTACAAGATCTATTCATGGATATGTTCGAGACTGATCTCAATAATTTTCATATGCTTGCGTAACGATCCTACAATAAGGGGAATCGTATCGATTTCTATAGGGGAGGAGCTACGAGAAAAGTGGATATTGGGGAGCCGATCTTTATGGGTTCCAGTTCCTTCCACTCACAATCTTTCGTCTTGGGAGTAAGTTTGCAAGTGCGCATGTATGTTAACCTATTTGACTCATTTTAGTGGAAGATCCATTCAGAGTGGTGGTGGGATGGGATTCTTAATTAACATAGATCGAGTTTGAGGTAAGTTGAGTTTGTTTATTTATTAAATTATTTTAATAATTAGTTATAATAATAATAATTTTTTTTAGGATAAAGTTAAATATTAATTTGGTGTAAGACTTTTTGTTTGTATTTTTTGGGGGTAGTTATGTAATTGGTATAGTGTATAGAGGTGTCCTTACTCTATCTTTTTTGAATTTGAACCTTTTTCTATAGAAAAACACAACACCGGTTATTCTATTAAAAGAATCAAAGTGTACATTGCTTTGAGCTACTTAGCTTTATATCCAGAATATGATCCTGAGAGAAGGAGAGACTTAACAAACTTATACTAAAGAAGAAAACTGCAATACCCCCATTTTGACCCTTAGGGTATTTTATCTATAATTTAAATATTGTATACATGTTATGTATGATTCCTAGCGTGGAGCTCAAGGCCAAGGCCCCGCTAGTGAATGTTCGGCCTTGGAGAGGCAAGTATTTGGTATTATGCTACCCATGTGCTAGTGAGCCATGGAAATTGTAAATATGCATTTTAATAGAAATGCCCACAACTAGCTATGCAATGAAACAAGATATGAGGGCATGATTTATACAAGGAATGGGGGGGGATATTCAAACCCTTGAGCCAATCAATTCAAGCCAAGTGTCAATGAGAGAACCCATGAACTCTCAACTACCCATGTTGACTTTTGTGCCCAATCATTCATTTCTCCCAAGAGTTGGTTGAGGTAGTTAATGTCTTGAGGAATGGAGAGGTATGGCTATCCAAATTCGGGTATGGGAAATCCACCCTTCATGGAAATTCGTGTTTGACTTCTTGGGCAAGAAAAGAGCCACAAAATTGCTCCCCAAGCCATTCTTCACCCATCAGTTTTGCTCTCTCACGAGTTGGGAGATACCAAGGCATTTTCCCTCCATGTTTTTCTGGTTTTTCATTGTTTCCTAGTTGGGAGAAGGGCGTTTTCATGTTGCAGAACCATGGGAAGGAAGGGAAAATCAATTTGGAGTCTATAGAGGTTGTTTTGGCCCACTTGATGCTTATATATCTGTGGGAGAAATCGTTTTATTCGATGTGGTCGATTTTTCCCTCTCACAATCCGTTTTTGGTGTGCCCACGGTTTGGGGAAAACCCATGGCCATATTGTTTCTAATCCCATTGTTAAAAATGTGTATCCATGCCCAATGATTGTGTTTGTTGTGTGTAGATAGAGTATGTTGGGGTATGGGTTATGGGTATCCATTGCTTTGGTTTAAGCTTGAGAGTCCCCTCTTCCTTATATAAATTATGCCCAGCTCGGGGGTGGTATCTGAGTGCTGAAAGAATACAAGCTGGGCAGAGACCTATGGTTGGGTGGAACGTTGCAGTGACATAGCTAGTTGCTTGGGACAGCTTCATAATTAAGATAAGTATTCTCTATGTGTATTTAACTCTGCAATGTTATTTAATTATTGACTGTTATTTTTATGAGAATCAATGCATACTAGATATGCATGTAGTGGATCTTGATTCAACTTTGTTTATTTGAATTATACACTTGTACATGTGTTTTTTTTTTATATGAATTTTATGGAAATGGGTTGAGAGTTGGTAAAAGGCCCCGGAAGTGTAGTCATGTTCCCTTCCTTGCGTTGGGTCGACGGGAGGGGACGTGACAAAAACTGACCTACTAGAGGTCAAATCCACGTGGAAAGGAACTACCTGCACTTCTTTAACAAGACTTCTAGGCCTGGTGCATGGAGCTGCAAAAAAAATTACAAAATATGAAATTGTTCTAAGAAGTCCTTTAGCAATAATTCCTGAAAGACAGGAAATATATCACACATAATTCCTTTAGTAAAATGCTAATACCATAAGTAGACATTGAAATATATGTTCTTAAAAGGAACTATATGTTATTAATAATTAGATCCTCTTTTTCTTAATGTTGTTTTTTTAAATCAATGACAAAAAATTAAAAAGGTAAACATATATCCAAAATTGAAAAGTTTTGGATATTCCTTATCTTATCGGAATCTTTGCACTAAGTCTCAGTGCTCTACAGCCTAGTATGGGGGAGATGTTGTAACGTTTGTTCCTAACAAAATAATTAAAAAAATTCATGTTGGCTCATAAAATAAAAAATTATGGAAAGTATTTAAAAAATATCCATGTTGGCTCATAAAATAAAATATTATGAAAAGTAATTAAAAAATCGATGTTCGTTTATAAAATAAAAACTTAAAACTTAAACCCGGATCTATCAATCAAGAGAGATCAAATTTCTTGATTTTAAATTTTAAAAAAGAAATACACCTCAAGAAATTGGATCCCTCTCGGTGCTTGATAGATACATGTTTAAGATGAATCTATGCTGGTTAAATTCATATACTCTTTCATCTTCCTGATGGGGTTTCATTTAGAAATGTTATCTATAAGGGATGCATATAGTTTTTTCACTCTTCTTTCATTATTTATAGATAAATAATGTTTTCCATTTAAAACATTATTTTATTAATTAATTAGAATATATTAATTAATATGTATAGATTATAGAAGTGATATGATCTTGTAATCAGATCACCTAGCAGCTTGAAGAAATCACATAAGGACACTATCAACTAATTCACATCAATATAAATTTGCAAATCAAAACTAGACCATGTAAGAGGTCCTTTTGATACCCATAGAATTCATATTTTCTTGGAGTGCACACTAACCCACCTGACAATGTAGAGGTGTTCCTTGTATAGATGGCCCTGAACCTAATGGTTAGTCTAATGCACTACCACCTTGTGTGAATTGTTATTGGGATTGTGAAGTAATTGTGAAGCATTGATGTGCTAGAACAAGTGAAAGTACTGCATAAGGTAGAGGGAATAACTCAGGCATGTCACATATAAAGGAACTACAACCTAGAAAATATGTAAAGGAACCTATGACAAATCCAATGTTGTATGAATGTTGCTCTTGTCCAAAATAGCCTTTTCCATACTACCTCCAATAGCATAGTTCACAAAGGGATCCTACTCTAATTTTGAAGGGTCTTTTATAACCAATTTACAATCCAAGAAAGTATAAGTTACAATTATCAGTGATTGTCACGTATGAGTGGGAATTGTTGTAGCTGGAAATTGGAATTACAAAGAATTATGGGAGATAGGGACATTAATGTCAGCGTGCATAACATAAACTATTATTGTAAGCATGCATAGCAGTAGCCTTTAACATGAGCATAAATCAAGGAATCTTTATGCTAATAAAGAAATAAAGTTGCTCTCTTTAATTCATACCAAGAAGTCTTATCATTGATATTTTATTGTGATCTATTTTTCAAGTAACATGTAGGTGGTTGGTCCATGTGTTAAACCTAGAGTCTAATTTAGGAGTTTTATATTATCCCATTTGATATAAGGCTTGTTAGACCTTTCCCGAGTATCCAAAACAAAAATCTTATTATCTTTTTATCAATTACTATTTAACTACTAACTGTCTACCAACATCTATTAAAGGAGAAAAAAATGGAGAAACAAGGCATTAGAGTACAAGTATACCAAAACTCTACAAAGATGTGCATAATTTTTCTTTTCATTTTATTTGAAATGATATCTTCAAGGATCTAACATCACTTGTGATGGTAGGAATACTCGCTGCCAGTTATTTGTTTGGGTGAAATCACAATTGTCATTTCACTAATGTATAGAAATTTTTGCATTTCATTATTTGTTGTTTGATGTAATGCCTAAATACTAATTGATTAATATACGTGGATTCTCTATACTAGTTAGTAAATGATGATGATTTCTCTTTCAAAATCTGGACCTGGACCTCTACCCAAGACATTCACTCATGTGTTTTTAAATTATGATTTTATTGTCTTTTTATAATCTTGTAAACATTGAATTAGAATTTAATAGAACTAGTCCTCTTTGATTTTGGATATTTATTGAGAAAATTGTTGATATTTAATGGTTATAATTTCAATGAAGTATACTTTATTTTATCATTATATAATATATAAATCTGGATATATGAAAAGAACATAAAAATAAAAAAATAAAAAAATTGTTCATCTTTGATTTCAATTTGTAACCATAAAATTAAAAAGAAAAAAAAGAAATATCATATATATAACAATTTTGTATCTTTTAAGTTCATTTCATTTTAGTTTAAATCTCAAAATAAATTGAAAGCATAAAAAATCAAATATTTATAAAACAGTCGATGGTGGATTGTGATGACATTATAGCAAAGTATTGTTATTTGCCCCCACCAAGGTTCAAGTATGAGCTCTGATGACACGGTCATTATTTTGGTCGTGCTCATATGCCCATGCTTGCAAAAAACAATGGGGCCAGGTGTAAGTCCTAGGAAACTTTTGTGATATTTTAGGATTAGGATCACTCAACAGTAGCAGACCTCACTAAAACTCACTCAAGAAGTGCAGAAAGAAGAAGAAGAAATGGAGATTCAATAATCACTCATACACAAGAAATGACAAAAACCGTTGTATCATACATCGGCTGTGAGCTGGCACTCTGTAAAGTGAATAATAACTGATTACAATCAAATGAATTCGAATTCCTCCTAAGGTCATTCAAATTCTCCTCAATGTGTGGCTTGGATGACATTGGAGACATCATCCAATCAGTAATAGTGGTCACAAGTGGTCAAACATCAGTCAAATGAGTCTAACTGAGTTTAACTGGTGCATGTGGCACAAATGTAGGGAAGGAGACTCCAATGTGGGCGCATGAGGATCTTTTAGTAGTTAGTATAGCTAATCTAGTCTCTCTGGAGGTCTAGCTAAGTGGTTTAGTCAGTTAAACTAGTAATCAGTCCTCAGATCAAGAAATAGATCCACTAATCAAGGAACTAATTGAAGAATCTCCTAAATAGGTGGAAGAGGGCGCACTTGTACTCCAATGATGAAAATAAGGGCACATATGTGGCTAGGAGGGCTAGAACTGAGCAAAAAAAAGCTCCCGGGGCTGAAAAAATGAGGACTAGGTGCTGGGAGACTACCATACTGATGACTGGATGCATGCAGATGCATGCATGATGTCTGGATGTTCAGAATGCATGTAGGCACGCAAAATATAAAAATTATGGTGAGAATATTCCAACATCCCCATGCAAGCCAAACTATGAGGAACAACTGAAATGGTAGGGCCCTGGTAACTGAGACCAAAGGTCACCCCATACAACAATCTAAATAAATAAAGTGAGGAAAGAGGGAAAACCCAGTGGGAGGAAAGCCCCCCCTCAAAATAGATTGTGGTAGGATAATCAATCATGCACATCACTCACCCCAAATGGTAAGTGCACTTCTCCACCAAAGAAATATCTATTAGCAAGAAATGGATATGTAATGTGAGAAGGATGAAACCTTCCATTCTGAAAATCAGATCTAGTTCTCCTTTGATCATGTGGATCTCCCACAATATCTCCAGCATATCTAAGAGTATTGGTTGCCCATCTAGGAAGAGGAGGATCTGCAAGCTATAGATTTGGATCTTGGTCTTCCATTCGCTCATCTTCACTAATAGGTGTTAGAGATTCAGGTTCTTATGGATTTGGATCTAGCATTCTCTAAAAAAGAGTTATCTTCGTCTTGGGAAGAAATGGATCATGCTCCAAAAGCATGTACTTGAGTTCTCCAACAATGGATGAAAGCGAATCTAGAGGATTCCTAAACTTTCTCTTCCTACCAAGCATGGTGGGAGAAAATTCAAAAATATGAAGATCATTATGGAGCATGTGATTAAAACCAACTGAGGTAGAATCAAATCCATGAATGTGTATGTAGTTCTTTGATATCTCCTTTGAAACGACATAAGTGAGATCATAACCAAATGAACTAATACATGATGGTGGTGGCTTGGACTTCAAATCAGATCCAAGAATTGATAGATGGTTTCTTATGATTTCCTTTGAACCAACAGGGGTGAGATCAAAACCAAAATCACAAGGATATGCATGAGACTTGAACCCAAGTGAATGATGGTGTCTTCCATATTTGGTGAAACTTTGAAAACATGTGCCAATGACCAAATAGGAGTCCATAGGAAGAATTTGATCAAGTAGGGTGAATGCATTGCCTCCCAAATCTAATTTTACCTCCAAAATACTTAGTAGATCATCATCTTGCACATCAACAAGCTCATGGGAAGTAGAGATTTCAAAAGTCTCTTCAACTTCTAGAGTAGTAGCCGACATATCTTGCTCAGAATTTGAATTTGAAAATGGATCAACTTCATCAGTGATGATGGACCATTTTACACTAATAGATATTGATAGCATGTATTGGATTTCGACTTCATCGTGAACAACTTCATCATGAGAAGTGATTGAGGCCAAAGTGAGAGAGCACTGAAGGCAATATTACTGGGCTTGTTCTCCAAATCATCCTCTTCCTTCTGCTTTCCAAATAATCTGTCCAATCTTGTCTAGTTATCACTTAGATGTTCAACAGTATTAATGAGGTCTTCCATATTGGAAAGCATAGCAATACATATTGTTGTTGAGGCTCTGTCACAATCATCTAGTTAATCTTCTTCCTCTTCATAGGAAGCAAAATCTCTCTTAACACAAATACACATATTGAAAAGACCATATCTCTCCAGGTATGCTATCATCTTTGGTTTCCATTCTTCATAGTTGTATGAAGAGAGAGGAGGAATTGCTTTCAGATCCACGGAATTTGTTGTAGAATTCGAATATACTACTGCAACTGCAAAAGACATCAAAGCTGCTGCAACTGCAGGAAACTGCTGTAACTGTAGAGAACTTCAAAACTGCTACAACTACAGGAAATTGCTGCACCTGAAGAGAACTTCGAATAACCTGCAAAAACAATGGAGATCCATAGTAGTTGTTGAATTCAAATCTATTGAAGATGGATTCGAATGGTGGAATAACCTGCAAAACAAATGAGAATTGTAAATGGAGATCTGCTGCAATTCGAATTGAACATTGCCTTAGGACATTGAGCACATGTGACTGGGTCCTTCACACCTAGATAGACCTCACTAGATTGCTCCAGTGAATTCAAGGAAATAGCACCAGGATTTGCCGTGGAAACCCAGAGGCTTTTGGTGCTCAATGAAAGACAGTTGCTCAAGCAATTGCTGCTGCTGCAATTCGAATAGCTGCTGTCAACTCTGATACCATGTGATATTTTAGGATTAGGATCACTCAACAGTAGCAGACCTCACTAAAACTCACTCAAGAAGTGCAGAAAGAAGAAGAAGAAATGGAGTTTCAATAATCACTCATACACAAGAAATGAAAAAAATTGTTGTATCATACATCAGCTATGAGCTGGCACTCTGTAAAGTGAATAATAACTGAATACAATCAAATGAATTCGAATGCCTCCTAAGGTCATTCGAATTCTACTCAATGTGTGGCTTGTATGACATTGGAGACATCATCCAATCAATAATAGTGGTCACACATGGTCAAACATCCGTCAAATGGGTCTAACGGAGTCTAACTAGTGCATGTGGCACAAATGTAGGGAAGGAGACTCCAATGTGGGCACATGAGGAGCTGTCAGTAGTTAGTAAAGCTGATCTAGTCTCTTTGGAGGTCTATCTAAGTGGTTCAATCAATTAAACTAGTAATCAATCCTCAGATCAAGGAACATATCCACTAATCAAGGAACTAATTGAAGAATCTCCTAAATAGGTGGAAGAGGGTGCACTTGTACTTCAGTGATGAAAACAAGGGCGCATCTATGGCTAGGAGGGCTAGAATTGAACAGAAACAGGGTCATGGGGTTGAAAAACTGAGGATTAGGTGCTGGGAGACTACCATATTGATGATTGGATGCATGCATTTGCATGCAGAGGCATGCATGATGACTGGATGCATGCAAAATATAAAAATGATGGTGAGAATATTCTAACAACTTTGGACAAATAGGTACCCCACTTATGGAATCTTATACAAAGGGTGACTTCCGTAGCGTAGCATGGGAGGTCATTTTTGTCCATCGAAGATAAAATATAAAGCAGTTTCCACTTGCTCATGTAGACTAGAAGCATTGAGTTAAAAACATATTTATAAAACAAATATTTTGTTTCAAATTTTACTTTAATTATTTTCTTTATTTTCATTGGTTTACTTTGGATAACAATAGAGCAAAAAAATATAAACATGAAAACAAGATAAACAAAAGAGGGATTCTTTAGGACCTTTAATTTATTCAATCTAGAAATTAAGTAGATCCTCCCTTTTGACTTGTAAAACGAAATTAGTACTCTTTGTCGAAAAAGTTTCAAACTAAAGTGGTTTAGGGTCTATAAATGACATACAACATTTTACCAATTCTACTCATCTAGCTTCACATAAAAGAATAGATCGGTTTTTGAATTTGTTAAGGCAATTTATATGTAGGGATTGCATAAGAAAATTTTGGAAATAATGTTGCCAATAATGTTTGTTTAGTTTTTGGTTTTAAACCAAAAAAAACTGTAATAATTCACTTTAAGATTGTCATTTGGTTTAAATAAATGGATATTCATTGTCATACAATGATTACTTGTTCAAGTTGTTGCTCATTGGCAACTCAGGAGTTGGAAAATTATGTATTATTCTCATATTTGTGGTAATTTAATTGATAAGCCCTAGCTCTTAAGGTTTGATATAGATTATTTCCTATGGTTGTGTTATTAAAACTATATTCTAGTAAGAGTGTGGAATTCGCTAAAGTTTAGTTGAATCTTCTAGCATTACCAATTGTGGGAAATATTGAATCTTTTTGAGCTCAATAAAAATTTAAATGTATTTATTTTCATGTTTAAATTTATGACTATTTATTGATTTTAACCAAGTTGAGGGGCTACTATGTGAATTTGCATGAAATCTATTCTAAAGTCAGTTTGAAATGTTTCAAATTTGTCTATGAAATTCTATCTGGCTTGTGAACATGCAAGACAATTCCTATTTGGAGAGCTACATCAACACAATAGAAGTTGACTTTGTAGATTTATTGCTACAAAATCCATTTATTTAAATTTTCTCTCTTCATTTTGTATTCATTGTGATCTCATAATGAGTAGAATATTTAATCAAATAATTTAATAGTTGGGCTTGCATGCCTTCATTTCCTTTTATGTGATCTTTTAGCACATTATGTTTACTACTTTACTTTTTCCTTTCCCATTTATTTGTGGATTTTATTGCATTTTGGAAGGGATGAGGGTTGTCTTGCTAGACCCTAATTCTCAAGAAGAAGAGTCGGATCTTGTTGATCAACGAGTTGGTTCTTTTGTTGAGTGAGTTGGTGTAGCAGTTGATTTTGACCCAACAAATATTATGCTTTTTATTCTTTTGCAGTCAACCTACAATGGAGAATGCAACCTTATTCCTTTGCAGTCAACTTTTCAGGATACAAGTAAATACTAAATCGATAAAAAAACATTAGATGTTGCGTGGGACCTTACTAGGTGGCTTGCTCGGAATATCCAATATAGAGAGAATGCATAGGGAACTAATTGTTAGGTCAACTATATAGAAATGTCCATTGTTAAATGATGTTTGCCTCTATTACAATGTTGCTAATAACATATCAAAAGTGTAGAATATGATCTCTGTAATAGCATAATAAAAGAGTAGAATATGATATCTATCACTCACATTTGAAAGTTGTTAATTGCTCTATCTATCCCCATTTCTCCTTGTGCATTTTATTGTTTTCCTGATGTCAATTTTTTATAGGTATTATTTGTTTTGTATGTTCTTCTGGAAATTGGATTCTATTTTGTTAGCATTTGGAGTTCATAAATTCATGCTTTGTAATGTAGCATGAAATGAAATTGATATCTTATTGGGATTTATTTTTATTTTTCTTCCTTTCTAGTTAGGTCCCCCAGTGATTATGTATGTAGACTGAAGCTACACAACTTGCTCAACATGGCTCCTTGACTTGTAATTTAACTAGAAAAATTAGAACTGCTTGTTAAAGTTTTTTATTTTTTTATAATCCTAATAAAGCTTATATGCGGGTGTTTCCATTAACGACATGGAAATGATAGCTAATGCCCTATGCCAATAACCTTTTGTAAGCAAAAGAGTTCAAACCTTGAGGTATAGATTCTAAGACACTCAAACTATACATACGTGTTGCATATTTGCACTTTCTAGTCAAGTCTTGCAAAGTAGTTTATGGACACACCATATGGTGGAATCTTGCATGTTTTTTTAAGAAAAGTTATTAAGAGTTTCTGAAATTTTATATTGTTGCAGAAAAAACATGATGACTTTGAAACAAAATTCTTCAAAGAAAGAGCAACATTGGAAGCTAAATATCAAAAGTTGTATGAACCACTATATTCAAAGGTACTGTTCTCATTGCATGGTTGTTGTTTGAAATTTCAACATAGTGCATCACATCATAATCCCTTGTATTACTGTGATTGATGGTTGTTTTAAGTTCTCTACTGTTAATGGACAGTAGATTGATGTTTGATGTTGTGGGGGGTGGACATACCATGCGCCTACCCTCTTTCCTTGCGCTGGCGTGATGAAATTATTTCGTTTGGCGCGTGGAGTGGGCTTGATAAACCATAAACAAAGAAAATATGAAAAAAGACGCGCAAAGCAAAGGTAAGTGCGTGTCCCGACCACAGAACGAGTGCCCATGACCACCAATCACATGAGCCACGGATTGCCAGGGTGCGGGCGCGCTGTCATCCACAATTAGTTACCACGCATTTTCCATAGCTTAGCTGGAATACATATACTTTATACTTTTTTATAGCTGGACGCGTCAATTGTCCGTTGGTGGTGGGGGCGCAGACTACTATTAATACGCGCGCCTCTCTCGGTCCCTCTTGGTTGAGAGTTCGAATCTCATTGAAGAAAGATCGACACTTCACATTTGAGTGTTCCGTTTTCTGATTTTTCACATTTGTTCGGCAAAGTTTGCGTAAGGTTTGGACTTTTCAGTATCTTCAAGCAGGAGCAGGTTTCTTGGACTGTTCAGTAGCAGGAGCAGGTTTCGTGTGAGCGTGAGCAACAATGGCAGGCTTAGGCAAGTACGCATCTGCAGCTGTATTGGTTGTTGCCATCATAATGATAGGAGCAGCAGAAGCAGCAGAGGTGAAGGCAGCTGCCCCAAGTCCAACAATGGAGGCAGGGGCTGCTTCAATGCCCTTCCTTCCCTCTCAATTCGGCGCTCTCATCGCCTCTTTTATCCCTTTCTTCTTGGCGTATCGACTTTACTGAGATCTCTCTGGTCCGTTGTTATGATCAGGTAGAAGCGGCTTATTCTTATATATCTGTGATCTATCATATTCTTTTAGGTAACGACATTTTATTGGTATGGATTTTGTGGAGGTTATTCTTTTCTGGACGAGAGGCAGGGTATTTTGTATCGGGTCTTCGGATTTCTTACTTCATTGTTTAGCCATCTAGGAAATAAAGGGATCTCTTCACGATCATTGCTATTGTATATTCTTTGAATTAATAAATTTCTTTTATACAGTCTTGCATTTCGTATGCTACAATGGCAGGGACATTATACAGAGTTAGGGTTTGTCTGTTTTAGGGTTATTTGTGGATTTCTTTGAGCAGAATGGGCGGTAACCTTTTGAAATCTTTCAAAGTGGGTGAGCCGTCTGTTCTATTCTGTTGCATACAGTCATTACTTTGCATCTGGATGGTTGCAGACAAATCTGATCTCTTTTATTTGTAGGGTGGTTTTAGGGTAATGGTTTAAAAGCTATACATTTATGGATCTTTCGATTCATTTTTCACTGAAAGATTGAAATGCTTTCCTACAAAATGATGGGTTCGTCATTTTATTTTCATGGAGTGATTGCATAATATTCTGGTATTGTACGTGGAGAGATCTTCAGCAGGTGAATGTGGTTTAAAGCAAGAATTGAATTCAAGAATCTTTGAATTTAATTGATGATAATTGTCCAATTCTATCTCCACAGGTTCTATAATTTGACATAGGGACGAACTCTTTTCTTTGAATTTAACTGATGATAATTGTCCACTCAATCTCCACAGGTTCAATATTTTGATACATAATATTGACAATTAGCAGCTGTGTAAAGCAAATGGCTGTAACCCAATTGTATATCTCTTAGCCCTGTAACCCAATTTAACTATATTCTAATTAAAACGGGTCATCTCCTTATATAATCACTTTTGACAAGTTTAGATAGATGACTTTGAAAATTAAGTTATATACAACTTCGTCTATTGTCATTAGTATTAACTTTTTAGAGGTTGTGAGTTAAGATTGTTACCAGGTTTGGAATTTCAGATCCCTGCTTGTCAAAAGAAAGCTTAACATATGTCTAATCAAACTAACTAAATAAAAGGTATTTGAGGATATGGAAAACTGAAATGTATCTAAATAAGATGTCTTGAAGGTATTGTAGTACATTTTTTTTTAATAAAGCATGGTTTTACTTTTTCCATATTTTTTATTTTCTTGAAAATATATGATGTACATTTTAAAATATCTTAATTTTTATGAACAAAGTTCTCAACAATATTGTGGAAGTTCCTCCATATATTTAGGGATAATTTTCTTTAAATAAAAAAGTTTATTTGAATATCTCTTATCTCATTTAAATACAAAACTTATTTGAAATAAATAATTTCAAAATTTAAGACAAAAATAATAAAAATATCAAGCAAAACCAATATGATGGCAGAAATAAAGGTTGAAAATTATATCAAAACAAAACATATAATTAATGTTCCTAAAATAGATTTAGTAACCTTAAGACACTATCAATAGAAATATTAGATAACCTAGAAATGACATCAACATTTCCCTATAAAGACATCTATAAATGAATTTTAGTTGAATGCATTACTTTTATTTGGTATCAGATGTGAACATCCTTTTGAAGTAATATTGAGAATTTATAGGATGCCCAAACTTGGTCTACTTGTTGATCTAGCTATAATTGGCTAATGAGGCATATATTTTTCCCATTGGTAGACTCGAGTGGATAGAAGTTAATCTAAATGGTGTCAAGATTTATGTAAGTTTCTAGATATTTGAGATAATGAATAACAAGTATACCTACCCAATAATGTTGGGGATTGATTGGGCATTCAATACTGACATAGTATTGAATGCAAAACAATGGTGAATGTTGTTTGAGAAAGAGAACCATAGGGTCGTCCAACCCTTGGATCCAATAGATAGGGAGAAGTTTGTGGAACATGTAAATTGGTGTTATATGAATGTGCCTTGGATAAGTTTTATAATCATATTATGAGGCATTGGGAGGATTACATCAATCTAATGGCTAGTGGATGTTAGAAATAATAATAATGCATAAAAACAAGCACATAAGAGGAAAAATTATTTTTACTTTGGAAACCCTATATAGGGAAAACCAACACAATTAGATAATATTGGTTTCCCAAAACCATGGCCCTGTAAACCACGAATGGTAAACCCATTATTGATCGAATAAAGGTGATCTTAAATCACTCTTTAACAAGTCAAGATTAACCTAACATGCCTACTTTAAACTTCTTCAATCAATGTTGCATATACCCCATTGACTTCTTTGACATTAAAGCCCTAGTCACTCTCGTGAGGACTCTAGGTTTACTGGCCACATGTTAGGAATAATAATAATGCACAAAACCAAGCACCTATATAGAGAAAACCAACACCAATTATATATATATTACTCTTGGCTACTCTAGCCAACATCGACCACTTTAGACATCTTACAATGAAGTTACTCAAGCCTTTAAATAGGCTTCACCATGAGTTACCCAAAATCATGGGCCCATAAACCACCAACAATAAACCCATTATTGATTGAATCAAGGTTATCTTAAATCACTTTTTATCAAGTCAAGATTAATGTAACATCCCCCCTTTAGACTTGACTTGGGGTAAGCACCACCGCCCCCCACCACCAAAAAAAAAAAAAAAACTGGTATCATGAATAAAAACATGCCCAAGCCTCTTTAGTCTACCTAAATCTACATTAGACTTTACATAGGTGACCCACCAAGCTAGGGGTACACATGCCTAAATATGTCTTACAGTTGTATGTCCATTTACATTGTGATTAATTCCAAGTCCATAAAAAATGCTTACAACAGTTTGTGATGCAAGAAAAATCCACTACTTCACCTGCATCCATCTCTACTGTAGTGAACTGAATCAAGCACTCCTTAACTGGGTACTTCTTCATCCACTACATTCCATGTGCTTCTTTAATTAATGTTGCATATACTCCACAGACTTCTTTGGCATTGGAACCCTAGACACTCTCATGAGGAGACTAGGTTACTGGCTTTAATACTGCGTTAAAAATAATAATAATGCAAAAAAACAAGCACATAAGAGGAATAAGTATTTTTAATGTGGAAACCCTATATAGAGAAAACTCGTACCAATTAGATATATATTAGTCTTGGCTACTCTAGTCAACATCAACCACTTTAGGCCTGTAAACCACCAAAGGTAAACCCATTATTAATTGAATCAAGGTTATCTTAAATCACTTTTTAGCGAGTCAAGATTAACCCAACAATGGAGAATTGAATTGGCATAATGTTTGTTCCTATGCAATGGAGGCACACAACTAGATGTAGTGTGGCACTAAACTAAGAGAAATTCCAAGCCTACAATCCTCATTTGTGACCCGATACATTAAGATACAAAGGCATTAAGATCGTCACCTAGCCTGGGCCAAGAGTGGTGTTGATTTGGGATCCACAAATCAGAGACCTATCCATAGGGATATGTTAAAACCATAGGATTTCAATGTAGTCCAATAGAGAGGCTAGTTGTGGGATGTGGTTGAAGTGATGCAGGAAGTGGTTCATGCTTGTGACATAGTTGTTGTGGATGTAGAAGATGGTCTATTAATTATACCCTAGTTATCAAGCCAATGTTTGAGATCATCAATATGACGAATGGAAGATGATGTCCAAGAAGGGATTAAAAAATTTACTACATAAACTACATGATGAGCACTCTGCAACTAATCTAAGGGCCTTACTTGCATTGTTACTAGGTTGGATCGTAGAAACATTAGATAGATCCTTGCAACATGTCCACAAAAATATGTCAAGAAATGGATTTTGGTTGAATGCACTAATTGGAGGTTCTGAGGTGTAGGAACTAATGCTCAATATGGGATCAAATGTGAAAATTCTATTGAAGAAATCTTAGGAATTTATGGGACAATAGAACTTGATCTTCTCACCAATATAGCTGTAGTTGGCCAATTAGTTGCACAATCTTTCAATTGGTAGACTAGAGTAATTATAAGTTGATATCAAAGGTGTCAAGACTAATGCATATTTTGAGGTCATTGAGATAATGGATGACAAGTATGCCTACACACCATTGCTGGGGATTGATTGGGCATTTGATAACAACATCATATTGAATTCAAAACAACAACAAACGGTTGTTTGAGATAGAGGTCCACATGGTCATCTAACAATTGGATCCAACACAAAGGGAGTGATTTGTGAAACAAGTAAATGTGGTGCTAGATGAAGGTTCCTTGGATTATATTATAATCTTATTGTGAGGATTTGAGAGGATTACGTCAATATAATGGTTAACAAAGAATCGAATTGGTGTGGTGTTTTTTCCTATGCAATGGAATTTGAAGCTTCCACTACTTTATGGGAAAATGAGGAGTATGAGTATTCCACATGACATTGCATAGGTTGAAAGTATTCAAGTGGATTCATGCCAATCTTAAGGATCTATCGAGGTATGATGGCATGACTAGCATGAAAAAATTTGTGGGGCAAGTGGTGGAACAGATTGTTCCTAAGCCTCGGCCTGCAATGCTAGATATGACTTTGGTAAAGACTCGTGTGCATGGGTGTGTAGTGCATAAAAGCATGTTACACTTAGGGGAGGATATGGAAGAGGCACTACAGGCCAAAATCATTCCAGGGCACTTATTGAATGACATTTCATAATCCAATTATATTGACAAATTTAGCATCCCCATCCATCATTCCAACCAACAAAGTGGGACATGAGTGGATTATGGGATTCTAAATTTTTCCTAGTGGACATATTACAAGTATATAACCATTTAAAATGCTTATGCAGATGCATAATATAAAAACAACATAAATAACTCTATCCACACACACAACACATGCATTTACAAAAATATTTATCACATGTATCATAATAAAATCATTGCACATAAAATACAAAGTGAATACTTATCTTTAAACAAAGAAGATCCAAGCAATTGGTTGTATAAGAGCGATTTTCCACCCACCCTTAGACACTCTGTCTAGCATATACTCTTTCTGTTAAGATGCCACCCACAAGCAGGGCTATGAGGCCACCAGGGAGAATGAGACACCTACAAGCTTCTATCTCCCATCCCACAACCCATTTTTCTCTCTATGCTTAGCCAAATGCTCATGCATAGCTCTACAGGAATCTCACTCAGCCATCACAACTTTGGCTCCAACAATACCTACCCCACACAACACCCTTCTAGTCTCAGGAATCCCCTTCATTGATCCATAGTTCCCTCGGGTAATCCATCTTGCCAGGCACTTGCAAGTGTTTGCATAGGAGTCCAGCCTGTTGTGCGCTATTGGAGAATGTCACGTCCCCTCCCGTCGATCCGATGCAAGAGAGGAAACCTGACTAAGATTCCAGGGCTTATTTGGAGAAACTCATCCCCATTCGTTGCTAACAAAATTCATTATAAATAAATAAAAACTTATGTGTGCAGATTCATACTTTAAATAAACATAGCGGAATGATACACTATCCACACACAATTGCATCATGCATTCAACATATAATCATAACAGTCATCAAATTAAACATTGCAGAACACATAATGAATATAATTTAAACCACAAAGAATACTTATCTTCAAAATGAACTCTCTAAGCAACTAGCTGTGTGAGAGCAATGTTCCACCCAACCATAGGTCTTTGTCCAGCCTGTATTCTTTCAGCTGAGAGACCACCACTGAGCTGGGCTGTGTATCCACTAAGGAGGAACTAAAGATGCTCACTCACAACCATGATTTCACATCAGCAGTAATGCTAAGCCAACACACAGTTGGGTTTATTAACCATGCAGAGACAAAGGAGGAAGATGTTAATCCAGTGAGCTCAACCACAGAGCTACAGGAATCTCTATTAAACTCAAACATTCATGGAACCCACAATACCTATTACACCCAACACCATGAAGGTCCCATTCTCTGTTGCATAGTCCCTCAGGTGCCCCTTCCCTCCAGTACTATACAGGGTGGGCATAGAAAGGTCCAGTTGCTAATTCCTTGAGATTCTAGCCTTCACTAGGTTTATCAAGCAATCCCAACCTCTATTCTACAATTCACACTTGGATTCTCACAATTCGGTAGTCAAATAATTCAATCTCGTAATTGGATTTTCGGGCTATCAAATCTGGGTTTTTCTATGGATTCGGGGTGTCTAACACTCTCAAATTCGCCCTAAGGTTCATGTCTATGGATCCCTCATTAGGTTTCACTTCCAACACGAAATTCTAAGCGTTCACTCTCAAATTCGCCCTAAGGTTCATGTCTATGGATCCCCCATTAGGTTTCACTGCCAACACGAAATTATGGGCGTTTATGGCACTTCAAAACGTGGGTTCATGCAAAGTTGCGATTTCTAGTTTTTCTCACTGTTTGGTCTGTGTAATGTATGAAAACTAAAGCTTAGATATTCAACCATGGAATGTGAATGAGGAAGAATGAATTCCCATGAGGTAGAGTGACTTGTGGGTCAAGGAAACATAGCCCATACCTTCCATACGAATTTCTGGGCTACCCATGCTCCAATGAAGCCATGGATTGATTTCTTCAACAACTTTTCTACACAGAATTAAATGTCAGCAAGAAAAGTCAATTGGGTTCACAAGATGACATTTGGAAGCATATGGTTCAATCCCACAACCCCCTCACCACTCCCTAGTGGAATACACATGGCCCCCTCTTATTAGTTGTTTTCATAGCCAATTTTTGGTATTTTATTGCAACATTAATATTTACATCAATTTACAATATTCCATGGTTTAATAGCACATGGATAACATAATATCAAATATTTGTCCATTTTAAATCAAATTTGAACATACACTAGCGGGGCCTTGGCCTTGATCTCCACATTAGGGAAACATACATCGCATGTATACAATATTTACATTAAAATCCAATATATCATAAGGGTCAAAATGGGGGTATTACATTCCCCTTCCGCTTAGAACAACACCGTCTTCGGTGTTCTCAAAACTGAAAAAAAAAATGGGAATGCCTCTCTCATGGCATCCTCTAGCTCCCAGGTAGCCTCAACAGGACAAAGGTTCCCCATTGGACCTTTACCTTCCCTATGGCTCTGTTCTGGAGCAATGTGACCTTCTTGTCGAGGATGCGCATAGGCTCTACTTGGAACTCTCCCTTGGGTTCCACCTGTATAACATTCCAATCAATCATATGATTATGATCATATACATACTTCTTGAGAAAATATACATGGAAAACATTATGAGCTCTTATGTTAGAAGTCAATGCAACTCTATATGCAACTGGTCCTATCCTATCTAGGACTTCAAATGGCCCACAATATCTTGGTGCCAGCTTGACACAACTCCCCAACTTGAGAGAAATTTTCCTTGGTTTCACTCTCAAATAAACATGATCCCCAATATGAAATTCCTTATGCACTCTTTTCAAATCTTCATAACTCTTTTTTTTGTCCTAAGCTACCTTTAAATTCTGCCTGATCTTAACAAATTCCTATTCCATTTCCTTGATCATTTCTAGTCCAAGCACTACCCTGTTCACCGGGTTGTCCCAACTCATTGGAGTGCTGTGTCCTTTGCCATACAATGCCTCAAATGGACTCATCCCCAATGATGCGTGATGCCCATTATTGTATGCAAATTCTATCAAATGTAGGTAATCTTCCCACTTTGATGGTTTATCCATCACATACATTCTCATCATGTCTTCAAGAACCTGATTCACCCTCTCAGTTTGACCATCTGTTTGAGGATGATATGTTGTACTGAAATTTAATCTAGTTCCCAATTCCTGAAACAATTCTTTCCAAAAATTGGAAGTGAACTTTGTATCATGATCAGAAATTATTGCCTTGGGCAATCCATGCAATCTGAATATCTCTCTCATGAAGATATTTGCAATGTCATTAGCCTTGTGAGTGGACTTGACTGGAACGAAATGAGCTACTTTTGATAGCTTTTCCACCACTACCATGATTGAATCATGCTTCTTCAGTGTCATGGGAAGACCTGTTATAAAATCCATAGAGATCACTTCCCACTTCCACTTTGGAATGGGTAAGGGCTGCAACAATCCTGTTGGATGTTGGTGCTCTGCCTTGACTTGTTGGCATTTTTGACACCTAGCAATGTACTCAACTATGTCCTTCTTCATACCATGCCAAAAGTATTGCCTTCTTGTTGCTGTTATAGTTTTTTGATATCCTGGGTGTCCAGAATATGACATTTGATGTATTTCATCCATCCCAAGCTTCTTCAAATATGCACTATTTGGAATGTACAGTCTGGTGCCCTGATAAATGAGAACATCGTCATCACCCAAATGATATATTGCACATGCTTCATCCGCATTACCCTCCTGCAATTTTTATTTAATTTGAAGATAAGTTTCATCACTAGTTTGAGATTCTAGAACTCTTGTCTTCAAATCTGATTTGCATATACTTAATGCTGCAACATGAAATTTCCTGCTAAGAGCATTTGCAACCTTATTTTCTTTCCCTTTTACATGCTTAATTTCAAAATCAATTTCACAAATCAATTCCATCCACCTAGCTTTCCTAGCATTCAAGTTTGGTTGATCAAACAAATACTTCAAGCTCATGTGGTTTGTCCTAAGCTCGAATCTTATTCCCAACAAATAATGTCTCCACATCTTGAGAGCATGTACTATGGTTGCTAATTCTAAATCATGCATGGCATAATTATTTTCATGCTCTTTTAATTTTCTTGACTCATAGCAAATCACAAATCCCTCTTACATGAGCACTCCACCTAGCCCTTCAATACAAGCATCCGTGCACACTACAAAATCCTTCCTTGGATATGCTATCTTCAAAACAGAAGCGTTGGTAAGTAACTCCTTTAACTGCTGAAATCTTTTCTCACATTTTTCAGACCATACAAATTTGATATTCTTCCTCTCCAATGAAGTGATTGGATGTGTTAGATTGGAGAATTCAATGAACCTTATGTAGTAACCAACAAGACCCATAAAAGATCTAACATCTGAAACATTCTTTGGTGTAGACCAATTCATGATGGCATTAATCTTTTCTGGATCCACTACAATACCTTCTTCGGAAATAACATGACCCAAATACTGCACCTTCTTTTGATAAAATTCACACTTGCTTAACTTTTCATACAGTTGGTATTCTATAAGGACTTGCTATACCATCCTTAGATGCTCCTCATGTTCTTCTTCATTCCTTGAATGGACAAGAATGTCATCCAAGAACACAATTACAAACTTATCCAAATATTTGCTGAAGACACTATTCATGAGACACATGAATGTGGCAGGTGCATTAGTAAGACCAAATGGCACCACAGTGAACTCATAATGCCCATATCGTGTTCGGAAAGCTGTCTTGTGAATGTCTTCCTCTTGTATCCTCACTTGATGGTAGCCAGACCTCAAGTCAATCTTTGAAAACATTTTAGCTTACTTCATTTGATCAAACAAATCATCAATTCTTGGCAATGGATACTTATTCTTGACTATCACTTTATTAAGTTGCATGTAATCTATACACAACCTTAAGGTCCCATCCTTCTTCTTAACAAATAGCACAGGTGCTCCCCAAGGAGATACACTTGTCCTGATATATCTCTTTTCCATTAACTCTTGTAGCTACATCTTTAACTCTACCAATTTCGGCATGCTCATTCTATAAGGTGCTTTGGAATTTGGTGCTTCCCTTGGGACATGATCGATGGTAAAATCAATCTCTCTTTGGTGGCAGTCCCGACACTTCATCCAGAAACACATCTTTGAACTCTTGCAATAAGGGTAAGTCTTCAATCCTTAGTCATTTGTGCTCTGATGAATCTGATATATGAATTGCATATAATTGGTAACCTTTCTTATAAAAAAATTTCAATTGTAAGGCTGAAATTTGTCTTACTGAAACTTGCTTGGGAATTCCTCTTACCAATCTTGGTCTTCCCTCTTCATCAATGCATTCAAGTGCTTTCTCATAACAGTCCAACTTGGCTCTATGTCTTTCCAACCAATCCATGCCAATTAAGGCATCATAAGATCCTAATGGTAGTACATTTAATTCTGCATGTGTGTGGAGTCCATTCAATTCTATGGGGCACTCCACCACTACTTCACTTAATTTTCTCTTGGTCCTTATGGCTAACTGAACCAACCAAGACTTACTCTGTTTCATTTTTCTAAGAGAACAACCTTCAACCATTTTTGGAGAAACATAACTATGAGTAGATCTTGGATCAATCAAAACAGAAATAGATTGCTTAGCAATCTTACCTTCAACTTCCACCACTGCTGATTGGTGGTATGCCTGATGATTATCCAACGCTACATAAATTTGAGGCGTTTCCCTTGCCATATCCTCCACGGTATCTTCTCCCTTTAAGTTGTGCACACTTTGGGGATTCTCCCTCCAATGTGGACAATCCTTTAGCATGTGGTTTCCTCCACATACCCAACACGGAAGTGACCATTTTGATGTCTTTTTTGCTGCTACTACTGGCTCGTTTCCACTCTTTGCTTGGTGACCCTGTGGAAAGGTTCTGGGCTGATTTTTGAATGGTGGCTTGAAGCCACTTTTCTTTTGATAAAAAATCCCTCTTGGATTTCCTTTCCATGCTGGGTGAACCTCTGATTTTCCTTTACTCTGCTCATAGCAATGCATTTCCATTCTAATGGCTTCATTAAGACTTGGTGGGTTAACAAACTCAATCCTATCTCTGAAACTTTGAGGTAGACTCCCAAGGAAGAATTGAATCTTTACCCTCTCATCTTTGATATAGTTCACACACCTCAACAATTCCAAGAATTTATGGACATGTTCTTCCATAGTTTTCTGTCCCAACTTGAGTTCATTGAATTATTTTCTCTTACTGTCATAATACCTAGCAGATAGGTATTTTTCCTTGAAATACTTCTTAAATCACTTCCAAATGATCCTCCTTTCACTGATCCCTTTTACTTCCAAAATGTGATCCCACCAAATTGAAGCTCTGTCATTTAGATTGTAAATGGAAATTCTGGCATTTTCATTTTTTGAGTAATCATGAATCCTAAGATATTTATTCATTCAAAGAAGCCATGCCTCTGCCTCTTGGTCAGTCTTTTCTTCTCCATCAAATGTGGGAGGCCTTGCCTTCCTGAATTCTCCCCGTGGAATTCCTTTGAATTTCTTTCTTCCCTCAAGTTTGCTAGAATTATGTATTGGACTTCTCCTAGAACCTTTGGAGTCACATGACCTGCTCGAAGAAGATATTGAGGAGGGTGTTCTATGCTTTTTGCTCACATAACTCTTTTTTGGGCTTGGAGTCCTCTTAGAACGACCTCTAGAGAAACACCTTGCATCTCTCCCTTCTTCACCTACATTGCTTGGGTTGGACCCAAGTTTTATCCTATGCTGCATATCGGTGAGGCTTTGCAAAATACCAGCATTGAGCTAGTTATGTTCTTCCTGATCCTTCATCAATCTTTCATTAAAGCTTACCATGGTCCCAACCAAATTCTGAGGAGTTATTTGCTCCCTTCTCCCACTGGATTCAGTCTCAGCATTCCCTTCTTGCACATTTTATCCTAGCACATATTCATCATGCTCATAAGGATCCTGAGCATCATTTATGGTCACCATTTTCCTTTGGAGACCCTTTCCCTGTATGTCGCCCTCTGCTACAACAATTCAAATCTTATCAACTGCAAACACTATGCATTATAAAAGATTTATTAGACATCTTATGAATGCATATAGAAACATAAAACATCAATATTTAAAAGAATTAAACTCATGGAATAATTCTCAGAGCTATTATGCCTTCATTTCTTTTGCCCCATCCTATAATTATGGAAATTGCCCAAATTAACAACAATTTTTCAAAACAGTCACTGGCACTTTTCTTCTCCACATATCTATGAAGTATGATAACCTCATTCAAATTATGGTTATGCACCACTGTTTCCTGCTAGATAATATTTCCAATGCCTATCAATGTGCTTCATTCTAACTTCGAGTGTGGAAATCACATTACTCCAAAAATGACAATTTTTACCAAAATTCTGCACTTTTACACAGACCTGTATTTTGGTCTGAAATGCCAACTTCAGCCATGTGTAGAAGCAAATCTAGAAAGAATCACAAAAAATTTTATACCGGGTGAAGTTATTCCATATAACAAGGAACACTCAGCAACCTTTGGATCCTTGTTCTGATGTACCATCCATCTTCTATAAATTTCTAGGTTTGACTCTTTCTAACTTTCCACTTTTTTCAAAATTTCAAAATTTTGGGCCAAAAATGGCTATCTTCCAAACTGAGCATTTCTGGAAAATATCTATCTAACATGAATTGTCTGTCTTAATGAGAATATGAAATGTTGAGTTTAATAAATTTCTTGAATCCTAAATATAGGGTCACTTTCGTCCACTGCAAGTTTTTCAAAATCCTCAAAAAGTGGCCCAGAATAGTGCTTTTTGGCCTTCTCACTCATCCCGAATCCACATCCTTTGGAGTTTGGCTCCAAGCTTCCAAACTTAACACTATCCTTGCTCCATGGCCGCTTCATATCGATTTCAGCTCAATCTGACCTCCTACCAAGCTTCGGGACACTGATTTATAAAATCCATTAATTCCAATTTTATGCCAAATTGGAGCATAATGGGCTTGAGACCCTCTCTGGTTCTTCCATGACCTTCGTTAATGGCCTTAGAACGCCACAGAACTCATCCACTTCTGATTCCGCATGCTCCTGCTATCCAAAAATCAAGTTTTGGGTTCTATACTTTTTTTTTTTGTTTTCGCAATCTGCAACTTCCGCAATCCGCAATCCGCAATGCGGAAGTCGGAATGCCAATTTTCCAACTCCAAAAATACCCTTTCCACAATCCGCAATCCGCAATCTGTACTGCGGAACTCGGAAATGTGGAACACCAAATTTTTAACCTTTGAAAATTTCACTTCCGTAATTCGCAATCCGTACTGCGGAAGTCAGAAATGTGGAAAGCCAAATTTTTGACATTTGAAAAATGTTACTTCCGCAATCCGCAATCCCCAATCCGTACTGCGGAACTCGGAATTGCAGAATGCCAAATTTTTGATATCCGAAAATATCACTTCCGTAATCCACAATCCGTACTGCGGAACTCGGAATTGCAGAATGACAAATTTTTGACATTCGAAAATGTCACTTCCACAATTCGCAATCCGTACTATGGAACTTTGAATTGCGGAATGCCAAATTTTAGGCATCAGAAAATGTCACTTCCGTAATCCGCAATTCGCAATCCGTACTATGGAACTTGGAATTGCAGAACGTAAAAAACGCAACTTCAAAATTTTTACGTTTCCGCAATCCGCAATGTGGGTTCGGAAATGCGGAAATCCAAAATGTAATTTCAAAAATTTTACGTCTTTGCAATACGCAATCCGCAATTGTGGAAACACCTATACTCCAACAACTTTCAGAGCTCATATCTCCCTCATCCTTTAACCAAATAAGGCGCGTCTGGTATTGTTGGAAAGCTCTTGGAGAGATCTATGCAACTGTGTGATCCTCTGCCACACCTGAGAACTCTGATCCTATCATTTTTCTAATCAAAATGTCACTCAAACTTATTCAATGCCACATTAAAACATTTTGATATCTGCCTGTAACTCACAGTTTGGCCCAAGCAGCCCCAGTGTTGTAACATGGGATGTGATACCACTCTGTCACGTCCCCTCCCGTTGATCCGATGCAAGGGAGGAAACATGACTAAGATTCTAGGGCTTATTTGGAGAAACTCATCCCTGTTCGTTGCTAACAAAATTCATAATAAATAAAAACTTATGTGTGCAGATTCATACTTTAAATAAACACAACGGAATGATACACTATCTACACACAATTGCATCATGCATTCAACATATAATCATAACAGTCATAAAATTAAACATTGCAGAACACAGAATGAATATAATTTAAACCACAGAGAATACTTATCTTCAAAATAAACTGCCCAAGCAAATGACTATGTGAGAGCAACGTTCCACCCAACCATAGCAGGGATGATTTTAGGGGCGAATTATAGCCCATGGGCGAAATTTTAGGGGTCACCAAAAAACCCTGGGCAAATTTTTAATACGAAAGTGGTATTTTTAAATTTAACAAATTAGCCCACAATTTATTAATTGTGGAAATGGTGAAAAATCGGATAGCCCACCCTCTGATATCCCGTGAGAGAGAGAAACTGTAATTTAGCCCCGTGAAAGATGGCCGAAATGGTGGGTTCGCCCCCGTAAATCCCCATGAGGGTTTCACTAGAAGGCAATATAATATCATGTTCATTCATATTGCGATATTAAATATTCATGAAAACCTAAAAATTATATTGCTTATATATTAAGGGGCAAAGGGTTTTTTTTATTTAATGTAACAATACAAAAATACTTTGGGGTCTTTTTTATACATTGGGTGGGCTCACAAATATCCGCCAAATGGAGATGGCGAAATCACAACCGGATGAGAAATCGGGTTGAGGCAAGGCTCGGGCTTACCAGTACGCAAGGAATTCGCGTCTTGAGGCATGCTTGAGGCCAGGGGTTTCGTGGTGAAGTGGGTTTCTAGTCGATCATAGTCGAGAGACATTGGTCATTGACAGCCAATTGTTACCAATAGCACTCAGCTAATTGTTACCAATAGCCTTGGGAGGCTCTAAGCCTCCACGACCTATTATAGGCCCTCAATAGACCTTGGGGGCTTGAATACCCAACCACTCATGCCTATTACAGGACTTGGGAGGTTTAGTCAGCCTCCTAGAGCTTGTTACAGGCCCCGAGGGCTTAGATACCTAGCCCACAACAGGCTTAGTCAGCGATTGGGGAACTGCAACATGCAATCTAAATGTTGTACTATGTGCATTGGCTCTAGTGACATATAAGAAGTGATCTCCTATCTCTTCATTAGACCATTAGATGTTGCAAATCATAATGACATGTGGTTGAGTAATTGCATTGTGGGTGAAGTAATGTGCATCCACAATATACATCGAAAGAAGCAAGGTGCATTGTAGAATGCATGTGGGGTCATAAGAGGGGTATCATATCAATATACTAGGTATAAATATAAAGGGGTATAAAAAATGTTAATGAAAAAATTGAAACATACAATATCTAGTGAAAATAGGAGTTTTTTTAAATTGGGAAGGCATATTGGGAGGGGGTTAAAAAAACGATTTTGGAAGGTATTTTCCAATATTTAGTGAAATTAGGGGTATTGTTTCATATGCCACGAATGAACGTGCTATGATAGCGGTTGATTGAGTGAAGTCCCCGTGTAAATCCCATAATGGTGGCCAAGGGTAGTTGATTCGCCCATAATTTTTCATTCATGGAGGCGTGATCCATTCATTCACCCCTGGTTTTTATTCATGGAGGGATAACTAGTTTTTTCGCCCCCGATTTATGGAACATAGGGCGGTTTCCGTGGTTACTTCGCCCTAGATCCGAGGTTTTGGGTTGTATTCGACCCCCAAATTTTCAAATCTATATTTTCTTGGGCCAAATCGTATGTTGAATTTGATCAATGGTGTTTTCAACCTCCCCATTTCATGAAAAATTCAGGGGTTTAGTGATTCATTGAAATGGGGATGTTTTTTAGCAACGATAGATTCAAAAGAAAGATCCAAAAACTATGAGCCAATAGAACAACTATGATAGCTGCCTCATCCAGCCCGTAGAGTATCCAACTATGATAGCTTCCTCATCCAGCACTTAGATTATCCAACTATGATAGGTCTTTCCTTAGATTTATTTCCAGAAGCAGGGAGGATTTGTAGATGTTGCCTTGAGCAATCTCCCTTTAATGAAGAACTTAAGAAGTTAGAGACAGATGTTAACACAAAGAAAGCAGAGATTGAAAAACATGAGCATCAAGCATCGGAAGCGTTATCTACAACCGAGGTTTGTATAGTTAAGAATGAATTGTTATAACAAACCATGATTGATTTATTTGGTATAACTCTGGAGGTCTTATAAGCCCTCCTTCGTGGGAATTTAGATGCTCTTGTTTCTACATTAGAAAATAGAAATTTAAAGCTGGGGAGGGGCATGTATAAGGACCTCACTAGAGTAAGAAAGACAAGGCTGGACAAAAGTGGCATTCTTCATTGGCCAGTTCTTCTGCTTTATGGCGAGGTTATGTCTAGTGACTTTATTGAGGACTTCTGTGAGCACGACATGTTCTCAGCACATCTTGATATGATATCCTTGAAACATGATCATCCTTTTTTTCAGCTTGCATAGCTTCTTATGCTATTCATGTTCCCTGCAAGATAGTCAACAGTGGAATCTTGGATTTTCCTTAGCTTACACACTTGTTTGCAGCCGATTCACCTTCACTACCTTGGGATGAAAACCATGCATATACTCGTGAAGCAGTAGAGCTGTATTATCAGGTGGGTTTTAAAGAATGGTCTTGTTTTCAACTTTAAAGTAAAATAAAATGACAACCATGCCTTGAAAGAAAAATTTAAAAATTAGGTTTCCACAAAGAAAGTGTATGATGATGATGTACCATTTGTTTTATTTTAGGATGTAAATGAGACGTGCCAAAAAATTTGTTGTATCGTAGCATTGATTTCATATCAGATAAATAATGCATGTCATAGTATTCCATATTGGAGGATCCCATTCATACTTCTAAGCATGGTTTGGTTTATATATGTATAAGCATGCAGTCTATCCACTCTCTGTTCAAGAAAATATAATAGTTTAAGCTCCTATACATAGGTAACTAGGTTATTCTTATGTGCTATCTTTCTCTAATTTAAGATCATCACTTTCCTTCCATTTTTAGTGCTTGCTGACAATGATTGGATATCAGTCAACTGCAGGGCATGCCTTACCAAAAGAAAAGTTTTCCAGTACTTTTTGGAGGACACTACTGGTGTAGTAGTCAAAAGTTTTGATGAACAGGAAGCAAATGATAAAGAGATGGATTCTGATTTTGCAAGCAAGTCAGGTAAAATTATAATAGACAAACACCAAAACCTTATTGTAGAGTGAAATATATTAGTGCAAAACTTCCATCTAATTCTTCATCTTGACATTTTTGATTGGTCATTAATGATTGAAGTTGGATACTGCTGGAATTTTTTTTTGCTTATAATTAGTTGGTGAACATGCTATATTCTAACTTTAAATTTAAGCATCAACCATATATGGCTGAGAATACATGCACGGATCTTACAACTAGAAAATTTTAGGACAACATTTTTCAAAAATTGCTATTGCATAGTTGTTCAGACTCATAGCCTTGGTCTTGCTTCTTGGTTTGAATTTTTTTCTCAAGTGTTGTTTCTAACCTCAACCATCATTGGTGCATTCGACCACTGGGCCCAATACATCGTTGATCTATTTAACCATGTGGTTTTCTATGAATTTTTACTTGCATGATCCCACCATCCTATCCACTCAATCCAAAAATTTGGGTAGTTCTTATTTGAATAATTATTGGATTATCATGGTGAGTCGCACTTTCTCCAAGCTATATGCCATGGCCCTCGATTCATATAATTCCACCATTCATCAATTGGCATTCAACATTGAATAATGCATCCAAAAACAATAAACTTCATTATTGATTGTTGCCATAATACAGTCATAGAAAAATTGTAGACTGGTATTATCGAGTCAAAATTTTAAAACCAAATACATTAAAAAAGTGGCCAATGACATGTCCAAAAACTAAAAAACCAACATAGCTAAGTAGTAGTAGACAAGGCTCCATGTTCTTTGTTGATACATCATCATCATTGATTAGACTTAGGTGCCTTGTCAATAGGCTCTCTAGGCAATACTTGCTCTCAAACATAGGTTTTTTTTGTTGTTGTTGCATGAAATGGTGCCGAAGTACCCAAAATTGGGGTATTTTACCTGAAATTGAGGAATGCCTCCAAATCAAGGCGGAGTGCTTTGAGGTCTGTTGAGGTACTTCAGGCCTTAGGGTGCATTCCCATGCCCCTATTGAGTATGGGAAACGCATACCCCTTACAGGCACCTGAATCCTACAAATGGGTACATGTTTCCATGCAGCAAAGGTTTAAAATGCAGTTTGGAATCTTGGATTAGTTTTTGAGAAATAGAGATAGGGGAAGTGGGTGTGTTAATGTTTTTAAACATATGTGAATAGAACATTCTTCAGGAATTGCAATGAGCAGAAAAATGGAACTTAGTTATTGCAGAAGCGTTCATGCATAGTTATTTGCCTGTTTCTACCTAAGATTATATTTTGAGAGTGGTTCTTATGTTGTTTCTGTCCATGATTCTTTTGTGATCATCTGTCTTTGTTTTGATGCAATTTTGAATAGCAATTTTGCTTAAGCATAGTAGCTTGATAACATGAAGTTCTCCCATTATCAACCGCAACTAGAATGGATAGGATACGGATTACTAAATGCAACATGGGGATTTCCAAAAGTTTATTTACAACAATCTTCAAAATATAGTAGCTAGTTCATAAACTATTTATCAAGAAGAATATTTTTTATCATATCTGAAAGAAGGGCAAACAAGTTTTTCATAGCCCTTCTAAGTATTTGGATTTACATATTAAGTTTTGAACTTAGTATGGTGGTTTGTTCCATATATGAATTTTGGCAGGGATGAAGCTAAGAGAAGGGAATTACAAGTATACATAGGAATTCTTTTTCACAACAGGAGTGTCAAAATCCCTTTATTAGAGTTTTGAAGATCATTTGAGATAATTTTCAAAAGAGAGGACATAGTTACTTGGCAACTCGGTGCGTATCACACTGCCTTAGTTTGAGTTGATTAGAATGGGTGGCAATACTTTAACACAATAAAATCAAGTCAATTTTGGGTTTATATAAATTTGGGAGTAGAGAAATGTGATACTACATTTCGACTTTGCTGCTTGCATACTTCCTTAATTTTATGTTAAAAGTTGTACAGGGTCCAAACAATTATTCCCTTTTTATTTTTATTTTCATCGTTAATTAGGGAGTTAGAATTTAACATTGTTACTTAGGAAGTTATAATTTAACATTCTTGGTTTTTAACTAAATTATAATAGAGTATGCTTCTTTTCTCTTGTAGGTAAAGGTCCTAGATGATTCGAGGCCAATCAGTCAGAGGTTGGTGGACTCATTTCTCAATAATTTTTTCCATTTGGGATACCCTAACAGGTTATACTCTCATGACTTCTTGGTGTTACATCTCTAAGAAAATAATTGGATACCATTCTGAATGATGAAGAATTATATACTGAAACTGTATTGATTTGAATTATCTTTCATTTGCCATCATTTTTTCACGAATCTTCAATCAAAATGCAATGTTGAACAAGGATATTTTACATATACAAAATTTTGGGCTTTGCAACACTTCTCAAGTGCACCAGTTTCAGTGCTATCTACTTAGGTTTATGCAAAATGAATTATAGTGTGGCCTCTACTTGTTCATAGTTTTAGACTTTTGGGCTGATGTAACTTTATATGTTTTATCATTGAGCTTAGTTGCTTTTGTGCAATTTGTTGATAGTCATAACCTATACATTGAGTTAAGTACCATAGTAAATATTATCTCTGCTATGCAGTCCTTTCTATTTGTAGTGGGCTTGTGGCCAACTCCAGTGCAGGCTACAGTTGTGAGTTGGTTATGTACAACCCTTGTTATGATGGTGAAGATTGTAGTTTATTAGAAGGGTTCATGGTCATACTTCACTGTGCTAAGATACCGATAGCACAGTGAAGTATGTGAAAAAAAACAAACTCTTCATTTGTAGTTCACAGGAATGTTTATATTTGTGGATGAGTTTAGATTTTTGTAGAATAGTTTAATGGGTCCCCGTGCACTGAAGGCTAGGTCTGATATTCATATTATATCATATTTTTAGGTATTTGATAGAGGAATGACAACCCTCACCAAACACAGATATATTGCCATGACTTTCCTTTCTCTTCTTCCAATTTTCTCCTACCCACTGAAGCTAAAAAATTGGGACAAATAAGGTTATACATATTTTAGTATTGATGTAGATAGGCCATATAAAGTATGCCTACTTATTGTCTATGAAAGCATATCAAATTCTCTTTGTTAAGAAAACCTTTGTAAACAGTAAAAAGGGCCTCCAAGATGTTGGCAAAGATGCTTTCTTTTAGAGGAGATTTGTTGATGTATATGTAACTTTGGAATGTATTTCACATATATGTATATTGTATTCCTATAGAGATGGTATTATTCCTCTATAAGGAAGTGTCGTTATTTATATTGTAAGTTTCGTAACTTATACTTGATGGGTTATTAGACCACCTTGTTGGGGTCGGCCCTATATAAGTCATGTGGGTCAAAGGGTTATTAGACCACCCTATTGGGGGTCGGCCATGTGGGTCGAAGGGTTATTAGACCACCCTATTGGGGGTCGGCCCAGTCAGCATTATGTTATGTGGTTAAGTTCGAGCCTACATGAGTTAGGTAAAAAGGCAAGGCAAGTCAAGTATAAATAGAGTGCGGGAGACACTCTATTTGCTCACTCACTTCTCAATCATGCACTCAAGGAGGAGTGGCGCACTTATGGAGGAGGAGGATCTGCTGCTAGGTTATGTCTATCTCTCATGGTTGGTTGTATCATTGCTCTATCTATCTCTGAGGAAGTTATTGGGGTTTTTCACCTTTATGGTTTTCCCCAAGTAAATCTTTGTGTCTCTTGTGTGCTTGCATTATTGTCTCCATGATTGATATGTTGTAGATATGCTGTACATGTTGTTCTCTCAGTTAAGATCCTAGATTAGATTGAAGTAAATTCTGAAAATTTAACATGGTATCAGAGCTAGCCTGAAAGAAGGCATGATATGGCATGTATGACACTTGTTGCACTTACGATGCTAGGGCTTGATATAGCAAAAACCAGTCATCATAGCACTTTCGCTATAAATACATTTTGGCAAAGTTTTCGGATCTGAAATTGTTACAGGACGAAGCTAAGATCCCCATGTACCTTGTGTCCAAAGGACAACCTCTAAGTCATTGTACTTTGTGATTTATGATCTGTACAATATAGGGTTTCTGCCTCTTCCAGATCTGAGTCAAAATCAGGTGACCTTGGGAAAAAGGTCATAACTTGGGCTAGGAAGCTCCAAATGAAATTTCGTGAAAAATGAAAGGTAGTACACAGACTTTACTATCTCAAAAAAAATTTGCAGAGGCCGAAGTTGAACCAGTGACACGTGGCACGCCGTACAAGGTCGCTCTACTGTATTATCCCATAAACAGGTCACGTTGCGACACTTGGCATAACTCTCTCTCAAAGAATCCAATTGAGGTCAGACCTATCAGGATGTAAAGATAACAGGCCGAGCTATCTCAAAACACGTTTTCAGAGGCCGAAGCTCAAACAGTGACACGTGGCACGTCGTACAAGTTCGCTCGCCTGTATTATCCCAAAACAGGTCACGTTGCAACACTTGGCATAACTCTATCTTAGAGAATCCAATTGAGGTCCAACCTGTTGGGATGGAAAGATAACAGGTCAGGCTATCTCAGGAAAATTTTTCAGACCCTGTGGATCAAAAGGTTCAGAGTTACACCATAAACAATCAGGTACATATTTCTGTCAAAACAGAATTATTTTTGAGTACCTTCATTCATGGCTTCCGGAATTTAGGGCTTCGGAGAAAGTTGGAATTTTTGTAATCGGATACCACGGCTGGATGCTACTCATCAAAATAGAAATTTAGAGACCAATATCAGAATTTTTGGTTAGGCAGAAGGTCGGGCTTGATTAGACCCTAGTTCGGGACTTTGATCAGAAAAGTGGAAAATTAGGGCTTCTGTAAAAATGGGAATTTTTGAAATCTGTGACCACGGCTGGAAGCTCCTCAGAAAAATAGAAGCTTAGAGCTTTGGATCAAACATTTTGATTGGGTAGAAGATTGGGCTTCATCAAACCCCAGTTCAGGGTCACGTCCAGTGAATCCAGAAGTTTCGAAGGAAAAATTGAGGAGTGAAACTTTGCAGTTTTCAAATTTTGAATGTACCAGCTTGATCAGCTCATCAAGGCACATATTTCTATCCTGTCAGATGTTTGAAATTCAAAGTTTGAATTTTTGGGGTTTCTCTGACAAACCCATATCCAACTCAAGGTCCAGTTCTTGCAAATCAAGTGGATTGGGTTAATCCTAGAAGAAGATGGATTGGTCACCTGCATAAGTGAAGAAGTTCCTGTTTCAGAGGGAGATGAGGCTAAGGCCTTACATAAGAAGATTACAAGCGATCTCGACAGGTATGACTCATCGAGGTATGTTTTGAGATTTGTTCATGATTAAGTTTATGGTATGTTTGTCTTCATGTTATTACGGTTAGTACAATCTTGATTTTAGATTTGTCATATCACCTTAACAAAATTATGAATGCATGATAGAAGATATTCATTGGTTAGGGTGTTGACACTTATGATTGTACTAATGCATTATGGTGTTGTATGAGGTTTATGTTGTCTACTAACATGAAAGGTACACCAAGAAAGGCAAATCATGTTCTGGTCCAAGAACATATGGTCATGATAACATGAGGACAAAGATTCATCCATTGTCATGGATCTCATAGAAGATCCATTTACGAGGTATGTATAACTTGGTTTTGTAATGGTTAACATATGAGACATGCAGGTTACTATCACAAGTCACTGAAGAGAACCATAAGACATTATGCGGGTATGTTAGACATAAATAGCTAACATGCTAATCCAGGTATGTTTTTCCTATATCAAGCTAGAATCCTACCTTGTGTGTTGTTGATAATGATTATTCACGAAGAGTCATAGGTTTGAATAATCATGGTTGTATGCATATTATGTTTCTTACCATAATTGATGATATGACTAACCAGAAGAATCATGAAGGTATAGCTTTGAATAATCACAGGTTTTATGCATATTATATCTCTTATCTTGATTGATGATTCAACTAACCCAAAGAGTCATAGGTTTGAGTAATTACAGGTTTAGACATGTTATGTTTCTTATGATTTGACTGACCATAAGAATCCTACATAAACCTTGAATGCTAATGCTTATTATTTTCTGTTTGAAATGATCATGACTATACATGCTTAAGATTATTGTGTTTTAATAGTATACTAATGAATGTATGATTTTATATGAGTTCACAAGGATAACACAATCATGATACTAATAAGCATGCATGGGGACCAAGGATGAATGTAAGTTCAAGGACAGGTAATCCAGGAAGCAAAGATCAAGAGGGAGCACACTCCAGTTGTTCCTGCAAGAAAGCAAAGGAACACACTTCAATAGTTTCTGCAAGGATGCAGATTTTCAGAGGGAGTTGACCATCTTTCCACAATAGAAAGGTGTAGAAGAAGCTACTTCAGATCAGGACTCCAGTAGCTCCTGTAAGGAAGCAAAGACTCAGAGGGAGTACACCCAACGAACAAACAAAGATAAGTATTTTAATTTCTTGCATATTTGTTTGTTTAAATAAAATTGTTCAATGATGTATATGCTCATGTTCCTAGACTTAGGATATGTATTGTGCATATTAGAATAGTTGCATTGATGAACGGTATACTACTAATATACATGGGTAAGTGGCCTATGGAACTGTACAACATTCCATTACTACTTATCTAGAATGAAACCTCTTTGCTGACATGTTGGGAGTTGTGCACACTCTGAACAATGTTATGGTAGAGATTGGAAGGCATCTAGAAAGTTACGAAATATGGATAAATGTTGTATTGAAGCATTGGCTAAGATAATTGCATGACTGCATGACATATTTCTTTATGTGTAAGAATTTGTTCTGAAAATTATGAGATGTTTCTAATCATGCAATTTAACCTATTTTGTAGGAAAGACCGTATATCTTCACCTACAAAAGGACTACAACATTTGTTCCAACAACAAAGATATCTATTGAAGATATTGAAGTTCCTAGGATATGGGATGAAGAAATGGAATGCCATGATCCGTCGATCATGAAGAATAATGTTTGGGTTGCAGTCCCAAGACGTGAAGGGAAGTTTGTTATGAATTCCAAATGGAACTATCAGATCAAGCATATTGCAGATGGCAGCATTGAGAAATATAAAAGTGATGAAATAGAAGATGCACTAGATGGATTTCAAGACAGCATGGTGTAGTCAGATATGTGTGCAGAACTTGGTATGGTAGGATAGACAGCTTTCTATCCAGTTTGGGCTTTACCAAGAATAAAGCGGATTCCAACCTTTACTACAAGGTTGAGGAAGGCAATCTAGTGATACTAATTTTGTACGCGGATAACCTGTTTGTTACAGATGAAGATAGATTGATTGCCGACATGCAGCGGAAGCTTACTTCCAAGTTCGAGATGAAGAACTTGGGGATGATGCACTATTTATTTTTTGGCATGGAGGTGTGGCAGAGTGATGGAATCTTCCTTGGACAAGGGAAGTATGTAGTAGAGATCCTGAAGAGGTTCGGGATGATGGACTGCAAAGCTATGGCCACACCCATGGCATCGAACCTGAAGCGTCAGTGTGATGCTTCATCTGAGCCGATTGATATCACTATGTATCGTCAGATGATTGAGTCCTTGATGTACCTGACGAACACGAGACCAGATATTTGCTTTGCGGTGAACACATTGAGCCAGTTCTTGACGGATCCAAGGAGTGTTCACCTGGTTGCTGTAAAGCATGTTCTGGGGTAGCTGAAGGGTACAGTGGATTATGGGCTCAAGTATGAGGTGAATCAAAAGTTTAACCTGCAGGGTTATGTTGATTCAGATTGGGCTGGCAGTGCTGCAGATAGGAAGAGCACATCTGGGTGTTGCTTCAGTATGGGATCAGGTGTGATCTCTTGGTTTAGTAGGAAGCAGTCCTGCGTAGCACTGAGTACAGCTGAGGCAGAGTATGTTGCAGCCTGTTCAGCTAGTTGTGAGGTAGTATGGCTACGGAAGCTACTGTCTGAGTTATTTGATCTCCCGTTGGAGGCTACTGGTATCTTCTGTGATAACCAGAGTTGTGTGAAGCTGTCCGAGAACCCAGTGTTTCATGACAGGTCAAAACACATAGAGATCAAATATCACTATATCAGGGATATGGTGCAAAGAGGAGCTGTGAAGCTTCTGTATGTTGCGACGGATGAGCAGATTGTAGATGTGCTAAGGAAGCCACTAGCCAGAGTGAAGTTCGAGTACTTCAGAGAGAGGCTTGGCGTTCTTCAGATCGAGGACACTTCAAGGAAGAAGTGATGGACACATTTGCTGAAGCCATTCCAAGCATGTTGGAAGGAGGATCCTTCACATGGCTGTGGATGTAAGCGCTGGATAATGGGCATCAGGATGATGTTCTGGTTTCTGCTTGGATATGATCAGTTGGATCATTTATGCATGTATGCATCATGTTGGATGCTGGATATGATCAGTTGGATCATTTATGTATGTATGCATCATGTTGGATGCTGGATATGATCAGAAGGATCATTTATGTATGTATGCATCATGTTGGATGCTGGATATGATCAGTTGGATCATGTGTATGTATTTTATATGCATCATGTTGGATGCTTGGACCATGTATCTGTATATGTATCAGGTGGATACATTGTATGATCAGGTGGATCATGTATGGTGATATATATCATGTATCAGGTGGATACATTGTATGATCAGGAGGATCATGTATGATGATATGTATCAGGTAGATACTTGGTATGCATCAGGTGGATGCATTGATGATCAGGTGGATCATGCAGCAGGATGTTGCAGTGATGATCAGGATGATCATGGATGATGAGCTTCAGGATGTTGCTCCAGATGACATGCAGCAGGACGTTGCAGTGATGATGATCAGGACGATCATGAGTACATCAGGATGATGTATGGTGAGTATTAGGTTGATACTCTGTGGCCGTGGACCAGGTTGTGCAGATGAGCATGTCTGGGAGATCCTATAGGTCGGAGTTGTGTACCCGTAACAGCCTGGGATGCTCTTTCAAGACACTGCTCTGGGAGAACATGTAATTTGTGCCCTGGGAGATTTCAGGTCGGAGTTGTGTACCCGTAACATCCTGAGATGCTCTTGCGAGGTTTTTTCCTATGGCATGTAATTTGGGCCCTGGGAGATTTCAGGTCGGAGTTGTGTACCCGTAACATCCTGAGATGCTCTTTCGAGGTTTTGCCATGACCACATGTAATTTGTGCCCTGGGAGATTTCAGGTCGGAGTTGTGTACCCGTAACATCCTGAGATGCTCTTGCTAGGTTTTGTGGTGACCACATGTAATTTGTGCCCTGGGAGATCCTTTAGGTTGGAGTTGTGTACCCGTAACATCTTGGGATGCTCTTTCGAGGTTTTGTGGTGGGGTCACATGTAATAGAGCCCTGGGAGATCCTACAGGTCGGAGTTGTGTACCCGTAATATCCTGGGATGCTCTTTTGAGGTTTTGTGACGCACGTAATAAGTCCTGAGGATTCCAAAGTATGTCCAGTGATGACGAAGACCTGCAGGTGGTGGGCCTACATCCAGTATGAAAAAGGACTGGCTCTGTAGAACTTCCTATGACAAGTAGATTCAGAGATTGATTGAGATAGCAGCAACAGTGACGATGATGATGACTCGATGACGATCATCCAGTGACGATGATCCAGAGAAGATGACTTGTGCTAGAAGAACTGTGCTGAGAAATACCTTCCTAGTTAAGAGGGAGTGTTGATGTATATGTAACTTTGGAATGTATTTCACATATATGTATATTGTATTCCTATAGAGATGGTATTATTCCTCTATAAGGAAGTGTCGTTATTTATATTGTAAGTGTCGTAACTTATACTTGACGGGTTATTATATCACCTTGTTGGGGTCGGCCCTATATAAGTCATGTGGGTCAAAGGGTTATTAGACCACCCTATTGGGGGTCGGCCATGTGGGTCGAAGGGTTATTAGACCACCCTATTGGGGGTCGGCCCAGTCAGCATTATGTTATGTGGTTAAGTTCGAGCCTACATGAGTTAGGTAAAAAGGAAAGTCAATTCAAGTATAAATAGAGTGCGGGAGACACTCTATTTGCTCACTCACTTCTCAATCATGCACTCAAGGAGGAGTGGCGCACTTATGGAGGAGGAGGATCTGCTGCTAGGTTATGTCTATCTCTCATGGTTGGTTGTATCATTGCTCTATCTATCTCTGAGGAAGTTATTGGGGTTTTTCACCTTTATGGTTTTCCCCAAGTAAATCTTTGTGTCTCTTGTGTGCTTGCATTATTGTCTCCATGATTGATATGCTGTAGATATGCTGTACATGTTGTTCTCTCAGTTAAGATCCTAGATTAGATTGAAGTAAATTCTGAAAATTTAACAAGATTATCTTCAAGTAAAAAATGGATAGGACACGCTTTTCATTTTCTTCTAGTAGCTCTATTGTTGAATTTGCATTTGTGGATTACTGGCTTAAATTTCTCCTGGCTAAACCTTTATCATGTAATGCCAATGCAATAGATTGAATTATCCTTTTACACTTGACACAATGAATCTTCAAATGTCTTTAATTGTTCTACACATGACAATTTTTACTGCAATAATATAGTAAAAATAGAAGGTTTAAAGAAGAAGGAATTGCAACATTACGAAAAAATCAATGCCCATCCCTCCACTCTAGTCTTGGAACTCAACTTTTTGGATTGAATTTTTACAGTTATACTTTAAAGGAATTTCTACGGGTTTAACCATCTGGCATGGGTCCAAGTTTCTACTCATTAAAAAACTAGGTTATTTATGGAATTTGTATATTGCTGGATATTTTTCTTGATTATCAATTATGCGTGATAATTGGGCCAAGCACACACACATTCATATCAACAAATCTATTTAGATCATGCGCTGTGACTGCTGCCTACAAATGCTACTTTCAAGCACTCTCATATAGTTCATATGATATTTTATTAATCTAAGCTTCTTGTATTTTATTGATTTAACTTTCTTATATCCTCTTGGATCATTCCTTCTCAACGCATTAGTAAGTTGCTTTGGAGAGTTTTCTGTGATAATCTTATCATTGATACCTATATGATTGTATAGTAAATTTGAGTATTTTGATCAAATCTTTGGTATTTACAATTAACTCCGTGAATCAGCTCTGGATATGGGTAATTAACTCCATAAGTTACTATAACTAATTGTTGAATTTCTTGAATGCAATTCTTATGATAATAAAATTTTATATGCTTGTAGTGGTCACAATATCTATCCCTTTACAATCTTTGATAGATTTTCTCCTAATATTCAAGTTCTCTTTGGTTCATAGTTCAGCAGATAACATGCCGATATTGATATATCTGTGCTTACACAAAATTAGGCTTTGCCTCTTATTTGATTACCGATTCACTGTTTGACATGCTTCCCTGGAAATATGGAATTGATTTAGTATTGATGATCATCCCTGTCCCTTCAAATTTGAAACTGGTGTATTTGATTTGATTGCTTACTAAAAATGTGGATTTGCTTGCTACATTGATGGCTTGAAATGTTGGATTTGATTTGCTATTAATGTCGATCCTCTATTTTTTAATGTGAAATAAATCCCTCAAAATATGGATTTGATTGCCGACAATATTCATGAAGACAATTTCATTTTGTATGGCTCGACCTCTTAGATGATCTTCCACCTGTAATCAACAAATGATTGAATTCTGCTTGAAAATATGAAACTTGACCTTTTCACTACTGATCAAACTTGAACCTATAATCAGAAAATATGAAATTTTTTGACCTTGAGAAACTAGATTGAGGTACAATTTAATACCTTCAGCCTATACATCTTCGTCTTCTCCAAGAGAACTCTTGATCTATCTAATGCAAATTCCTTGGTAAGATACACATCATTCCACAATTCCGTTATGCATAAACCTTGAAAGTTCAGTTTCTATTTTAGAATAAGCCAGGAGCTCCTCTTCTAAGCGTATGCCTAATGTCCCCATTAGCAAAGAACAACCAATGTTGGCCAAAAACTTGTAAAGTGTGAGACTTTGCATGAATTCTTCATCTATATCAATCTCCTTGTAATCTTCACAAACTATCTTGATCCAATGCTTCACAAGGGAATGGATATTATTTGAATTGGATAACTGTGTATAAACTTTGGTCCAATGAAAGAAACAATCTAGATTCTAGGATACTTTCTCTTGCTTCTTTTCTCCTACTTCAGTGCATCATCTAAAACAACACTTTTTCACAAGCATCAGAAATTGACTCAGATACGTTCTTAGTCATGGTACAGTCAAATCCAGATGCCATACTCTCATCCGAGGAGAGATATTTTATTAGGGACACCTAGGTCCATGCAGCTTTGTAAGCTAACTTTAGAAGACCAATCATATTGTCTCATATTGAACATTGTCACCCAAATATTATATGTATAAGATATTAAACATTTTAACTCCTTCACTTCAATCCAACTTTCTGAAATAAGGATACTTATGGTTTCAAAACATTCCCGAACAAATTCAAATACCATGGATTGTTACAAGTGCCATTATTTCTTTGCATGGTCTATTTATGGTTGCTTGAAACTCTTTGGGAAGTGGAGTGGAACTCTTGTTACTGCCATTATTATTGTCATATGTTGCACTGTAACTAGCATCGCAACTTCTGAAACTAAGACTTGTATGTTCTGACTCAAAACCTTGAAAATGATTTGGTATGACTACATGTGCTCATCCCTAACTTTCAACTCTTTCATATTTTCTGCAATTTGGATGATGAGTCTTCAAGAGTTGATTTTGCAGATGGAGAAGTTGATTTTGCAACTGGAGAAGCTGACCTGCTAACTTCAAATGTATTGTTGCTAATCAGTGAATGTGCCAATTATTCTAGGACTAGGTACCGCATTTTAATTTGTTGGTTTTGGCTTCCATTACTTAATAGGTTCTACTGCTTTCTGAGATTCGATAAATTATTGAGGCTTGATGTAGTAATTAGCCATAACAGAAGATCTGCTCATGGAATATCCTGTTAGGGTTGAAGTGCTTTCCTTCATTTTTGGTCGATACTTTTTCTTCCTTGATTTTCTTAGGATCACCTCAGCCATAAAGGAGTTTTCTGATGCTGCCCATAAAGCTACTGAGGAAGCTGAGGTAAGACTCCAACTAGATCTATCTCCAAAAATAGAGCCATGGATTTTTCCCGCTTTCTGTATATATATTTCAAATCCCTTCCTTCACATGTAAGTGGCATTCATAGTTTTGAATTCATTTTCTTATTGATAAAAATGGCGCAGGTAAAAACACTGGAGTCAACAATGAACAAGATTGGGATACCAGAGCCAGAGCATGGGTAGCAGCTAAAGCAGCTATGGAAGCTCAACAGGCACAACCTCAATTCACACATTTAGGTAGATCAGTTGAGCATCAATCTTATCAAGATCATTATTTGCAGCTAGTTCAGACACAGTTTTTTGAGGTTCACCAACCATCTTTTCCAGCAGTGGGTCATCAAACTGTTTAGTTGCCCTCACTACCAATGCCAAATATGGCTACTAATCAGGCTCAAGATTTTATGACTCATTATCATACTGATTTATCATCTTCATACAACCATGATGGATTTATGTCTTATAACTTATCTCCAAAAATAGATCCATGGATTTTTCCGCTTTCTGTATATATATTTTAAATCCCTTCCTTCACATGTAAGTGGCATCATGGTTTTGAATTCATTTTTTTGTTGATAAAAATGGTGCAGGTAAAAACACTGGAGTCAACAATGAGCAAGATTGGGATGCCAGAGCCAAAGCATGGGAAGCAGCTAAAGCAACTATGGAAGCTGAGCAGGCACAACCTCAATTCACACATTTAGGTAGATCAGTTGAGCATCAATCTTATCAAGATCATTATTTGCAGCTAGTTCAGAAACAATTTTTTGAGGTTCACCAACCATCTTTGCCAGCAGTGGGTCATCAAACTGTTCAGTTTCCCTCACTACCAATGCCAAATATGGCTACTAATCAGGCTCAAGATTTTATGACTCATTATCATACTGATTTATAATCTTCATACAAGCATGATGGATTTATGCCTTATAACTTATCTCCAAAAATAGATCCATGGATTTTTCCCGCTTTCTGTATATATATTTCAAATCCCATCCTTCACATGTAAGTGGCATTCATGGTTTTGAATTCATTTTCTTGTTGATAAAATTGGTGTAGGTAAAAACACTAGAGTCAACAGTGAACAAGATTGGGATGCCAGAGCCAGAGCATGGGCAGCAGCTAAAGCAGCTATGGAAGCTCAACGGGCACAACCTCAATTCACACATTTAGGTAGATCAGTTGAGCATCAATCTTATCAAGATCATTATTTGCAGCTAGTCCAGACACAATTTTTTGAGGTTCACCAACCATCTTTGCCAGTAGTGGGTCATCAAACTGTTCAGTTTCCCTCACTACCAGTGCCAAATATGGCTACTAACCAGGCTCAATATTTTATGACTCATTATCATACTGATTTATCATCTTCATACCTCTAGGTGCATAAAGTGCCCCCTTAGCTTGAACTGGATTATCATGAGGGGAGGCAACATCATTGCTTCTTGTACATCAAACCTCTATATCTCTGGTTTACAATGAGTTGAAGTGAAGAGAATTAAGATTGCTAGAGATCTAGCCTTTTGTAGGCCTTCCTGTAAAAATTCACATTTTAGCACTATTTGGGGTTTATAGGATCTGAACTGTTCTCTTAAATACCATGATGGACTTTGCCTGCTTTAGTTACTTTCATTGAATTCATCAAAACTAGAAATATTTGCATAGATCCCCATTTTGTTCTTGACACTTTAGCATGGCAGTTATTTTTTCCTTTATTTTGGCAAAGCCTGCGACAATACTCATTCATGGGTGTAATAAGTTACCTTTGGAACATGTAATTTCATGGGGTGTTATTCTAATCGAAATTGATTCAGATCTATCTCCGCAAGATGATAGGAGGTCCAGTTAAGCCATTTTGCAAGTAATCTTTCTGTAGGGTAGGTGTTATAGTCGTACAATGTATGTGAATGCACGAAGTGCATACATATGTAAGGATCTTTATCTGGCTTGCGATGCGTGACAAGTCCAGGATGTAGTGTTGCACTTTAAACATTGTCATGGTTTGTAATCCAATTTATTTGTTGTCTCCATTATTTTTAAGGCATATCTCTGTTAGCAAGAAACATTACAATTGGCATGAATACAATTTTTCAGGGAAAGATGGCCATCAAAGGGTGAAGTACTGATCACAATGGCTCTCCTGGAGCTTAGATGTGATGACATGAGGGTACTATTCCATTAAAATCACCCATAACTTGCGCTTGACCCCAACTACTTATTTGTGCCTTCAAGGGATTTGAACCCTGGTGGATTGCCTAACATGTCCTTGTCTGCACTGCCGAATCGCAACTGTATCGGTTGTCTCCAGCTTTTCATAGTAGCAATTTACTTGTTTTCAAGATATCTTTTCTTACAAGGCATAATTCTGACTAATTCGTTGAAGTAGAGGACCATGACCAACAACATTTGTTAAATGCTTATTGCTGATGATCTTCTCTATTCTTTCGATGCTCCGATCTACTATTTCTCATTGAGACTGAAATTTTTTGTGGTTCTTATGAGGGTGATGAGCTCTAGTTTAAAGTGAAAAAGTTATCTTCCATAAAGATGCAGCTTCCTTATGATTTTTATTCTCTGGATTACTGTAAACCAAAAACAATTGTCAACAGTGCTGAAAATCTTGGAGAATTTCTTTGTGAAGATCACATTGAGAACTCTCCTTATGTGGTAAGTATTATGGTTTCCATTCTTGGTTCAGTTCTTCATTGGATTGGTGGTAAGGACTCGACTTTTCTTTTATTTGTAGAATTTTTTGAAGGTATAAAAGTGTGCACGCAGAAGAAAGTATGGCTAGAGCTTTAGGGTCTATGTAGCATTGTGTGAAGGATTGTTGACATCTTGTCAGAATTGGCATTATGACTACTTGTTAGCAAGTCGCTGGAACTACCATCCTAAGCAACTTTTTCTGACCAAGTATTTAACCTTCTGTGGCAGTTCCATATGAGAGAGGTTTTAGCCTTATTGTCTTCCTTTCAGTCATCCAACATCTCCAAAGGACCTTGAACTGTTGCCAATTTGTGGATAGATAAGAAATATCCATGGAGTTTCTTTGATGGAGCCCCGTGGTATGTCATTTATCTAAGATTAATATATTCACACTACTTCTTTGTCAAGGAAAAATTAGCAGTAGGAAGCTAGAAGAAATACTACTAGTGAGTTTAAGGCCCTCTACTTACTCTTAAAATTGGCTCTAGATAAGTGAATTTGGACTCTATAGGTCTATGGAGAATCAACACTGGTCATAAGATGGATGAAGGATCAAACTCATCTTCACAACACAAGATTGCTTGCTTTGTCTCTAAAATTGAAGGACATCTCAAGGCAATTCACTAGCATTAAGAACATGAAAGAACAAGAGGAAAATGCAAGATGTAAATGTGGTTTTCTGATGCACTTAAAGCCATGTTATATGTTCTCAACATGCACTGCCAAATTGCCAATAAACTATTTGTAAGTGTTATGAGCAGCACGTAAGTGTTCTAAGCAGTAGGGTGTCCAAAAACGTAGCCTGGTTCCTTATGCAGTGTATTGCTTGAGTATATAGTCTCCTACAAGCAACACATGGATGATCCAAATTTTAAAAAAATATAAATATCATTATCTTTCTTTGGCAACTTAGTATAAATTGATGAGTTACCCACTTTAATGTATTTTATTGAAGATCATGGTCAACATTGATCAAACTTCCCGCAACTTTTTCCTACTATATATAGTATTAAAAATGAGTCTACAACTTAGTTGCAGGAAATGTGGCTTTTTGGCTCCATACCATGGCTGGAAACACATTTGGTACATGCTAGAAATGTATGAAACCAAAATACCTAGTGTACTATAATCTAACACAGCCAACCAAAAATCTGTCTTTTTGTCATTAATCATAGCAACTAAAGTAGAACAAAAGATATCCAAGCATGTAAGGGATCCATCAACTGAGCGCTTCTCAACACTCACAGAGATGCAAAATCATATGAATTGGAATCTCTAGAGGCTCCAAAGAAAATTTCATGTTGGAATCATAAGGACTTCACATTTGCTAGGAAGTATTGAAGTGCATGGGGCGTTTCTATCATCACTGGGTCAATTTAGAAATGCATGGAGGAAGTATTAAAGTGCCTGGGGGAAATTTTGAAGTGCGTGGGGAAAATATTGAAGTGCATGGGAAAATATTGAAGTGCATGGGGATTTTTTATCCTCCTTGGGAGAATTTTGAAGTGCCTCGGAAAATACTGAAGTGCTTAGGGCATTTTTATCATCTTTCAAAGAATTTTGAAGTGCTCAAGGAAAGTATTGAAGTGCTTGGGGCATTTTTCTCATCACTAGGTGAATTTAGAAGTGCATGGGGCATTTTATCCCTTGCCTAGGTCAAGTATTGAAGTGCCTAGGGCATCTTTATCATCATTGGACAAATTTTGAAGTGTCTAGGGAAAGTAATGAAGTGCTTGGGCAAACATGGAAGTGGATGATTTTATCTTCGTTGCGAGAATTTTCAAGTGCCTGGGGAAAATATTGAAGTGTATGGGCGCTTTTATCATCGTTGGGAGAATTTTGAAGTGGTCGAGGTAAGTATTGAAGTGCATGGGTCGTTTCTATCATCATTGGGTCAATTTAGAAGTGCATGGTGCAAGTATTGAAGTGCTCGAGGGTAATTTTAAAGTGCTTGGGGAATATATTGAAGTGCATGGGGAATTTTATCATCCTTGGGAGAATTTAGAAGTACCTCGGAAAATGTTGAAGTGCTTAGGGATTTTTTATCATCTTTCAGAGAATTTTGAAGTGCCCAAGGCAAGTATTGAAGTGCCTGGGGCATTTTTCTTGTCAATGGGTGAATTTTGAAGTGCATGGGGCATTTTTCTCATCACCGGGTGAATTTAGAAGTTCATGGGGTTGTTGTTTATCAATGTAAGGATGCTTTTATAGTGTTGGGACATTTTAAAACAGTGATGGCCAAAGTTATCACATGGCGAGGAAAATTTGTGTGGATTGGGGCATTTTTGTGATTGCCTGGGTGATTATATCATTGTTGGGTGCTTTTCTCCCTTGCCAAGGGCATCTTTATCATCATTGGATGAATTTTGAAGTGTCTAGGGAAAGTAATGAAGTGCCTGGGAAAATATGGAAGTGGAAGAGGGCGTTTTTATCTTTGTTGGGAGAATTTTGAAGTCCTAGGGAAAATATTGATGTGTTTGGGCATTTTTATCATTGTTGGGAGAATTTTGAAGTGGTCAAGGCAAGTATTGAAGTGCATGGGGCGTTTCTATCATCATTGGGTCAATTTAGAAGTGCATCGGGCAAGTATTGAAGTGCCTGGGTGCAATTTTGAAGAGCATGGAGAAAATATTGAAGTGTATGGGCGTTTTTATTATCGTTGGGAGAATTTTGAAGTGGTCGAGGCAAGTATTGAAGTGCATGGGGCGTTTCTATCATCATTGGGTCAATTTAGAAGTGCATGGGGCATGTATTGAAGTGCTTGGGGGAAATTTTGAAGTGCTTGGGGGGAATTTTGAAGTGCTTCGGCAAAATATTGAAGTGCATGGGGAGTTTTTATCATCCTTGGGAGAATTTAGAAGTGCGTGGGAAAATATTGAAGTGCTTCGGGAATTTTTATCATCTTTCTGAGAATTTTGAAGTGCCTGGGGCAAGTATTGAAGTGCATGGGGTGTTTTTCTCGTCACTTGGTGAATTGAGAAGTGCATGGGGCATTTTTCTCATCACTAGGTGAATTTAGAAGTGCTTGGGGTTGTTGTTTATCATGGTATAGATGCTTTTATAGTGTTGGGACGTTTAAAAACAATGATGGGCAAAGTTATCACTTGTCGAGGTAAATTTGTGTGGATAGAGGCATTTTTTTTATTGCTTAGGTGATTATATCATTGTCGGGTGTTTTTCTCCCTTACCTAGGGCAAGTATTGAAGTGCCTAGGGAATCTTTATCATCATTGGACGAATTTTGAAGTGTCTAGGGAAAGTAATGAAGTGCCTGGGCAAACATGGAAGTGGATGGGGGCGTTTTTATCTTCGCCGCAAGAATTTTGAAGTGCCTGGGGAAAATATTGAAGTGTATGGGTGTTTTTATCATCATTGGGAGAATTTTGAAGTGGCCGAGGAAAGTATTGAAGTGCGTGGGGAGTTTTTCTCATCACTGGTTGAATTTAGAAGTACATGGGGCAAGTATTGAAGTGCATAGGGGGAATTTTGAAGTGCTTCGGGAAAATATTGAAGTGCATGGAGAGTTTTTATCATCCTTGGGATAATTTTGAAGTGCATCATAAAATAATGAAGTGTTTAGGGAATTGTTATCATCTTTGGGAGAATTTTGAAGTGCAAGTGCCCAGGGAAAGTATTGAAGTGCCTCGGGCATTTTTCTCCTCACTGGGTGAATTTAGAAGTGCAGGGGAGTTATTCTCATCACTGGATGAATCTAGAAGTGCATGGGGTTGTTATTTATCAATTTATGGATTCTTTTATAGTGTTGGGACGTTTTAAAACATTGATGGGCGAAGTTATCACTTGCCGAGGAAAATTTGTGTGGATTGAGCCATTTTAAGTATTCACTGACAAATATGCAACTATCCTACCATTCAAAATGAAAGATAAGAAAGTTTGGTGAGAATATTGGTTGGAAGCTTGGAATTGGTCCAAGAACTATCTCTCTATATAAAGGAAGTGGCTTGCTACTAGGATATTCACTTTATTCTATCTGTTGGTTGGCTTGTCAAGATTCATGACCCCACATGTCCATTGGAGCATTAAGGGACGAGATAACAAGTAGAGTCCCTACTTGCCCTGAATCTAGTTAGTGCAGTCATATTTTGTCGACACCTTCTAGTTGTGAGTGATCAAATACTGCCTGTGAAATGTATAAATAAAACCATCCTCTCTTCATTCATACACTTGTTCATTCGAGAGTCTAGGAGTCGAGAGAGTCCAGAGTTGAGCTCTGATGTATGTTCTTCTGTTGCACTACCTTAGTAATCTACAAAATCAAAAGCTCGAGTCTTATTGGAAAAAAATTCGCCAAATTTTTACTATATTTTATAAATCAGTGAAAGATTCGCCAAAAAAATTATATATACATATTATATTATTGATAAAATCGCCTTCAAGTTTTCCTATATATCGGGGAGATTTGCCCATTTTTTATACATATAAATTTTGGGGGGGCTCTTAAAATCATCCCTAAACCATAGGAATATGTCCAGCTTGTATTCTTTCAGCTGAGAGACCACCCCCAAGCTAGGTTGTGTATCCACTAAGGAGGAATTAAACATGCTCACTCACAACCATGGTTTCACATCAACAATCATGTTACACCAACACACAGTTGGGTTTATCAAGCATGCAGAGACAAAGGAGGAAGATGCTAAGCCAGTGAGATCAACCACAAAGCTACATGCATCTCAATTAAACTCAAACAGTCATGACACCCACAAAACCTACCACACCCAACACCAGGAAGGTCCCCTTATCCACTGCACAGTCCCTTAGGTGCCCCTTCCCTCCAGTGCTATTCAAGGTGGGCATAGAAAGGTCCAGCTGCTAATTCCTTGAGATTCTATCCTTCACTGGGTTTATCAAGCAATCCCAACCTCTGTTCTATCATTCACAATTGGATTCTCACAATTCGGTGGTCAAATAATTCAATCCCGTAATTGGATTTTTGGGCTATCAAATCTGGGTTTTTCTATGGATTTAGGGGTGTCTAACATTCTCAAATTCGCCCTAAGGTTCATGTCTATGGATCCCCCATTGGGTTTCACTATCAACATGAAATTCTGGGCATTTATGGCACTTCAAAACGTGGGTTAATGCAAAGTTTCGATTTCTAGTTTTTCTCTCTGTTTGGTCTGTGTAATGTATGAAAACTAAAACTTAGATATTCAACCATGGAATGGGAATGAGGAAGAACGAATTCCCATGAGGTAGAGTGACTTGTGGGTCAAGGAAACAGAGCCCATACTTGGCATACGAATTTCTGGGGTGCCCATGCTCCATTGAAGCCATGGACTGATTTCTTCAACAAATTCCTTACACATAATTAAATGTCAGCAAGGAAAGTCAAATGGGTTCACAAGATGACATTTGGAAGAATATGGTTCAACCCCACAACCCCCTCACCACTCCCTAGTGGAATACACATGGCCTCCTCTTATTAGTTGCTTCCATAGCTAGTTTTTGGCATTTTATTGCAATATTAATATTTACCTCAATTTACAATATTCCATGGCTTAATAGCACATGGATAACATAATATCAAATATTTGTCCATTTTAAACGAAATTCGAACATACACTAGTGGGGCCTTGGCCTTGAGCTCCTCACTAGGGAAACATACATCGCATGTATACAATATTTACATTAAAATCCAATATATGATAAGGGTCAAAATGGGGGTATTACAGAGAACTACTTGTAGCCTTAATCCATGACTTCTCAAGCATGCAAAAGTAGCATAACTCAACGGGTAAAGGTTCATAGCCCTCCCAATCTCAATGCTCACCTAAAACCATCTCTTTCCCCTTCAAATCCATAGCTTTGGTTCCAAATTCAAATTTTTGGGTTATACACAGTCTGCTAATTAGTAATGTTATGAACAACATGAAGGAGAGCCTACGTAGTGTAGAAATCTGCATGCTAATAGGAAAATGAGTGAATGACTCCAAAATATATGAGGGAATGGTGACAAGACAACTGGCATAACTTCTAAGTATAGAATAAAATGATACTTACAAATGTCATAGAAGGATATTCATCCCATGCTTCCACAACTTCATGAAAGCATTTTCCCCGCCAATCTCACACATGCATTGAATGATTGGATTTGATAGTCAAAAGGAAGTAATTGGCTCATTTAAAGCACATGGCAACAATTAGATGAGTTCTAAGGTTGACACTTGGCATTAAATGATTGAATCTACCATAGGCCCCCTTTTCTCTTCTCCTCTAGTGGAATCATAGTCCCTCTAGCGCTCTTTACACAACCATCTTGGACCATTTTATTATTTTCCATCATAATATTTACATATATTTTGAGTTAGCATGACAAACCAACCATACGGTCCAACTATAAATATTTACATCATACATGCCTAGTCATTCACTAGTCAAGCCTTAGCCTTGAGCTCTACACTAGGAATCCATACTAGCATATTTACATCATTTACATCATTTTGATTGAATACATTCCAAGTGAAAACATGGGGCATTACAACAAATCTTTACACTTTGATGGTGCTTTTAATCCAATGGGCCATGTGGATCATTACGAAATCTTGTGGGTGGTGCAAGGGGTTCCAATTCAACAAAGGGCACCTAAGTTCATGCACACCTTGGAGCCATTGTTGAAGAACTAGTATATGTAGGGAGAATTGCAATGATATACACCCAACTGGATGGGACTATGGGAAAGGTTTTGTTACACTTTTTGACCCCACAGGGAGGACACATTGATTGGCAAGGTGATTTAGTCCATTTAGTGTTTCCTACAAATGGACCACCTATAATGTCTAATCATAGGTTTTGCAAAGAAAGATCCCATTGTAATAAACATAAAATACATAAATAATAATAATAATAATACACCATTCAAAATCATAACCCTTCATAATAATTTTTTTTTCAAAACTTAAAAACTGTAACTTGTTACTAAAAAAGAATCAAAGTTACATAGTGTACCCAATTTATCATCATGCATTCTCAATGCAAACAAACTAATAGGTCTTCTCTAATTTCCTACATCATTACACATCAAATAAAACTATCTCATAGGACAAGTAACAGTACTAAGTCAACCCGTTTTAGAAGAGAACAAATCCAACAAAAAAACTATGAAACATTAAAAAACTAGAAAAAAAACTGAATCTAGAATCCACGATCTGATCTTCAATAATTTCTTCAAATTGTAGGAAGTCGTTCATAGCCCCAATGGCCTTCTTGGAAAGTATGTCAGCCCTACCATTCAATTTCCAATAAATATGAGCAAAGGAAATATTGGAGAAGCATTGGATCAGCTCATGAGTTTTTGCATCCCATTGTTCAAGCTTGATAACCTGAAGAGATGAGGCTCCAGATGTCTAATCGACAACTACCCTCGAATCACCCATGATTTTGATATTAAAAATACCTCTTCTGTGTGAGAACCATAAAAACCTTCAAAAAGCAAAAAGTTCAACCTTAGTGTTTGAACCTAATGATCCTTTTTTATCCTTAATACCATACCAGCTCCATAAAAGCTTTCCTTCTGAACTTTTCACCACTAAAAATCATAACCAATATAATTCCACATATTTATAATGAAACTTGAAAATTCTAAATAATAATCCCAATAACAAACTTTAAAACCCTTAATTTACTATTACTCCACATGTTTATAAATGCAACTTAATAACAAACTTTGAAACCTTTAATTTACTATTACTCCACATGTTGATAAATGCAACTTGAAACCCTAAGCAATTGTCCCAAGGAACAAATTTGAAGCTTTAATTTATTTGGAATTGGATCCTTTTAAACCACACCGCTTCGCTTTAATACGTGGGGTAAGGAAACTACTTCATATTGAAATTCGTTTTTTAATTCATGCGAAATTTTGTTACGTCCTAAGATTTCCCTTTGATTTCAACTTATGCACATGTAAGGAATTATTCCATGCTCATTTTTCACTAATTGGAATAAGGATTTGATTGGCCTCTCATTTAATTGATTTTTTTTTTTAAATTGTTTTGTTTATATTTTTAATTTGAAGAGTTTAATAACTTTAAACAAGTATAATAACTTTAAACCACTTATCTGTACCATATTCATTAAAAAACTTTTATTTCAATGATATACATGTAAATGCCAAAATCTTGATAATCCTTATGACAATCAAACCACAATAATGTAAAAAACTTATAGAAAATATAAAATTTTGCAAAATCTTGACCAGCCTCACTACAACCAAACCACGATGATATGCAAAGATTATAGTATCATAGATATAACATAGGAGAATTCACATAATCAACCCACAATGATATGCAAAGATTCTAGTATCACAAATATAACATGGAGAATTATAAATATATTTATGGAAAAGTAAGGTAAATGCATTAAACAATTAAGAAAACTTAACAATAAATTCGTTTACATGATTAGCATTAATTTCTTTAATATATTGTGAAGGGATGAGAAAAGGAGTTGATTAGTTTTTTTATGTTTTGGATTTTTTTTTGTTATTTTGATTAAAATTGGTTAGTAAAATTATTATTGACTTCATATTTTTAGGGTTTTTTTTTTTAAATTAAGTAATAAGACTTTTATTGAAATCATAATTTTTATTATTCAAATGTATATTTTTTATTATAGAAATAAATTTAACTATTTCAAAACATTTAAATTATACAATTTCAACCATGTATATTTACAATTCAACAATTTTAATCGAATTTCAACCAAAAAAATATTAAAAAACATATAATATTTAACTTAAAAAATAGATTACGTAGCTGTTACAACGTTCAAACTTAGGATGTAATTGAAACTCTCTATATATTCTACAAATGTGGATACCTAATCTCGAAAAACCTTCATAAATGATTAAATAATCTTCTCATTGAAATATGCAATCACATAAAAGCGGATCGCTTAAAAATGTCAACAAAGCATACCTTATAAAAGATTCTATTATGCCAACTGGTAAGGTTTGTAATGAGACCTCGAGTATATAAGCCAGCATATAATATTTTAAATATTATATGAAAATAATTAGTTGTTTTCGTATTTTTTAGATAGTAAAATTTTTTAATAATAAAAGAAAGAGAGTTGTAAATCAACTTTATATATGTGTTTAAGTGAGAAAAATAATAATTTTTTTAAAAAGTTGTGAATACACATAATGTTATGGGGTTATATATTTCATTTTGATTGAGTATCTCATACAACTTAAGAAGCTTAATTGGTGTAAAATACTAGTGTGACTTTGCTAGTTAGGTATGACTATCAACCCTTTGTATCATCCAAACTACACCTAACTAACATGTCTTGATCGAAGCTAAGATAAACACCTTAAAATGTGTAGAAGGTTGAAGTGCTCATTTCATTATAGGTGATTATATACCATCACCACTGAACCATATACAATGTTGCACCATTGCTTGCCTTCCCGAGCAAGCAATACTTGAACCATGTTATCATCTACCTAGACCAACACTAGATATTCCCATAAGATCACGTTGCTAGGCATTCACATACATTTAGTACACTTGATTTTTTTTCCTTGCCATGGATAAAAAATCATAATCCATCACATTGCCAAATCACATTGTCCTCTATTGAAGCCTTCTATATAGCACCTCATTGGTCATAGGCCTTACTTAGCTAGACATCCTTCTCCCAGCCTACATCCTAGTACATTTTTTTAACCATCTCATGGTTTCCATTCACGAGTTAGACGCCAATGATACCAAAATGTACATACCAGTTGTGCATCCTTGGCCAATTTCACTTGATGCGCCATCCATCATGCCACTACTAGTGGCACCTCAAAGTAGGGTCCTTACATTCTCCTCAACTTGAATTGTTAACGTCCTCATCAACATGACCCCATATCGACTCCTTCAATGATAGGGGTGTTGGTGGTGAAGAGACACTTCCACATTTTCCACATTCAAATGTGGTTGTAATACCCTTTGTCACAGGGATAGAGTTTTTGTTTTGCTTGAGCATCCCATACCACTCAAGAAGCATAGTTGTTGTGTGGCACCAATGTGACCTTATTAGTCGGGCATGACCAATGACTACTTGTATCAAATGGACTATGCCTAATTGGCATGTCTTGACCGAACCCAAGCTAATCGCCTTATAGTGTGTGGAATGTCTAAGTACTCATTTCACCATAGGAAATGGTACACCATCACCACCCAACCATAGACAATGTTGCGATATTTCCTCCCCCGAGTCAACTATACTTGAACAATTGACTATCCCATGTGAGACCCTATTGTCATCCATTTGGGCCAAAATTTGATACTCCTTGAAGATCTTGTCCTTGCTTCTCTATGTGTTCACATACCTTCAATGTTCTCATCAATGTTGTTTCCTTGACATGGTTAACAAACAATCCATCACATTGCCAAGTCATGTTGTGTTTTTCTATGTAACACCTCATTGGTTGTCCACCCTACTTGGTTATGCATTCTTTGTCCTCCTAGCCTATGTGCTAGTAAGTTGTCCTAACCATCTCACAGTTGCTACCCATGAGTTGGTCACCAAGGCTACCAAAATATACAAATTCAATGTCCATCCTTAACTAAGTTTGATTAATGCACCATCTTATTTAACAATACCCTTTTGATATGATCCATTGAGTTGTAGTTTTTCAATTCACTAAAATGAAAAATAATCATCTTAAAGAAAGTGCTCTCCACAATTTTGACAAAAAATGAGCTAATAAGTGGACAAACTTAATTTTGCTGGTGGGTTTATTTTTTCTAGTTAGATACAGATCTGTTTTGATTGATTCATTCTTTCCAAAATCTCAAAAATCTAGTTTGGCTTGAAATGGAGGAAAACCCCTAAAAGTAAAGTTTCATAATCAAAGCTCCTCTCAATCAAGTTGAATTATAACTTTCTATAAAATTTGAGAAAAAAATAAAAAAATAAAAGGATAAAAATATAAATTTGTCCACTTTTTAGCTTACTCTATTTTGATATCCATATAATAATTTAATTCTGATGTCTCTTGTAAATCTATAACAAAATAACTTTTGCATGTGACCATCAGCCCGGTATTTGAAAGAGTGAAGGAATTTTTTTCCATCCAAAAATTTACTTGACAAGTTTACAAAAAAATGACACATCAACTATTACAAGCATAAGATTTTTCAAGCCATTGATTTGACGTTTAGTTATTTAGGTTATTCATCATACATTTTAATATATGTAGCTTGTACAAGTCCATATTGTTTCTATAACACATAGTAATTATGCATGGCACAATGGAATTTGTTGTTGTTGTTCATTATTGTAGTAGGTGAAGTTGAATTGTGGTCTATTAGACAACTCTATCCAATTTCCAACCTTCCTTTTCTCCTGAGGGTTTCTATATCTAACACCAAATTAAGCAATTTTCATTTCTACCACTATGTCATCTCAAACCCTAAGGGAGGAGGAGAAGTTTGGTATTCCTATGGAGCAAGTCTTGCAAATTTGCAGTTATACACGCAAAAATGTCTATAGAAAATTGAGTTTGCACGAATGATGTATTGGAAATTGGAATTTGAATTTAGGCAACTTTGGGTATTATTTTGATAGTGTGTGTGGATTGGGCTCTTCGTACAAGTAGAGCATAGAATTCAAAGCTATTTTTTCACGTTTATGAACAATCCAATCATGCCATCTCCCATGCTTCTAAAATGACACTTTGTTGCCACACTCCACTTGCATTTTAAATTCTAGCAACCTTAATACATAGTTATGTCAATTGATTATTTTAATGCTACCCAAATGAAGTTTGTATTGGTGTTTTCATTAGTGGGAAAGTGTGGAATGGCATAGCATCATATATTGAAATTGGGTTTTCTTGGTCACCAAATCAGAGTTTGCACACTAAGTGTTGGATATGGTTACCATTAGCAACCAATAATCATGATGGTTGCTAGGGAAATCATGATTTCCATTGCCAATCAATAATCATGATGGGTGATAAGGAAATATCGAGGAAAATTATTTTAGAGAAGATCTTAGTGAATGGATGAGAAAATAGGTGTTGAAGGACAATATTTTTCATAGGTTTCGACAAAAATGACAAAATTGAAGCCTCCATGCCTAGTGTTCAACAACATTAATATCTAAAAATGCCTCAGAATCATCTATAGTAAGGATGAATCTCATGTAAGTATTTCTTCCCCCTCCTACAACAATCCATTGTTGGTATATTTAATTGGATACCTACAAATTCTAACTGGAGCAAATTAACTATGAAGCCTTGAATGTGTTGAACAATAATGATATTTTGTATATTGTCATTTCCACACACATGAAGTGGAATGTGTAATATTGCAGAGTGTTGATCATCCATACGGATATTTTCAACTATTCATGGACTTCATCTTCCATTGATCATACTGACAAGCTCAAACATCAACTTGGTAGTTGGGTCACATAATCGGTAAACCATCTCATACATCCATAGAAATTGTGTTGTGTGTGTACACCGTTTCTTGCATCACCTCAACTATATCATGCAAATAACCCTTCTACTAGATTACATGATCAAACTTTGGTGCTTTATGTGGATCACTATGGATAGGTTTCTAATTTGTAGAACCCATATCAACACAATTATTGACCCTACCTTGGGTGACAATGTTAATCATGACTTTCGAAGTCACTACTGAGGATCCTAGGCTCACAATTCATCATGTTAGAACTATGTTGTTGCTTGTTGTTTGCTTCCCATTTCTCAATAAGATATGGAAAATCATCTATATTATGTTTGATCTTTTGTAGTAACCACAATGACATTGGTGAGGTCACAGACAAATTATGGTGGCATGCCCCACTCCATTACAATTATAAAACTATGGTGGAAGGAGGTTTGCATCATTCCATGGAGCTCTATTATCTTCATTTTGATTCTATAATTGATTTCCCAATCCTTGTGGAATCTATTGAAAACATGCTCTTCTCAATCCACTTGGTGAGTGCTGATAATGAATGAGAGTCTTGTGTACGATAAGCATTTACCCTTTAGAATTTATAATGAAGAAATGTTGTGATATTGTATTACTAAAATAATAGGTAGTGGTGGGATCACGACTATGATTTTGGCATATTTCATAGATCTTGACATCTATCTTTCCCATAAATAGGCCAGCCATAAGAACAATATATATCTAAACCATGGGGCAATATATATATTGAGTATTACACTACATCTTTACATCCTTCCATAGAAATGTTCATCAAATGAGTTGTTAAGGTTACATTAGCATAAAAGTTTGAAGAGGCTAAGAAAGTAGAATTAGAAATGTCCAGTATTTTTATACACTCTATAGAAACTGAGCTTAAAGCCCCATCATCAAAGAAGCATATGATTTTAACAAAACCCATTGAGGAGAAAGCTTCTGATTTAGCAAGTGTTGTCAAGTTTGATCAAAAGTTGTCCAATGAGATAGCAGACCTAAAAAATAATGATGGGGAACATTCTCCTGGAAAGAATAATTTCGAACCTTTTTGTAAGAATAAATAGAATACCCAAAAACCTCCAAAAAATGAGGCAACTACTTTTAATTTAAATGATGTTGGCATAGATCATTTCTACGCATACCACTAGGAGAATCATTCATAAAAACATGTCCAAAATGGATAAAATCCATGACTTTATTAATTAATCATTTTCTGGATAAGCAAGATTTGGATGAGGAAGAACAAGAAACAAAACAACCAAAATCCACTCAATCTGAAGAAGACTCTAAAGAGACAACTTTGATGTTATGGGACTGGGCTCCTGATTTAGAAGATGAATGTGAAGAAAATGTTGAAACAATTGAAATTCAAAATGTATATACATCCCTAGAAAATTATGCCTTGAGGAGTAAGGGCTTGTTAGCACACCTCCTAAGACAATTGTTAACAAAAAGAAAAATAGTCCTGTTGAGAAAGTTCAAACCAAAGGAGCCCCTACTAAGGTTGATGCAAATTTAAACAAACCTAGAAGGATGTCAGAAGAGTTTCAACTTAGAAAACTAGCACTCCCACTCAATCGCAAAAAACATTCCCTCCTGTGAACACTAATGACCTCAACTAGTCCACAAGGAGCTGGAACAACATCAAGGACTAAGGATAATGGCCATAGCACATAATACAATGTCGTGGAAGATATTAAGAAAAGCAAGGCCAATATCTCGTTGTTTGAAATGTGTAATATGCCTCAACAGAGAAGATTACTAATGGAAGATTTCAGGATGAGTATTGAATCACAGCCCACCCCGACTACGGATAAAGGAGGGAAATAATCTAATGATGGAAAAGACAAAGAGATCAATGAAGCAAGCATCCAATGTAAATTTAAATCCCAGACACCACCTTTTTTGTTAACATTCAATATCTATAATTACAATGTGCATAACTATCTAGTTGATTATGGGGCTTCGTTTAATGTGATGCCTTAATTAGTTTGTAAGGAGATTAATGGAAAATCAATCCAATGCCCTTCTCAAATTATATGATTCAATAGGTATGAGGTTAAAGTGATATGTGAGTTAAAAATGTTTTAATCAGTTTAGCATCGTATTCCATATTTTGTCAATTCATTGATATTGTTGTGGTAGATATTCTCGAAGCATATGGCTTATTACTCAATAGAGATTGGTCTAGTATGTTGCAAGGCTATTTTGCCACTGATTAGTCTCATTTGTGTTCGCCTTACAAAAATCAACTTAATAATATTCATGTGGATAGGGAGGCGCACATGATGAACATGGTCACATAGTTTGAAGGACATAAAGAACTTGTTAATTTCACCTAATCTGTCTCGGGAAATTACTTTTTGGAAACTGAGCCAGGTTGTTATCAGGTTGGGATCACTAGCCCTGAATCAAACACCTAGTTTTATCTCCAATTTTCATGAACTGATGAAAATGGATGTAACATATTAGAATTGGGTATTGATGTAGATTCTAACAGTAGTTTAGATTCTATTTTTTGGAAATTGTATTTTGACGGAGCTTTAAAATGCAGAAGGTGCGGGGAATAGTTGTGTCCTTATTGATCCCCAACAAAATAAAACTTACATACTTTGTAGATTAGAATTTGAGTGCACCAATAACATAGTTGAGTATGAATCCCTAGTCTAAGGCCTCAAAAAAGCTATTGCCCTTAAAGTAAGGAATTTGAAAGTTTCTAGTGACTCTGAAATTGTTGTCAGGAAAATTATGAATACTATACATTGCTTGTCTCCACATTTAAAAGGATACTATGAAAAGGTATGGAAATTGATTTCAAAATTTGAATCCTTTAATATTAATTTTATACCTCGTTCTATGAACGTTTCTACCGACCTAATAGCTAACACTGATTCATGTTTAATTCGTTTGAATGAAAATTTTTCCATTGAACTTCTTTTCAGGTCCTTTGTTCCTAATAATGTAACTAGTTGGAGGGTATTTGATGATGATCATCAGATCATCGACTTCCTCATAGATGGAGACACCTTTAATGGATATATCATTGATGATTATGAACATCAACCTAACTTGAAAACATCTAAGGGAGATGGAAATTCTATCAAGGGGAAATTTATGCCTAAAGGAGTGCTTATGTTGGAAAAGTTGTTTGATTTTCAAGAAAAGTTTAGAAAAATAGTAGATGTTAAGATGAACAACTCTTCCATGCAGTATGAATTAGTGAATTTAGGAACCCCTGAAGAACCAAAGAACATGAATCTAGGTGCTTGCTGTCCTCATGGGGAAGGTGTAGGTTCATTCAACTCCTTAAGTAGTATAAAGATGTCTTCGCCTAGACTTATGATGAACTAAATACATATGAAACCTTAATCATTCAACATGTCATTGCTTTGAAATCGGTTGTCAAGCCATTTCAATAGAAGCTCAAGAAGGTTCACCCAAATCTAGAGCCTTTGATTCAGAAATAATTGAAGAATTTCCTAGATGAAAAGATTATCCTAAAGTTAGATATTCTAAGTGGGTAGCCAACCTAGTCCCTATATAGAGGAATTCATGAGAGATAAGACTATGTGTATATTTCAGGATGTTAAACATAACATTAGAAAAGGAAAACTATCATGTTCCTCCTATGGAACAAATTCTACAACTCATCTCTGGTTTTGAGATGTTTTCATTGCTAGATGGGTTCTCGGGTTACAATCAAGTACTAGTGGTCCAAGATGATCGTTTAAATACCACTTTCCAGATGTAGTGGGGTACTTTCACTTTCCAAAGAATGTCTTTTGGCTTAGTGGATGCATGAGCCACGTTCCAATGGGCCATGGACACTGCATTTTGAGGACTAATTGGCCACAGTTTCATAGTGTACCTACATGATGTCACATTTTTTTTCCAAAACTAGATAAATCATTTCCATCATATGAAACAATTTTTTTGATGGATGCAAGAAATAAGGAATATATCTTAACCCAAAAAGAGCATCTTTGTTGTTTCAGAAGGGAAATTACTAGTACATGTCATTTAAAAAAAAGGGGTATATGTATACCTCAAACACATACAAGCTATCATGCATATACCCATGCCCCATACCAAGAAAGCTATGCAATTATTCTTGGGAAAATTAAGTTTTGTTTGTAGGTTCGTGTTTGATTTTGCTAAAATAATCAAGTCCCTGCAACAATTGATTAAAAATGATGTTGAGTTTAAATGGACTACTAAAGAGAAATAATCATTCCAAAAAATCAAGGCAGCCATCGTAGCTACCTCATCTTTAAGCAACCCAAATTTTGAAAAGGATTTTCTGATATATACTTTTGCATCTGATCATTCCCTTGCAACGGTGCTCACCCAGAAAGGAAAGAAGGGAGATGAGTGTCTGATATTTTTCATGAGCACTAGATTACAAGGTGATGAACTAAACTATCTTGACATATATAGGAAATATTATGCTATCTTCAAAGTAGTTACACAATTCAAATCTTACATACTGAAAAACAAGACTAAAATTATTGTCCCTCATTCAACGGTTAAGTAACTCTTTTCCCAAAAAGAGATTGGAGAACATAGAGGAAATTGGGTCACAAATCTATAGGAATATGAATTGGAATTCAAACTAGCCACTATCATTAAAGGACAAGGCCTATATAGGTTATTCACTAAGAATTCTACAGATGAAAAGGCAGATGGTTGGTATAATGAGTTATCTATGTGTTTTCAAGACACCCAATATGTACCATCGATCATTGAATCATGGTATTGATATTTAAAATAGTATTTATAGCACGAATATGCTCATGATCACTGGAATGCAAAACATGAAGAGCTCTTCAACTCAAATCAACCCAATATTAGATTATTAATGGTATCATGTTCTGTAAAAACTATCATGGAGTTCTTTTGAGATGTCTAGAAAAAGATGATGCGAAAAAGGTTCTCATTGAACTACATCATGGACATGTTGGAGGTCACTATGGTAGAGAAAATATGCCATACATGATACTTAAGGTTGGTTACTATTCGGAAATATTGTTCATGGGATTCTCACATGTATGCTAGAAAATGTGTCATTTGTAAAAAAAGTGCTAGCAGAGAAAAGAAACTGACCATGCCATTATAGCTTGTTGTTATCAAAGATCCATTTGGAAAATGGGGGTTGGATATTATAGGAAAAATCAATCCCAAATCCTCAAAGAAACATCCTTATATTATAAAAACCACTGATTACTTCATGAGGTGGATGGAAACAATACCTCTCTGTAAGCTCAACGAAGAAGCAGTTATCCATTTTTTGGAAGAGCATATCATTACCAGGTTTGCGTTTCCAATTTCCCTTGTTTTTTATAATGCATCATATTTTTCCTTTGTAAAATTGAATGAATTTTCTTTCGAAAAGGGAATCAAATTGAATTATTATTCCAATTATCCACAGGGAAATGGGTTAGCTAAATCTACTAATAAAATTTTGATTAGAATACTAAAGAAAACCGTAATTGAAAATCATAAAACTAGAATACTGCTCTCCCAAATTCCTTATGGGATGATCAGGTTACCCCAAAGAATGCATTAGGAGATTCAACATTTACCCTCATTTACTAAAAATAATCCATCTTGCTTCCTAACATACTCCTTCCCTCCATACAACTATCCCAAGCTTCAAGAGGATCTAATTGCCTTACCACTTAGGATCGAATCAACATGTTGTTGAAGCTTGAAGAAGAGAAGGATAAGGATATGAAGAAGTTTGTTGTTCATCAACAAATAGTGAAAATATGGTTTGATGTGAGTCATGCAAGAAAGAAAGAGTTCAAATCCAAAGACTTGGTCCTGAAGTGGGACAAGCTACATGAGGATAGAAAAAAGCACATGAAGTTTCAATAATTATGGATTGGTCCCTATTTGATTGTTGAGAAGCTTGGCATTGGCACTTACAAAATACAAGATCTATAAGGGGAGATTGATTCTTTTCCTGTATATAAATAAAAGTATTTTCTCCTTCTATTTTTCTTTGATTCTAGTTTGTTGTTTTGTTTCGGTTTATTATTACCCTTTCTTTTGTTTTGTTTCAGTAAATTTAAGCCCAACAGTTAGAGTGCAATTGGGAGAGTTTGAGTTATTTTGCGTTTGGATTTCGAATGCTTCTAATCCTATTGACAATCTTATGTTTTCTGTAACTTGTGGGGAACATCAAGTAATCCTTGAGTGTCTTCTTATTAATGTGAGGAGTCAATGATGCATTTTCAAGCACTATTATTTAAAGTATTTCACCCCATTTGCTAACATGTGGAAATGTGTTTGAACCACCTGATGAGTCATTAAGAAAGTCAAGCCAATGAAATGACTGTGATGGAAATTTATTAACAAAGGAATGGATTGAAATGAAAATTGGGAAAGGCTTCTCAGTTACTCTCTAGCGAGCTCCATCCACTTCAACACCTAATTAACTATATCCTATGATGTCTTTGGGAGGTCAACCCATAGGAAGAAATTAAGACCTAACGATGAAATCCAAGAAGTTGAACCTAGAAGTTGGAATCCTGAGTTGATCCAGTGACTGAAAGGTGTGAATAAAAAGATTTACCATGCGATGGATTACTGGTTGGAAATCATATTAGAGGGATAAATTACCAAATTTGTTGTTGACACTACAAAGTCATATAGTCCAATAGAACGAGAATTCTTTGAAGGTCTGCATGGTAAGTACCTAAGATATTTAAATTTGTTGATTAAGAAGTTGCTTTGTGAAAAAAGGTGTGATGCGAATAGAGTATGAATAGGAAGGTTTGGGTGAATGTGTGGAATGAGCTGAAATGATAAGGGGAGAAGAGAGTGAGATAGAAAAAGAGTGTGGGTTTCTTCCAGGTGGGAATAGATTTTGGTTGAGCAAGAGGAGTAGGACTGTAACGAGGATAGAGGGTTGCAGTATGACTGAAATAAGGGACTACGAACCAGTACCATAGCTCGATGAATATTCTTACGATGAAGAGGAAGAGTCATTTCAAAAGAATAAGAAGAACCTGTAGATCTGTCTCAGACCCGAAGTTGAGACATACCCATGACCCTGCATACATCTCCAGAAACTGAGGTAAGACATAGTAATTCATCATAGTTTTTCCAAGCAAGTCAAAGTAGTGGTAATAGTCAGAGTAGTAATTCACCAAGTGGAAAGGCTCCAAGTAGTGGTCCATTAGTATCAATTCAGTCAAAACCCCAGATGCCCAGAATGGTTGGGGATGACATGAAGTTGCCTATTTTTTATGGGAATGGGTCAGAGGAGTCGCAAATTTCTCAAGGGGTTAGTGGAGTCGCCAATTTCTGTAATAGAGAATTCTTCCTATGGATAGTTAAACTCTCTCATGGATATAAATAAGCCTCTAGATGCTTAATCCACGGTAGAAATAAAACAAATGGTGATCTATTCTCCTATATCTAACACAATACATAAACTATTGAACATGGAAGAAGAAAGGAAGAAGTAAAACTTACCTCCAACCTGTAGGTTGTCCTAGCTCTAGCTCCAAGCTTGATCTCCAAGGCTTGAACCTATTAATCAAGACAAAGGACCAAAACTTCCAAGCAAGTAGATGTATTAATCTATATCTAATCTACAACATATCATGCATCAATATAACAAGAAACAAGACATGGGAGAATAGGCCAAGTTATCATTAAGAAAGCCAAATAAACTGATTACAATGTTATACCTTGATTTCCAAGATGATAGCATCTCCCTCTAAGCTCTCCTTTGCTATCTCTGCAAGACTCCTAAGATCATAGGTTTGATGCCTCCAAAACTTCTCCCCTTAGCTCATGGATGGCCTTCTTCTTATAGGATTTGGGAGGCCAACCACTAGGAGAAAATGATGGATCTAAGTGAATAAGATGTGGATCAAGGACCTAAATCATGCCAAGGAGGGAAGGTGAGATGTGATTCGAAAGGAAACCTTATCCCATGAAAATCTCCTCGAAATCCAAGATCCAAAAACTAAGGAGAATGGTTGTTCAAGGATTTTTGTGCCCCCGTGACTGAGAAAAGCATGAAAATGTTGTGATTTCCGCGCCCCCATAGGTAGGCAGAGTGCAAAAATGTTGTATTTTCACATCTTGCACCACTAGCAAGGCGCAAAAATGTTGTATTTTCACATCTTGCACCACTAGCAAGGCGCGGAAATATCTCTAGGATGAGTTTGGTGAAGTGGCATTCGACCCCTACGTTGTTGGATTTGCTTCCAAGTATGACTAGGGAGGGGACCAACATGATGAGAAAGGGTCCTAACACTCCTAGGAGGTATAAACATCATGTTCCTCATGGGTATATAACGTGAAGATTCTCAGTAGTACACAGAGTGACAATTTGAGGTGTAACAAGACATGGTGAGAAGAACTGTCGAGCATACAAATTGCTCACAGAGCGCACTACAGACACTTTCCTCATGAAAGGAGGATATCAACTTGAAAGAAGTAATGGAAAATTTAATTAGTCGTGGGGTGGATTCATAGGGCGTGGACGAGGAGGATTTGGTCAGGGAAGAGGCCAAGTGATATGTTATAATTGTGGTACTCCAGGACATTATGCTAGAGAATGTTCCAATCCCACTTCGACCTGCACATATTGTAGGGAACTAAACCATACTATTGAAGACTGTCCTCAGCTTATAGCAAAATGGAAAGTGAAGCAAAATTAGAATCATAACTAGAATGTGCAGAATATTTCAGTAGAGCTGTGACTGAAGCAACCTATTGTCACCGTGGTAACCAGAGGGGGAGCTATGACGGGTGATGACAAGGGAAGTTACAACAATAAGATGGATTCGATAGTAAGACCAACAGTTCAGAAGCCGCTACAATTTGATGTTTAGAAAGAGAAGGGTGTTTTCTTTGAAGCTCGCGATGAATTTATGAAGGGCACATCAAAATCCTCCCCGCCACCAGTATTTGAAGAATGCCCTTTCTATGATATGCCACCTCGCTTCGACCGGACTGTATCAAAGATCATCCAGGAAGGGTAAGTGCTCTACATAGTTTTTTGAAAAGTTGCTTATCTTTAATTAAGGATGAAAATGCATTATGGGAATTGCATAAGCTAATTGGAGAATTTGAGGAATAATTGGGGCAAGAAAAATTTGTAAATCATGTTCAAAGGAGAACAAAGACTGGCCGAGAGCTATGACTTAATGTGTAGATTGGTGACTATGACATGGATTTTGTTCTAATTTGGGATCAGATGTAAATATTCTGACTAAATAGACATGGAAAAATATGGGGAAGCCGAAGCTAGTGTGGTCAACTATTCAATTACGGTTGGCCAATCAACAAAAACTTATACCTTTTGGAAGGATGGTTGGGGTCCTTGTCGAAGTGGAGGGACTGTGTACCTTCCCAGACTTTGAAGTTATAGAGATTGTTGATGATACTAACCCATATCTTGCACTCTTGGGAATAGATTCAGAAATTCAGAATCAAACCATTATTAACTTTAAGACGATACTGCTAACATTTGAGAATGATGAAATAAGAGTTGTCGCACCTTTGGATCCGCTGGAAGGACAGAGGTATGTCGAACCAGTCAAGGAATATTATGATGCTCGAGACTTGGATAATATTTACAATGTATCCTCCGGGATAAATGACTATATCAATCCTACAATAGATGGTACACTAAGGTGGCAAAGCGTTAGCTCTTATTCATCATATTCTGGCAAAGCTTTGGAGAACCAACATAATAGGCTACATGAAGTTTCAATGTGAAGATGCGCTCGTGTTACAAAGTCACTGCGCTAGGTTGGTAAAGAGGTATGTGACCTTCCCACTTACGAAGGTTTTCCTAATTTGGATAAGTTTATTCTTGAATTTGAAATTAAGGTGCCAGAACAACATCGGTTGTTAGCATTGGATGTGGCCTTGAAAGCGACACCAACAAGATGGTGGCTGTTCATAAACAATTTATAACAGGCTAGTCACAGTGCAAATGAATTTTATAAACTTGGTTTGGTGAGGGAGTTCCATATCTCGGAGAGAAATATATTGGGTTAACTAGCCATGCTGATCATCTGGTTACTTGTAAAGCAATTTGGCAAAATATACCCAAGGAAAAGTGGGTCCACATGTTTATTTATACACTAGATACTATACCAAGAAATTGGTATACGTCGCTGGAGCTTCGACAAGGAACTGAAGAGCAGCACGGAAAAGTAGTTTTTGTGCCTCAATAAAAAGCCAAATAAGACTCGCAAATTGTTCATTGGCCAGAAGGGAATATCAACCACAAAACTTAGGATAAAACGTCTTGAAACCTGTGCAAGGACTAATACAATCATCCAAAGCGAACATTCACGGCCATATAAAAAATTTATAAAATATTAAAACTTATATATAGTAGATGTACAAATCCTTCTAACCGAAACAACATAATTTTTTTATAATTGCAAAAGCAGTTTCAAATACCATTCATAATGTATAAAAAGAAATGTCCAAACGAGGCATCTTTAGAAGAGAGATAGTGCCTCCATTGAGTAAAGTAGAAGAGAGATAATGCCAACCATCATAACTAACATGTATTAATTTATTTTGAAGTCATGGAAAATTCAAGGTGGCCTCCATTGAGGATAGTCCACACTCACTTATTATTATCAATTTCGTTATTAGAAGGGGCTTTCTTTCGAGTAAATTTTTGAAAGTCTATTAAATCTCTTATAACACCGACGTCAAAAATATAAATTTTGAAACTCTAATTTTTTTTTCTAACCTAGGCAAATTTAATAAGACCATGCCCCTGAACTATATAAAGAAGAGTGCTTAATGTTCAAATTCCAAATAACGGTCAACCGTCAAGAATGCGCGCTCTTCATTTGCAATAGCAATCTCTGGGCAGATAGAAAAAACTTGTGGGCTCGTGATATTTGCTTAGAGCAGAAAGGGTTGGAGGGTTGTGAAAGGTTCCCAGCTTAGAGCAAAAAGGGTTGGAGGGTTCTGAAAGGAGTAAGCTGGTAAAGGCTTGTGAGGTCGCTGTGACTCGAACTCATTCCATTAGGCCAAAATGTGTCTCAGACCCAGTTGCAAAGCCAATGCCAGGAAGCAACGTTACAAGTTGACGGTCGATACAATAGAGGCCCGCCGCAAACGAGAGGAAAACATGGTGGAGATTCGAAAGTCTAGACGGGAGGAAAGTCTCATGAAAAAACGCAGAGAAGGTGTTGCGTCAGCCCCCAATAAGCCGGAGCCCTCCAGTGGCTATGATCAAACGATTTCCCTTGACGAAAATGTAAATTCTCTTACAGTAACGAGTTTACCACCAGTACTAGCCTAGGATTTGATAGATAGTGCCTGTCATAATGGTAAATTTAAAGGTTTTTATACCCAGCTCTGTGAAACAATAGTCCGCTATTGTTACATTTGGAATAATTTCTATAATAGAGAAGATAGTGTCTGAAACAATATTCAGATACTCAGATACACCCTTATTGTTGTCTTATTTTTTAAGACCATAAAATCTTCTTTCTTCCGCAACATTCTAATTCATGTAACAGGTTTTATATCTTTTATAACAAGTGTTGGGAGATAGAATATATAGCGATATCTAAACTTCAGCCTGATTTGCACTGTTTATATTGATGTCAAATGTTTATTGATGCAGTTGCAGACTTTACCAACGACTGTTTTTGCGCTTGCTTCGGATGATATTCAAGTAAAAGAGGCGGCTGCCATTCAACTGCGAAAGATGTTATCTTTCGGTCAGTTTCTTTTCCTAACCCATAAGAACCTACAATGTTTCATGGTTTTATTGCAATCGGGTAACCTTACCAGCACTTAGTATTGCCTTCACTGTGCAGCAAATAATCCTACAATCGATGCAGTCATACAGTCTGGTGTAGTTCCCCTCCTTGTTGATACGCTCAGGAGGAGCGATATGTTTCAGCTTCAAGTAAGATGGAATTGATATATATATATATAAGAGAAGCAAACTTCAATCCCTGGATATTATTTAGTAGAAAGATCAAAATATATAATTATTAGTTAAATATGATAAGACAATAATACGGTCGTTAAGATCAATAATATAATTGTGATGGTTGATAGATTGTTATCATACATGATAATGCAGTTTGAAGCAGCTTGGGCTTTGACAAATATAGTCTCAGGAACCTCTGAGCATACAAAGGTTGTGATTGAATACGGGGCACTGCCCATATTTGTGGAGCTTCTTAGCGCTGTGAATGATAGCATTCGAGAACAGGTACAGTGAAACCTGCTCATAAGAATTTTAGTCTTTTATGTCATAGATTGCATGCCGCTGAGTTTTTACAATGATAGTAACCTTTTTTTTCTCAACTATCTGTATATGTTCTGTAAAATTGGATTTTAATAATAAGTACACTACTCCCTGACATTGAGCCCAACTGGTGTTGGTATAAGGCTGTTTGGGCTTTGGGAAATATTGCTGGAGACTCTCCAGCATATAGGGATCTCGCACTAAGTCATGGAGCATTAAGGCAGTTGCTTGCCCAGTTTAATAAGACTGTAAGCATTTCAATGATAAGAATTACTACATGGGCTCTCTCAAATTTTTTCCGTGGCAAACCCCGACCTGAATTTGATCAGGTAGGCAAAATCCATTATCTGGTTTTTCTTCTTAGTTTGCATATACTGTGCATTTGTTTATAGCTCTTGGTGCTCTGTATATTTGGACGTTAGATGGATAAGAATTTAATAGTATGATTACTTCTTTTTCCTTTTCACAGACTTTTGCTTATGGCTTTCAGGTTAAAGATGCGTTGCCTGCCCTGAAGTGGCTTCTCCATAGGCAAGATGATGATGTCTTGGCAGATGCATGCTGGTCTCTGTCGTATCTTTCTGAAGGTCCCTATTACAAAATTCAGGCAGTAATTGAAGCGGGCATGGTCCCAAAGTTGGTGGAACTTTTATCGTGAGTATAATAAGCAATCAAAGTTTTAAGCAACTTAATTTAGGTTTTAATTTCAGTCTATATATAAGTTTTAATTTAGGTTTTTTTCACTTGTAATAAATTTAGTAGAGAAAATACAATATGTAAAATATTGTATTTAGGTATTCTTCTACTTATCAATCCAAATGAACGGTTTGTATGTAGGTATTCTTCCCCATTTGTTGTTATTCCTGCTCTGCGAACAGTGGACAACATTGTCAGTGGTGATGACGTGCAAACTCAGGTTTTACTTCACACATTTTTCATACTTCTTTATACATTTTTCATATCTTCTGGGCTCTGATTTAATCGTTGGCGCCCATGCAAAAGTCCAAGTTCAAATCCGGTGGATTTATTTATTTTGTTTATCGTTTGATCTTATATTTTCTGGTTTCCAGGTTGTTATTGACAATCAGGCTCTTCCTCGCATCTTGAATCTTCTCACAGCCGAAAAGACAAAGAAAGTCATAGTAAAACAAGCATGTCGGACAGTCTCCAATATTACTGCAGGGACCAAAGAGCAAATTCAGGTGGAAATGGTTTTGGATTTATACTGTTGCTACAAGTGTCACATCTTCTGTGTAGCATAACTTGAGCATTTTGTTTTAATCCATTGTGTTTTCGTTACAGGCTGTCATTAATGCCAAAATATTCCCCTCACTTTTATCGCTGCTATCAAATTCTGAATTCAATATAAAGAAAGAGGCAGCGTGGGCGGTTTCAAATGCAACTTGTGGTGGAAGTGACGAACAGATAAAGTATGAAGCTTTTCTTTCTTTGCATGTATAGTTTTGTACATCCATTTTTTTTATGAGCGATCGATAACAAGAGCTATTTTCTTTTACAGATACCTTGCCATTCAAGGTTGCATTAAGCCACTTTGTGATCTGCTAGCCTGCCCGGATCCAACGATTATAAAAATCTGTCTTGAAGGTTTAGAAAACATATTGACAGTTGGCGAGGCTGAAAAAAATGCAGGCTTCACAGACGTTAATGTATATGTGAACCAAATTGATGATGCTGGCGGTTTGGATAAGATTGAGGACTTGCAGTATCATAAAAACAGACGGGTTTATAAAAAAGCAGTTAAGATCCTTGTGAATTATTTAGCCGAGGATGATGAGAATGAAATGCTAGCAACATCTAACGTAGATCAGCAGCCAGAAGTTTGACCTGGTGGTTTTAATTCCATGTAGAAACAGGGATAGTTGTAGGAAACGTGTGTATATTATAAGAAACTTTGTACAAAGATTTTTTTTCAATCCATCCTTTAGATAATAGCTCTTGAGGTTACCTGGTGATTTTAATATCATGTAGAAAGAGGCTTTTTGTGTAGAATGAGGGGTAATCGTCTTTTGTATGAAACGAGCGTAAATTGTAAGAAAATGTACACAAACTTCTGTTTTTTTCAATTCCTTCTTCCGAATCATATCTGTTGAAATTATTAATACCTTTTTCACTTTACGTTGCATTATCAATTCAAAAGGCATGAAGATCCTTCGGATTTGTACACTATGGGCATATTTATGTTTCTTTGTTACCTTATGAATGGATGGAAATTATTAATACCTTTTTCACTTTACGTTGCATTATCTGTTGAAATTATTAATACCTTTTTCACTTTACGTTGCATTATCAATTCAAAAGGCATGAAGATCCTTCGGATTTGTACACTATGGGCATATTTATGTTTCTTTGTTACCTTATGAATGGATGGAAAACTTACGAATTTTTTATTATTATAATATTTTAGGAATGAATGGGAAGCTTATCATTTTTTCTATGGTATAATGCACCATGAATGCATGCAGAAATAGTACCATTGCTTTAAAAGAAAAAATCAAGTTTGTTTTTAGTATATGGATGTATTGATTTTTTTTAATATATATAATTATTATTTTCTGAGATTAGATAAATGTGTTTATGAAATATTTTCCTAAATTTGTTGTTGAATGGTTATGAGAGAAAAATGATAAATCTTAGAGAGAAATTTATGAAATTAAAATATTAAAATTGAATATCATTCTTATAAAGAAAATAACAAATATATAGGAGTTGAACAATCTAAGATAAGATATCATTTGTATTCAATAGAAGACAATTCTCTCAATACAACTATGTTATGCAACTATGTTATGCTTTAGCAAGGAAATCCAACTTCTTGGCCATCCTTGGATTGTTCCTTATGAAAATCTCATTTTCAATTGTTTGATTATTCTAAAGCTTTGTGATAATGGCTTCCCAATATTCTTGTATCCACTAGCATAGACCTCAATTAATTTTGTAAAAAATAAAGATATATAATCTGTGTTTTCTACTTTATCTTGCATAGTGGAATTTAAATCAGGCAAAAAAATGTCAAAAAACTCAATCACATACATAATAACACACATTTCCTTGGAAATCCATTTGCGAAAATCAATTTTGGAAATTTTATATGCTTAGGAATAATTACAAATGGGAAGTATAGACTTCCACTTAGAGATTGTGTATACTTCATATACCTTTTTTTTAATGTGTGAAGTGTGGGTTGTGAATTCCTTTACATCACATCACATCATAAATGAGCTTTTCCTTTGCCTTTGTCGTGTGCATGGATTTTCTATGCATAGTCTAGGGTGTAGAGCTAAGGACCACTTTAAGACATGAAAAGGGGCTTTGGCCAAGGTTTCAATGAAAGATGTAATCACTCATTTGGTACGTCGACTTGTTGTCAAATTGGCCAAGGTTTTAATGACTCATTTTGAATCCCAATCAAAAAAATTATCCTTATATGTTTAATTACGAATTAAGTGTGAATACCTTAAGCATAATTTTGTGAATCTCGCAATCAATGATATATAAAACCTCTTATTCCTTCATTCGAAACATTCAAACCTAACCTTGAAATTCAAAATTCCCATGAGATCCTTTCTAGGATGATCTCTCTCTTCCTCCTTCCTTTCTTCTCTAGCATCTTATCATGAATTATATATACGATGGATAAGCAATGGACATAAGGGTGTGTGCAAGAAGTCAGGTCCACTTTTTTGTGCCACCAAATTTCAGGATTCCAAAATACAATGCTCCATTGTTTCTATTGTAACTTTTGACTGCCTTCACCATTTCTCAAACAAATTATATGGTGCACTAGAAGAAGGAGAACTCTATACACTCATATAAAAGAATCCAAAATTACATTAAGTTATTCTACTAAAGTGCTACATGCACACACAACGTCCATATCTCATGGTTTTCTCACTTCAATAAATCATAAAAAAATGAAATCATGAATGATTTTGAAAAAATAGTCTTTCCCTAGTACATGATCTCCACATATATAAAAAAAAATTATTTAGAAATACTATCAATTAATTCATATAGTGTTGCACACACATATATGTTATATTATGAATAAAATTTAAAAATCCAATTTTAGAAAAAAAAATTTATAAACTACACAAAATTTGTAAAAGTAAAATTTATATATTATGAAAGCTTATTTGATCTCCTATATTTTGTCTTTTTACATTGTCCTCAAATTCATTATGCAAGTAACTCTAATTGCCTCTTGAAGTCAAAGGTTTCTATTTTTCCAGTTTATGTGGTAACTAAAGTGCCTAAAGGAGCTTATGATTGTGCATCAGCCCATAACCATCATGCCAGGATCAAAATATCTAAGTTAGGTCCATTAACAATACCTTTCACGAAACCCTCGCTAATTCATAAATTGTCATTAGGCATTTAATTACAAGAAACAATACAAAAGTACCTTAATATGTAATTCTAAAGAATAAAATATATTTGATGACACCACAAAAACATTCAAATCTAACCTAGAAAGTTAAAATTCTTGTTTCCCTTCAAAAACCAAACTTTCCATAAGAAAATAGTGCATATGTAGAAATAATCTACCCATTGTAAAAATCTATTGTACATTCTCCACCATGAGATCAAGTGAGATTTAGGATGTTTAACTCAATTTTACTCCTAATAGAAATCCAAAATGGAATTGGGATGTCATTAAAATGTAATCAAATAGCCTCAACTGAATGGAGGGTTTTCTCCACTAATTTAACCCCTAAAGTTAAGAAATACTTTAGTCAAGTGGATCGAGGATAAAATAAACAAAAAAAATGACCATGGGTTAGGTATTAAGTGCAATAAGGAAACAAAGGGTATTACCAAAGTGTTAAACATCCCTAATAGGTCTTACACCTAGACAAAGGTGGAGGGAACTTGTTGGCACGGGATAAGTCCGCAGGAAGTGCGGAAGCCGATAGGTGCGAAAGGGTCAATCCGCAAAAGAAGGACCATTCGCGGAGTTTGCGGAAGCACAAAGATAGTTAAATTAGTTAGAATTGGTCATGTGGACAGTTTTGTAACCGAATAGAATCATATAAATAGAATAGGATTGTAAGCCTAAGGGTATCCAGTTTTTTATCATTCATTCCATCTTTTGATCTGTTTTGTATCTGCGACATGGTGTATTGACTGTTCTACAAGGTTCATTCTGCAGGGTTTAATGAATGCGTGGGGATGTTCGATTATGGTGCAATCTCCGTCTCTATCTTTATGCAATGATTAATGTGAATGTTTGCAACAAGTTTAGTATACTGTAGAGTATCTTTGATGTGAATATGCTATGGGTTTAAGGATTCATGTTGATGTGAATAAGTAGATTGAATATGTTTGTTATATGTTGAACTTTGGGAATGACTTAATGTGCAAATGGTGAATTGATAATATGTCGCGGAAGTTATAATATCTGGTTTCTACAAGGTTAATTTGTGTTGGAAGCATATCCTCAATTCCACTGTGGAAACTTGGTTCCTGCAGCCCCTTATCCATCTCAGGTGAGACTGCACTTGCTCTGCAAGTGTTGCTGGAAATGGGTTACACCTTTCCGAGCTGATGTGTAAGGGAGTTTAAGTTGGTAGTTTGTTGACGATAGTGCGAGATGAACCCCTATCGAGAGATGCTGCGTCAACAAATGGTTTCGTTACCGGGAACCTGGGGAAGGAAATAAGAGGATATGTTTTGGCATCCGACGAAACCAGAGATCCAAGAGTGGTTTGATAAGAAGGCGGAGGAATTTGCAGAAAGCGAGAAGCGAGAACCTAAACAGACGACAACCAGTTGGCTGCAGAAATACATTTATTCAGATATCCCTGATATATTCTTCTGTGAATTCCCAGTGTTGCTTCACGAGTGGCTAGCACAGTTTATGTTCCGAAAGAATCACTACTAGAAGACTGAACCCGATTGTTGGACCTCAGAGTTGATCTGATAGCTGAAGCAAGTCGATAACAAGGTATCACGGGCTATTGATTTTTGGGTGGATAGTATCCTCAAGGGATATGAAACTGAGTTCGCAATAGACACTATCAAATTGTATAGTGACACTGAGAGGAACTTCTTCAAGGGACCGAGAGGAAGGTTCTTATCATTGTTAGAACTGTGGATTAAGATGCTTGTCTATGAAAAGGGAATATTGAGGATTTGTCTTCTGATGAGTAGAAAAATTAGTGTGTGGAGGTTGAGGGTATCGTGTGAATGTAGATATGATAGAAGGATGTGGGGTAGATGGACATAAGCGACGACGAGTATCTAAGGGAGGCTTACGAAGAGTGTGGTACCTTGAGGAGTGGAGCGATATTTCGGCGTCTTGAGAAGAAGAGGAGGACTGAGAGAGAGTCTCCTGAGAGGACCGGAATAGAGGAGTACAAAACAAGACCACAAGGGAGGAAGCGACCTTAATGAGAAGGAGATGTTGACCAAGCTACCCCAAAAGCAGAAGAAGGATAGATCGTAAGTTATAGCATACCTTCAACCCCACGCACTACTCCAAATTTTATAGGAAGAAATACAAACTACTCGCAGAGTTTCCCTACGTGTAGTGGTAAGAGTAGAACTTTAGTAAACAATAGTAGTAGCAACGTTAGGATGGCAGACGAGGCGAAGATGCCTACTTTTCAGGGAAATGGGACCGAGGATCCCAAACAATATAGGTTCATATGTGAAGCAGTATGGACTGTGAAGCAGGTCCAGGACAAAGCCATAAAAATGGGACAGATAGCGACGACCCTTAGAGGCCAGGCGTTAGACTAGTTCATGAATTTTACAAGGGTTCCGTCGGGAACACTAGCCAAGACATTGGCGCAGGTCAGAACGACGATGATTGATGAATTTAAAAAGCCAAAATCAGAGTCACAATATGTTACTGAGCTCAAGGAGATTAAGCAATTCCTGAATGAGCTGGTGTGGGAATTCAATCAGTGGTACAAGACTTTGATAGCAAAAGTGATCTTTTTGATAAATGAGATGCAACACAAAGAGTGGTTCATTGTAGGATTTGTACCGCATATCCGTGGACCATTGATGCAGCAAAAATTAATGACATAGGAAGAAGCATTAGAGATTGCGATGAAGCTGGAGGCTTCACCAATCGGTGAAGTAGGGATAGGAATGGATAGAATCAAGGCGCAATTGGCCACTCTAACACTTCAATTGGAGGATACCAAGAAGGGAAAGGAAACCCGCGGAGACATATGGTGCACCAAGTGCAAAGTTGAGGGACACCATAAGGATAATTGCCTAGAGATTTGTGAGTATTTGCAGATAGGGGCACCAAACCCCCTTCATCAAGGAGGCATGCTGTGGTGTCCTATCTGTCAGACCAAAGGGCATCGACCAGAGGAATGTGTATATTTGCAAAAGATGGTGTCGAAGCCAGCAAACTTGTACTACAAATTCTGTCGATCGGTTGGCCATGATGAGAAGGACTGCAGGGCCTATGACCTGCTGCAATATCGGACAGTTGACACATATTTTATGAAGGGAGAAGAGCAACCGACGGTGCAACAACAACTGCAGTACATCCATCCATAGCCGTAGTTTAACCAACCGCAACAATACGATCAGGGGCAATACGGGTAGCCACATTATGGGAGCCCACAGTATCCGCCACTGCCGTATGGCCAGCTGCAGTATGGGAAACCATAGTATCAAGAACAACAATAAGGATAGCCACAGTATCAACCATATGGACCACCATGTGGAGGTTTTAGGGGAGGATTCCACGGAGGCCGAGGAATCGGTATGGGACATAGAGGAGCTGCTGGACAGGGAAGAGGGTCGATCATCTGTTACAATTGTGGAAATCAGGGGCACTACCAGAGGGATTGTCCAAACCCAGCGCCGCAGTGTAGTTATTGCAGTGCTGTAGATCACAGCGTAGAGGATTGCCCTCAACTCATTGCGAAATGGAAGACTAAGAATCCACCCCAGAACCAGAACCAAAACAATCAAAACACACCATCGGCTGTGCAAATGATATCGACAGAGGCTAGAAGTAGCCATGGGATGGTTGGAATGGTGACATGAGGAGGAGCGGTGACAGGAGGCGACAGGTCACATGCTACTGTTCGGCCAATGCAAACACAACAGAAGTAGGTCACCTTTGATGCGAAAGCCGAAAGGGACGTCTTCTTGGAGGCATAGAAGGCAATGAGGAATAGGAGGCAGCTACCTCTTCAGGAAGAAATCTATGGCATGCCACTGACGTTCGACTTGACGAAGTCGCAGAGGAAGGAAAACACTCTAAAGGAATTCTTGGAGAGTTGCCTGGATTTGGCGAAGGACCCAGACGCACTGGAAGAAATAGCTAGTCTACTGCAACGATGGGAAGGTGCACGTTAGGAAAAAAAGGTATACATAAGAAGAATATAGGAAGGGAGTTGCAGATGTCGATAAAAATTGGAGCATTTGATGTCGACTCCATCATTCTGGATTTGGGTTCAGATGTGAATATTCTGACTAAGCAGATGTGGGAGACAATGGGAAAGCCGCAGATGACTTGGTCACCAATACAACTGCGGCTGGCAAATTACAGGTAAGGTCACTCCGCTTGGTCGGGTATGTGAACTCCCAATCAAAATTGAGGGGCTTAGGACGTATGCTGATTTCGACATCATTGAAATCATAGATAACACCAGTCCCTATCTGGTACTACTGGAGATAGACTGGGCCATGGAAAACCAAGTGATTATCAACTTTAAGAAGAGGACAATGTCATTTGAAAATCATGAGATGAGAGTCATCGCACCACTGGATCCTGTGAAAGGGCTGCACTATGTGGAACCATCCAGAGACGAGTTTGCGGAAGGGTGGGACAGTTTGTATAACATATCTGAGGATTATGTTAATCCCATCGCGGATGGAGAATTAAGATGGTGCAGTGCCAGCTCGACATCATCATATTCAAATGAGGCCCTCGAAAATTGGCAGAACCGGTTACATGAAGTATCGTTTAGAAGAGGTGCATAGGTAACACAGTAACTGCGATGGGTATCCACGGAGGACTACGTGTTACCTACATATGAGGGATTGGCCAACTTGAGAAAGTTTCTCATGGATTTTAAGGAAAAAGTGGCAGAATTGCAGCATCTACTAGCCCCGGAGGAAGCCTTGAAGGCTACTCCTACGCGGTGGTGGGCGGCGCACAAATAAAACATCACAACCTGGCCACTATGTTGACGCGTCATGGAGGTTCGATTCGGTGAAGTTGCGGGGTATGACCAAACGAGATATGACAGATGAGGTGACCCGAAGGAGCATCTAAATGCTTGTCAACACACATGGGGATCGATAGCAAAGCAGGCATGGGTACATGCATTCGTACAAATGTTGGATGCAGTACCACGGAGCTGGTATGTCGTGGTAGAACTGTAACGTGGGATGAATTCTTGGGAACATCTTACCATTGGATTCAACCAATCATTTTCTTTCTTAGACGAAAACCCAGTCATCCACACGGCCCTACAGGTGATCCACGGAAAGATATTTGAGGCAGTATTGACAAGACAACTGATGGCACTTCAATGGACTGCGACACCATAGATGTTGATGGAGTGTTATAACGTCACCGAAGAGCCCGATGATGAGGATGATCCCATGGCTATATACGTGCCGGAATCAGAAGGTATTTGCAGTGTTGAGGAACCAGAAATACCGTCGGACAAATTTCAACAACCATTGAAGATCAAGAAGGTGAACATTGGATCGGAGGAGAACCCAAATTTCACAAGCTTTGGTGACTACTGGGGCAAGTTGACCATTGCGAAGATGACTGACTTGCTACATGAGTTTCGGGATTTGTTTCCAACGAAATTTTCAAAGATGAAGGGAATTTTCAAAGACTTAGGGGAAATGAAGATCCCCTTAAAACCCGATGCGAAGCCAGTCAAGCAACAGTCGTATCGATTGAATCCAAGATACAAGGAACGTGTGCAAGCTGAAATTGAAAGAATGCTCGAAGCCGACATTATAGAACCTGTGGAAGAATCAGAATGGATTAGCCCAATGGTCGTCCAGGGCAAGTGTTAGCAACCCATGTCAACCCTTCTATTGACTTTGTTAGTATATTGTTGTTGGACACATGTACTTTGTAAGTTGTCCTGTAGTATTTTTTGATCCATAGTTTGTCTTATTGTTGTTGGACGCATATGCTTTGTATGTCGTCTCGTAGTAATTGTTGATCCATAGTTTGTATTGGCCCATAGTTTGTATTGACAAATGGTATTGACCCATGGTATTGGTGCCTAGACTTAGTATATAAGTTTTTGTTGAGACCAATGAAGGTACCGTGAAGTTATTTGTATTGAGCCTACTTAAAGGAGATTTCCCCCTCGAAGTGGCCTGCGATCAATAAAAGCGATTCTGAGTTCTATTATTTTTGCTATATCGTGTATTTTCATTAATTAATTGTTGTAGGTTCTTCACAACAAGAAAATCGGCGAAGTACGAATATGCGTCGACTTGAGGAAGCTGAACGATGCCTGCCTACATAATTCGTTCCCGACCCCATTCACGGATGAGGTACTTGAAGGGGTAGGAGGTTAGGAGATATATTCATTTAGGGACGGATTTTCTGTCTACCACCAGATCAAGATTGTGAAAGAAGATTGACACAAGACTACATTCGTCACGGAGTGGGGATGCTTTCAGTACATGGTGATGTTGTTTGGATTGAAGAATGATCCAGCGATTTTTTCCAGATTAGTGGTTGCGGCTTTCAAAGACTATATTCATCAGTTTCTTGTCGTCTATATGGGTGACTGGATAGTATATGGATTAGTCAAGGATCATGTTGCGACCTTAAGACAATGCTGGAGCTATGTCGATAGCACCAAATTTCCTCGAACCTCAAGAAGTGCGCCTTTTGTGCTCCGTTCGGAATCTTGTTAGGACACATTGTCTGCAGAGAAGGAATGTTGGTAGACCCAACGAAGATTTCCATCATCGTCGACCTCCCACCGCCAACGACAGTCAAACAACTGCGAGTGACGTTGGGACACACGTGCTACTACAAGAAATTCATTAGAGGATATGCAACCATTACGACACCCACAGATAATTTATTAAAGAAGGATGCTAAGTTTGAATGGAACGAGGAATGTCAGAAAATCCTAGAGATATTGAAAGCGAAGATGGTCGCAGCACCCATCCTTGCATTTCTGGATTGGACAAAGGAATTTCACGTACACGTCGATGCGTCGTCAGTCGCACTAGGTGTCATTTTGGCCCAACCAGGAACAGGCGACATTGACCACCCGATTGCCTTCGCAAGTAGAAAGTTGTCTACTACGGAGAAGAACTATATGACCACCAAAAGGGTTGGAGATGGTCTATGCTTTGCAGAAATTCTAGCATTACCTCTTAGGGGGCCACTTCAAGATGTTCACAGATCATTCCGCGCTAAAATACTTGGTGAAAAAACATGTGTTGGGGGGGGAGATTTGTCACTAGTTGTTACTATTTTAGGAGTTTGACCTTAAGATCATCATAAATCCGAGATGATTGAACGCGGGACCCGATCACCTTTCACGGATAGAGTCAGGGGAAGAACCAAGGAGCATCGACGAAGGATTACCAGATGCTCATTTTTTCAGAGTTGGCATGGTCGATAACCACTATGAGCAAATCATTCAATTTTTATCCAAAGGGAAGGCGGCGACTGAGTTCACTACCAATCAAAAGAAGCAGTTAGTTGTCAGAGTTGCAGACCTCTAGCTAATTGCAGGGGAATTGTATAAAGTGGGCCCGGATGAGATTCTGGGACGATATGTCCTTCCACATGAACAGGAGAGGATTCTGTCAGAATCTCATGATGGAATTGCCGGGGGACATTATGGCGGGCTAGCGACTGCTAGGAAGATCCTTCGAGCAGGGTTGTGGTAGCCAACCTTGCATGGATATGTTACAGACTATGCCAAGAGCTGCAACATATGTCAACTAACTAGGAAGCCCTCACGACGGGACGAAATGCCACTAGTACCACAAGTGACGTTGTAGGCCTTCAAAAAATGGGCAGTTGATTTCGTGGGACCCATCAATGTTATCAGACAATGCACTCGGGAGGACACGAGTCAGATCTCCCTAGTTCAAGTGAATCTAGAACAAATAGCACAGAATACAAAACTCATTTCCTAGATCTAGTTACAGATTGAGTACTTAGATATCGTACCTTTTAGATCGCGGATCCTTCTCCTTGTTGTTGCTCCAAGTCTCGCAGTCGTCAGATCTCCATCTACAAGACCTGTCAAGACAATATGGAAACAATACAAGCAATACAAGATATCTAAACAATAACTGATCTAAACTAATAGTTGAGGAAGAAAGTTCTAAACATTATCAACGAGACAACATTTATGGAAATAGATTATATTAACTGTATAAAAAGTGGGAATACATAAGAAAGACGAAGCTACAACCAAAGCCTCAACGTTGCATCCTCCATCCAACATGTCCAATCCAAGCCTCCAAGATGGTACAAGCTTCCCAATCACCAATATGGGTTCTACCAGCATAAGGGTACCATAGACCTTCCCCCCTCCCATGGAGAGAGTGGGTGTTTATATAGGGATAAGGAGATAGGGTAGGTTGAGGATTAGGGGAGATGGTTAAGGGATCTTCCCATAAGGTTAGGAATCGAAATGCCACCTCACCTAGAGCCTAGGGATAGGCCTCCACATCACTCATCTTTGAGAATGGAATCGAAGATACTCTTTTATCCAAATAACTGACATCGTCGCAGGTTGCATTAGGACAACCTGCGACGTCGCATGTTGCACAAGGGAAGACTGCGATGACCTTGAAAAGTAGGTCAGTTAAGCCCTCCAGTCATGGGAAACTTCAGGGATATGTTTTTACTCTAAAATGGGTTTAGGTAAAATAGCAAAGAGTTTACACAATGGTTAAGATGACAACATTATCGCAATGGTCATGATGGACATTTGGTGATAATGACGATACTTGCAATGGTCATGGTGACGACATTATGTCAGGATGACGACACTTGCAACACTTGTGACACTTGCGACACTTGCACAAGGGTGACGATATTTTGGTGTAACAGAATGCCCGCCAAAGCATGAAGCTGATGGAATGAGACAAGTTAAATGCTTTGTAGTAAGAAAAAATGGCAAGGACTTGCTGGTTGGAAGGAGTTGCTGCAGAAATGACCTGAGATCCACAAGTCTCATACAACACAAAACATGGCTGCTGACCAATACATTGCAGGTCCATGATAGTAAAGACCGACTCAACACAATCATGGCTACTAGACACAATCATAGATCCATGATGAGATGATAACACAGCCACGACCAATACAAAAGTGGATCCGTGTAACCCTGAACTGACAACACAGCCACGACCAATACAAAGTGGATATGTGCGTCCCAAACAATCTCCATCGCAACCTGGGTAGAAAATAACTCCCCCAAGGTCTTCAAGCTGAACCCGCAATGATACGAATCTATCCATGTGATTACAATGTTTTGGAGTCGAACATGGTAGAAACCACTTGATTACCGATCATTAATGTATACCGTTAACAAGTGGGAGGGAGATCACCATTAATGTCGATGATTCCCAAGGTATCATAGTACATATCATCAAGCGTGAATAAGTGAGTTGAAGTCGAACGCAAGATGAAATCTTTCAATCAAGAGTCAATGATGTAAAATCATGTTGAAAGCGAGGTAACCTGCCATTGAGGCATGCAGGGCCAAGGTACTTGGTTGGTTTCTAGATTCAATCCTTGGATGATGAGTTGAAGTCGACAAGGATGAATCCATCGAAGGAGGGCCATGATGAATCCCCCATCAATCGACATGAAACACGACAAAAGATGTGTCGAGTGGATCGGATGGTACAGCAATGTGCAAGACTAACTCAAGGTAGACCAACATGATTGAAGGTATACTGACTGCAGATGATGAGTAATGAACATCTCTTGAACATGGGCATGGCATGACTTGGAAATATTGGCATGACGAGAATGATACCAACCCCTAATGCAACTGATGGTGGAAGCATTCTTTGGCTGATCCAAAAGAGTGACACGACTCATGGAATTGAATAGACTCGAGGACAAATAGATTATCCAAGTACTGAATGCAAATGCAAACAAGTACCATGTTCAAGAGTGACTATGTACTGCCATAATTAAGATGTAACACAAAATATTCCCTTTTTCCCCATCATGATTGATGAGTGCCTCATGTGTTTTTTGATGAGCTTGATGAGGGTAACCAGATGCTTAGTATAAATCATCTCATAGATGAGTCCAATCCCAAATTTTTTATGAACCTATGAAAGGAGGGGTTCATCCCATAATGGGCCCTTCAATGTTTAAAATTTAACGATTCTAGAGAAGGAAAACTCGGCGTCATTTCATGTTTAGAGAGTCTGAAAATAACTAAAGGAGACTCCAACGGTCCTTTTTTGTAAAGTTAGCCTCATTGCCCGAAAAAGGGTAAAACAACGTGGGAGAGGACTCTTCCAGCCATGGTTGGTTGGAGTATTCCTTTTTCATAAATAGTGCTTCCTGGTCCGAAAAAGGGGTAAACTATCACTAGAAAGATTATCATTCAAATGCGTTTACAAGCGTGAAAGCATCAAGTTCGCTTGGCAATATTTTCCTATTTAGGGAGTCTGAAAAGAGCTTAAAAAGGACTCCATGAACAACTTTGTCATGGTTGATGACCGAGTATGAAAAAGGAAAAAGTAAACTCGGCACAGTTCCTTTTCCGTAAATAGTCTAGCGAGGCTGGATAAAGTGATAAACCTATACTCGTTAGACACACCTTTTTACTCAAATTTTTAACGAGCACGATAATGGTATCAAAAGCACTTGGAATCTTTTTCATGTTTGAACCAGAGCACGAAAAAGTAAAAACTAAGCTCAAACCACTTTTCATGTTTCAACCAGAGCACGAAAAAGTAAAAACTAAGCTCAAACCACTTTTCATGTTTCAACCAGAGCACGAAAAAGTAAAAACTAAGCTCAAACCACTTTTCATGTTTCAACCAGAGCACGAAAAAAGTGAAAAGTAAGCTCAAATGCCATCTTACTGTTTTTAACGAGCTCGAAGATAGGTTGGAAGAATTCTCATGATGTATGCTTCATTTTTTAACGAGCTTGTAACAGAAAATGAACTATGCTTAGGATAATTTTCATGGTTTAATGAGCTTGAAACCTAAAATGGAAAGTATGCTCGAAAATGTTCCCAATGGTGGATTTCTTCCCGTCATGAAATCCAAAGGTTGGTACATGCCCCCAGCATGATTGCTAGAAGTAAGTGACTTAGCTCCAACGTGGTGTGGAGAGGTGATTGAGTTAACTCCAATGTAACTTTCAGAGGTTGAAGACATGCCCCCAAGCTTCATTTCATTCGCCTAAGCTAGCCCTAGGCAAATGAAAAGAAGGTTCAGGTACTAAGTCAATGGGAAGACTCGACTCAATGGAAAAGGATATGTTTCATTTTTTAACGAGCTTGACACAAGATTAGAACTTTTCTCACGGGAACCTATTTCATTTTTTAACGAGCTTGACATAGAAAGGGAACCATGCTCATAGGTTAAGGCCCATTGATGGGTTCCTTTCCAACATAATGCCCAGAGGTTGGTAAAAAAATGCCCCCAGCATGATTGTTAGTGGCTTAACATGGTAGTGTTCCCTCAACATGATTGTTGACGATACGACATGTAGCATATCCCCCAAGCTTCATTTCATCTAAAAATGTTGCTTGCTAACCCAACTACCAACCTGGCTACTAATATGAAAATGTTCACCAAGGGGGGGGGGAACGAGAATCAGAGGAAATGAAGGTTCAAGTTCTAACTCTAGCGAGAGACTCGAACTGATGGGAGGGAGATCTATTTCATTTTTACACAAGCTTTAAATAGACAATAACTATGCTTGAGGGGGCCCATCTTATTTTTTAACGAGCTTGAAATGGAATAAAACTATGCTCGAGGGGGCCCATCTTATTTTTTAACGAGCTTGAAATGGAATAAAACTATGCTCGAGGGGGCCCATCTTATTTTTTAACGCGCTTGAAATGGAATAAAACTATGCTCGAAGGGGTTGGTTTCATTTTTATGCAAGCTTGAAACCAAAGGTAAACTATGCTAGAGGGGTCTATCTCATTTTTTAACAAGCTTGAAATAGAACGGGAACTATGCTCACTGAAATGGTTTCATTTTTATGCAAGCTTGAAATCAAAGAGAAACTTTGCTTGAAGGTTAGTTTCATTTTTTAACGAGCTTGAAACAGAACATAAACTATGCTCGTACCCCCCACCCTCAGGGGGAAGAAACCACTAAAACATGTGGAACATTCCGGGGAAGTCTGATGACTAGGAGTCATGTAATGAGTGGGTGTCACGAAGGAAAGCTGATCAATGGTCACAATGTTCCCATGATGAGGAAAATACATCACTCGAAAGAGCATGGACACTACAGCTTTCATAGCATAGACATAATCACGTCCAAGGAGTAGATTGAAATCTAAAGGACCTTGGACAACCATGACATCAACATAAACAGTTTTACCTCTCAACGCGAGAGGTAACTACGAGAGAATCCCTAAAGGTCCGGTAGGCCTTCTATTAAAAGCCAAAATCTAGTCAGTGACTAGCACAAGCTGAGGTGAACCTATGGCTTGCCAAGCAGTTGAGGATAAAATACTAATAGAAGCTCCCTCATCAACTATCGTATGAAATATTTCTTTATCGGAAACTGCTACAGATATTTGAAAAGGAATACTCGAAGGAAGATGAGATTCTGTTAGACCATTCCAATCAAAGGAAATAACCTCAGTACTTGGGGGGGGTCCTGTGGGAATGGAAAGGGTCTCCCCTTGCCTAGGACATTCTAAAATGACTAGGAAAACATCAGTGGTTTCCAATTCACTCTCACTTGGAAGATAAGAATGAGACGAAGATTGTGTCATGGTGACTGCTTCAGTCTGGACTTTCTCCAATGAAAGAGCGGGATCGAGTGGAGATGATAGCGACTCGATCACTTCACTCTCGGAAGGAAGAGTGGGATCAATTACAGATGAAACTGAATTGATCAATTGATCAACCAGTGGGGGGTCGAGGGGCAACTTACTATCTCTTGTTGGAAGCACCTGTTGCGAACTAGTAATATCTTCCAACCACCGTGAAGCTTCATCCACGCATGGACAAAGGTAAGTACGATGCATTCCCTTGCATATCCAGCAAGGGCCTGCAGCTCTACCCTTCTGACCCTTCACTAAAGGGTCACTGGTCGAGGGAGTGTCATCAACATGATGGCCAGAGGTTGACGATACAAGTGGTTTGGGGTTTTTAGACCACACTTCTGACACACGGGAAAGACCAAGACAATTCTTGAGAAGGTGATCACCCTTGCAAAGTTTGCAAGGGAACTTTGGCTTACGAGGCATTCTCATAGATCGAGTGCCATCAGAGGAAGATGGTTGATGCGTGGTCTCTTTCTTAACCTTCTCTTTCTTCTTTTTTCACACCCGCCTTCTTACTAACATCAGAGCTTTCAGTAGGAGAAGAGGAAGAGATGGAAGCCGATTCAAATTTCGACGGAGAAGGAGAAGGGTCATCATGAGATTGATGCTCATGTGGTGAAGGACCTAGGTTCAACACAATTGGTGCATTTGGTGTAACCGAATTGGAGAAAAACCATACTGGTAATCCTATCATCAATCCAAGAAGACTCAACGTAGCCATAAAGGGAGGACCAACAGTTCCACAAGGGGGAATAACAAATGGCATACCTTGGAAAGGTGCCTCCTGGTTGGTAGTCCCGGAAGAGTCTCCCATATCTAGAATTCCTAAGAGTCTCTAAAGTACCATACAAGTCAAGCACTACTCAAGTCTAAAAGCAACAAGCAAACTGTGTGAACAGGAGTGGATTCAAAGTCTGGAACCTCACGAGATTATCAAGGCATCGCAAACCACTACATACTGCGGGGTCCAACAATATGATGCGATAAGGAGGATTGGGACTGCACCCTTTCCTGCATACCCGATTACCTGGACAGTACGTGTGTGCTAATCTCCCCGAGTGCTGTTCTCGGTGTATTGCTTTGCCAAGACATTCAAATGGTTAACTCGGTTGGTTTCAGGAATCCTAGTGGTGTCTCCCGATATACGCAAGGTACGTGGGAGCTCAAATCTGTAGTGGTGTTGTCTAATGCATAGCCGTTGGCACGATACCTTCCAATATACGTGTCGAGTACGTCATACACCCTTCGATATACACCAAGTACGGATTATGGTACTTGGTGGGTACGTGAAGGAGCTCGATATACCAATGTACATGGAAGACTACAATACCCTCAGACTACAGTGCTGGCAAATAATGACAACTGCCACGCTTAACGACGCCGGAACACATGTCTAACTTACACACAAGTTACTAAATGATTTTAACCTAAGCTAGTGTTAATTTTATCTTGTACGGTTAGGTGGATGCATGAGGTGAGTACATAAATGTAAACATAATGCAATCATCAACTACATGATAATGCACATTTTCCTTTTCTTTTCAATGAAAACTACTTAAGGTAAGGAGAGATATTTTTTCTTTCAAACCAAAAGTACTTAAGCAGTAGCGAAAAGAAGAATTCCTCCCTAGAGTGCAATAATTCTAACTTTTTGCAATAATCAGCTAAAAAGCACAAAGAAAATGAAAGATGCAACTAATCTTAACAATGTATAAGACAAAATGATGAAGCACTTTCAATTTTCAAATGCACGTACCAAAAATGGAATTTGATAACTAAACGTTTTTCATATCTATATACAAAAAGTGAGAGAATATTTATAGCACTCTAATCTTTAAGAAATTCCCAAAGAAAAATGGCAAACACCCAAACAACTTAGAGGCACTCAAGAAAGGCTCAAAATCTACCAAATGCAATAATTATAACTCATTTCCTATCTTTTTACACTTGAAAAAGATACATCTAAGCTACGGAAAGAAGGATTCCACAAACATTTCCAATCAAAAGCAAGACAAAGAAAAGCATTTAACAATCTTATCTAACTCAAATGCATACAAAACTGAAACAAGCATTTTCTTCTTCTTATGAATGTGAGACCAAGAATTTCAAATGATCAAAATAAAGTAAGAAGAATATTTACATTTTCCAAATTCATGAATATAGCAAAAGAGTGACAAAATCAAGCTTTTCTTTGAACTAAAGTGGAGACAAAGAATCAATCTTTCCCAAAAATGATTTAATAGCTCAGCATGTAAGGGAAACAAGATGCATAACCCAAGAAAGAGAGGCTCAAAAAGACATGGATATCCCACACTCTTCAAGTCTTTAAAACAAGTGAAGCACACCAAGCAAAACACTAGTTTTACTCAAGGGGCCAAACATGAATCCAAAACTCAAAAGACCCAAAAACCAATACAAACAAGCCAAACAAAACACTGTTGAACAAAAGGGGCTCTGCCTGGAAGGTACAGTGCAGAGGAGTCTATACACAAACCAAAAATCAAATCAAAAATGGAGAAAAGGTGCCTGTACGGAAAAAATGGCAGATCGGTGCACTCTGTGCTTATGCACAGTTCGACATCGCAGTTCACTAGTGCGGGAAGTGCGATGATGTCGCAGTATACCAATGGAAGGGATGCGATGACAAACTAAGAGGCAAAGAACAGAGATCAAAAACAACACAGTGTCGCTCTGGGTACATTGACCAGGTGTGACAGGCGAGATCTAAGTCCAAGAATGAACCAATTCTCCAGATAATGAGCATAAAAAGGTCTTCCAATGAGAACTACAAACTCAAAGGAAGGCAATCAGACTCTTCAAAGTTAATATCTGATGGTGAAAGGGCTTAAGAAGTAAATGGCCAAAGAGATGGCTTGGAAAAGCAATCAACTGAAACTGACATTCATATTGAAAACAACAATGTTCTTCCCCAGTATGGTCGCCAGATTTGTTATCGGACAATCCACTCGGGCAGACATGAGCCGGATCTCCCTAGTTCAAGTGAATCTAGAACAAATAGTACAGAATACAAAACTCATTTCCTAGATCTAGTTATAGATTGGGTACTTAGATATCGTACCTTTTAGATCGTGGATCCTTCTCCTTGTTGTTTCTCCAGGTCTCACAGTCGTCAAATCTCCAGCTGCAAGACCTGTCAAGACAATATGGAAACAATACAAGCAGTACAAGATATCTAAACAATAACTGATCTAAATTAACAGTTGAGGAAGAAAGTTATAAACATTATCAATGAGACAACATTTATGGAAAGAGATTATATTAACTGTATAAAAAGTGGGAATACATAAGAAAGACAAAGCTACAACCAAAGCCTCAACGTTGCATCCTCCATCCAACATGTCCAAGCCAAGCCTCCAAGATGGTACAAGCTTCCCAATCACCAATATGGGTTCTACCAGCATAAGGGTACCACAGACCTTCCCCCCTCCCATGGAGAGAGTGGGTGTTTATATAGGGCTAAAGAGATAGGGTAGGTTGAAGATTAGGGGAGATGGTTAAGGGATCTTCCCATAAGGTTAGGAACCGAAATGCCACCTCACCTAGAGCCTAGGGATAGGCCTCCACATAACTCATCTTCGAGAATGGGCTCGAAGATACTCTTTTATCCAAATAACTGACATTGTCGCAGGTTGCATTAGGACAACCTGCGACGTCGCATGTTGCACAAGGGAAGACTGCGACGACCTTGAAAAGTAGGTCAGTTAAGTTCTCCAGTCATGGGAAACTTCAGGGATGTGTTTTTACTCTAAAATGGGTTTAGGTAAAATAGAAAAGAGTTTACACAATGGTTAAGATGATGACATTATCACAACGGTCATGATGATGACACTTGGTCATAATGATGATACTTGCAATGGTCATGGTGGCGACACTAGGTCAGCATGATGACACTTGCAACACTTGTGACACTTGTGACACTTGCACAAGGGTGACGACATTTTGGTGTAACAATCAACCCACCTGGGAAGAGAACAGGGTTGCGCTACATCATCACTGTGACAGACTACCTGACGCATTGGGCGGAAGCTGCACGAGTAAGGAATTATTCCGCTGTGACTACAGCACGGTTCCTATTCGATAATGTGGTCACCAGGTTTGGGTGCCAAAAAGTGTTGTTAAGTGACCAAGGGATGCACTTTGTTAACCAAATGATTGCAGCAATGACGTAAGAGTTTGAAATCCAGCATAAGAAGAGTACTCCTTACCACCCTCAGGAGAACGAGACAGCTGAGGTGCTTAATAAGGTATTGGAGCATGCACTCACCAAGGTGTGCAATGCGAACTGCGACGACTGGGACTTAAAAATTCTAGCAGTCCTTTGGGCGTATCGCACCACATGCAAATGACTGACTGGACAGACACCATTTAAGCTCGTTTACGGCTAGCAAGCAGTTATGCCGATGGAATACATTGTACCAAGATTGTGCATCACACCAGCGAAAGGGATGAGTGATGATGGCGCAGTGGAGGAACGTTTGGCACAACTGATACAGCTCGGCGAAGATCGATTCATTGCAGGGTTCCATCAAAAAGTGGAAAAAGACTGACAGAAGGCATGGCACGACCGCCATGTCAAATCGAAGCACTTTTAGAACGAGGATACAGTTCTGCTGTATGACAGTAAGTTTGCAAAACACCCGGGTAAGTTGCAAATACACTGGTTAGGACCATACATCATAAATTGTGTCACTGGCAGAGGTGCGGTGCAGTTACAAAGTCTGGATGGAGTATTATTACCTAAATTAGTTAATGGGAATAGGCTAAAGCCCTATCACCACGATCCAGCATAGAACGGCTGAGCACCAAAGGTGCAAAAAAGAAAAATCCAATAATGACAAAAATTGGAAGCATGCTAGATGCTTCGCACGAGTGGCACGCGAAAGTGGAAGCATGGCCAGCCGGGCTGCGGTCGATTCTTCCCATGATTGGCACGTGAGGAGTCAAGTCCGACGATGAGCGCTACAGATCAGCCTCACCAGAAGATGGTGAAAAGATATGATGACGGGATGAGAAGATTATGCGAATGGATTTGTCAATGATTTCAGAGTCAAGCGTCAAGGACACAACGAACAAGCATAAAAGCAAGCACAGGAGGCTAGTTGAGAAAGGAAATATCTATCAGTCGAGAGGAACCCATGCTGCAAGTTGGTTAGGAAGAGAGTTAAGTCAGGAATTCCAAGGAAGTTGTGTAAATGATCCATTTCATTTCGTGCGGAAGCACCCCAGGGGCATTGAGGGCCAGAACGACGAGTGTGCATGAACAACCACAGAAGGAAGCGACACGAACACTCGGGAGGAACATAGACGAGGTCTAAACTGAGATGTCAATGTGTGTGGTGGTAGTTAGAAGATTCACTGTCCCTATGACCACCAGAATTCCAGGGGCAGCGACCCCCTGGCCCTGGTAGGAGGAAATCCAAGGTGTGAAATAGATGTGCCGGAGCAGTCGCCCTGTTTCCCACCTTGGCGACGTCGATGAATTTCTTCCGAGTCTTGAATGAGTGTGGAGTGAGCCAGCAGATGCCGAAGAGGTAGATGATCAAGGTTTCTAGAGAATGGAGTATGAGTTCAAGAAGTACATGATAGCGGACCATAGATCGACGAGTCGAGTTGAGAAGTACACAACAACGAGCTCCAGATGGCAAGAACAGTTTTAGAAGTAGAGCACAGCAAAGGATGACTACCAACTAGTAGTGTCCAACTGAGGTGGCTCGGGGACGAGCGCCAAGTTTGTGTTGGGGGCTTGTTGGCACAGGATAAGTCCGCAGGAAGTGCGGAAGCCGACAGGTGTGAAAGGGTCAATCCGTGAAAGAAGGACCATTCGCGGAACCACAAAGATAGTTAAATTAGTTAGAATTGGTCATGTGGACTGTTTTGTAACCGAATAGAAGCATATAAATAGAGCACAATTGTAAGCCTAAGGGCATCCAGTTTTTGATCATTCATTCCATCTTTTGATCTATTTTGTATCTGCGACATGGTGTATTGACTGTCTCTACGAGGTTCATTCTGCAAGGTTTAATGAATGCACGAGGATGTTCGATTATGGTGCAATATCTATCTCTATATTTATGTGATGATGAATGTGAATGTTTGCAACAAATTTAGTATGCTATAGAGTATCTTTGATGCGAATATGCTATGGGTTTATGGATTACTGTTGATGTGAATAAGTAGATTGAATATGTTTGTTGTCTGTTGAAATCTATGAACGACTTAATGTGAGAATGGTGAATTGATAATATGTCACGGAAGTTATAATCTTTGGTTCTACAAGGGTAATGTGTGTTGGAAGCATATCCTCAACTCCACTGTGGAAACTTGGTTCTTGCAGCCCCCTTATCCATCTCGGGTGAGACTGCACTTGCTCTGCAAGTGTTGCTGGAAAGGGTTACACCTTTCCGGGCTGGTGTGTAAGGGATTTTGGGTTGGTAGTTTGTTGACGACAGTGCGAATTGAACCCCTGTCGATAGACGTTGCGTCAATAGAACTTAGGGAAAGTGATCCATCATAGAAGGATACTCGAGAGAGATATCATATCATCATTGGACAAGTTACACATAGACACAACATAGAGGATGGAAACCCCTTTCCTCCTTGGTGGGTAGGCATACATGTCTCAAATGTATGAAAGCCATTAGCTACACAAAATGCTTGTAGGAAGTGATGTGATTTTCTAAATTCTTAAATATCCAACCAGTTTGCAAAGACTCATCTAAAGACTGTCCTTCCAAATGGTCAGTTCCATTAATTTTCCAATATCATTTCATACCCATTTTACAAAGGGGTGTGATAGAAATTAATTATGTATAGCACCTTTTTCTTCTTGTCTATAGATAGAACAAAATATAGAAATATGCCATGATCCCTTTTGTAAATTATCCCAAGTCAAAAATGTGTTATTCAAAATTAAGCGAAGTAGGATTCTAACCTTGTGAGGAGATTTCTTCTTCCAAATCAAAATCAAATTCCAAGTCTTTTTTTTTCTACATACCTTATATATTGGATAAAACTTGTACCTAGGTCGGTGCAAGCTAATGCTGGCCACTCATGACGCGTTAGTCGCAAAGGACTTCTGGAAAAATAGAAATCTGAACGTCAAAAAGAAATATTAGAGCTACCTACAAAACTTTTTGGATTATGGCGTAAGAAGATGAAACGTAGACAATTGGATTACCTTCCGGAATATATGAATATTATTTATGTAAATTAAGTATAACTCCCAAAAAATGGGGTTATCCTAAGGTTGTTATGTTATTTTTTAAAGAAAACATAATGAATATGTTTGCATTGGTCCACTGGTTTTGTATGCAAATGGTGGAATTTTGTGAAAAACATTATATACAGTCGTAGATAACAGGTCGTTCTAGTGCAGGGCTATTTTTCCATATTTATTTATG
>BSBM01000173.1:1017500-1177500 GCA_027924585.1 Larix kaempferi | reverse complement strand
TTAAACATTTAATTTTGGAAAAATAGTGTTGTACTAGTGCTGCGGGTTCTATACATGTCTACCAATTTTTGTAGCCCAAAACTATCATTAGGAACTGAAAGGCTGTACCCACAAAGACATATACCTTAAAAGCCAGAGGAGTCTACGGAAAGAATTTTTCAATTCAAAAAATTCTTTCCGCAGACTCCTCTGGCTTTTAATTACTGAACTGTGGATTAACATATACCTTGTCATTTGCCAAAAAAAAAGAAAAGTGATTGTTAGAAAAAATGAAATTTGGCATAGCTATGTAAATTTTCAATACTTAAAACTTATATATTCGGAAACGTGACTAAATTTCCTATGTTTCATCTTTTTTACTAGATGCAAGATATCTTGTGTAAGTATCTCAAAACAACCAAGTAAGTTAAGGGATTCCTGATTTTTCAGTTTTCTATTGCATCTAACGTGCCAAAAGTTACCCTCATTAGCTTGCACATGCCCTTATATGAATTACATCTTAGAATTTGTAGGGGTTTTAAGTTACATGATCTTTCAACATTGCAAGCTATTAATGTTCCAAAGTAGATTATTTTAGCCATTTTCAATGAGTCATCAACCACATCTTCAACCAAAAGATGAGGCAAGGAAGGTGGAGAGCATGCCTATTCGTCATCCCATGCAAAGAAATAATTGAGGTGGAGCACACCACCACTTTAGGTGAAGCTAAGGCCAATGGCTTATTTTGACTAGAGCCTCCAATCACATGGGCCTTGAGAATATTTGACATGTTGTTCCTAGTACTCATACATAGATTGTATTCATCTTCTATCATTGTCATTATTGCTTTGGGAACCATTTTGAATTTGGTTTCCTTTTGGAAAGGTTTTTCCTAGAGGTTAGGCTTTTGCATAAAAGGGAATTCAAAAGGATGGGTGTGGAAAGTTGATATGCATGATCAATGGTTCCATCACCTTTTCCCCCCACCCGAACTAGGACAAACTCTTTCAAATTTTTATAGAAGGTGACAAGAACCCATGCCCTCTTCTGAGTTATAGGGTTGAAAAAATGTGTATGTACATGGCATATGAATCCTCCAATTAGCATATAATTGGACTAGATAAAATAACAAATTTAATGGAAGGTCAACGAACTCCATCCACACAAGATGAGAAATTTGTGCAATCTAATCTACCAAAAAATTCTTATATCATTGGTGAAAGACAACTAAGGTGTTCTTACAGACCCAGGGCCCACAAGTAATTGTTCCTTAAACATGGGTTTTCTCAACAAATTGGAATATGAAAAATCCTTTAGTAAAGCTCCAACTATGGCTGCAAGGTTTGGCATGAGTTTCCTAAGTTGTTTTAACCAATCCCTAATGACAATTTCAAGGACTTTCATATTTAGAAACAACAATATCAACTATAATATCTTTAGCATAAAGAGTCACTTGGTGCTAGATCTCGGGTACAAATTTATTTGTCACTTTGGACAACGCCATCATAGTTCTAAGGGTTCGAGTTACTAGTACTTGCAATACTTGGATCAACGTATTTAGTATCATTTAAGGTCCCTAAGGCCTTGTCCTTAATTCAACAAGCCTAGTCAAGCTAGATCAAGTGTATTGAATATGAACAAGACATGCAGTAAATGTGACAAAGACAATGTAGTGAAGGTTTGAAATAAACATACACTCTCCACTTCAAAACCCTCGTATACCTCAACTCATGGAAAAGTTTCAACAATAATACATTCCCCACATATCATATTTTATTAGTGTTACATATTGTTTTAACAACTAAGTGGAAAATTCCTAATCCACTAATGCTACAATTGCAACTTTGAAATATGTATTCCACTATCACCTTAGCATAAAACTCCCATGTGTGAGGAAAATGCTCAACGACCCTCATAATAGTCCAACAATCCACCTCCAAGTGGCATATGTGATGAAGAAACAATCCAATGTGCAATATATGAGGCTCAATGTGTAGGAGGAACCATCTATAATAAGTCACATGTGCCACATAATGAAGGGTCTCCATCAAGGAAACGGGTCATCCCCCTCTCTTATCTAGGAAAATCAAGATGAAATAGACTCCAAGTGTACCACTCCTTGAAATAATGTCTAATAGCCATCAATAACCATTAAATATCAAAGTACATGTGTAAATACCCCTCTAACATAATAATAATTAACACATCATCAAAACTTAGGAAATATTAGTCTAGCATGATAATATACACAAGACATACATTACAAATACAGTTTACCTAATAACTCATTGATTAATAATTTCTACCTATCCAATATAACATTGGTGTAACCCTTAGAACTCCTTTACATGTGAGATTCATAAGTCAATATGCATAGCTTAGATTACCTAAGTCAAGTTAGGGTATATGGAGTGAATTATGTACATAGGAAAGAAACAGGTTCTTTGTGAAATAAATACCATAGCAACATAGGAGTGTCAAGTCTATCCGTACATTTCAAGAGTTAGGATCTTTCTTCCACATGTGTTCCTAGGAACTGTTGTCATGGGTCATCCATCCTCGCAACTTCATCAATGCAATCTCTTTTTTATTTTATTTTTAAGAGATTTCATTTTGCATTTCACATTTACATTTCATGTAGCCCTTTCATTGGCTTAGTCCCTTTTCTTTAGATGTGGCTTTGATAACCTGGGACAAGGCAACTTGGATTTTGTAATGGGGAGTATCTACCATGATATTTTCCTTTGCATTTAATTTAATTGAAACTTCCTTTTTCAAGAGTACAAGACTATTTTACCTTTGATTTGAGGCATTCATACAATGGAATAGTAATGCGACCATATGTTGTTACTAATAACAAATCATTCACAAAGGGGAAAATGAAGGGTATGAGTGAACTGGTTAAAGAAATGAAATGTGGCTAGGTAAAAAGTTGTATTACATGACTTAGCTCACCAAGGTACAAATCAACATCATAATAACATGCTTCTTAAAAAGGGAGAGTAACATGTTATACTAAAGACAAGAAATAGTTTAAGTATATGAGTTACTATGAAAGCATATCTGTAATATCTCATGCTAACATATTGTCATGCAAGAAACATGCTAAGTAAAGATGAGGGTTAGTGACAACACTAGAGGGTGATGCCTTATATCTAGATAGGTATATAAAATAACATAGACCATCTAATTCTACTTAAAGGACCTATTACCAATGACCTATAGTGAATCCATAGATCTCATCCCAAGAATCTCTTATCAAAAATCACCTCGAAGTTAAAGATTAACAATTCCAAAATTTAATAAAAATTGGATGGTGTATCATAGTAGGGAACTCAAGGTGTCTGAGTACTCAAAATCATATGGGTTATCAGTTCCCAATATAAAATAGTTTCCATCTCTTTCCATATTTTCTTATAAAAGTCTTATAAGTTAGTCTCTAAGATTAAGTGCAAAGTCTACAGGAACAATGCAAATTTTGGTAAAATTGCGAACTTTTGAGAGTTGTAAATTTCATCTCTGAGCTCAGAAATGAGAGTGGGTACAGTAATTTGAAATAATATCAATAGGAGGATAAATAATAGCAATCATATCATAAATAAGTGTGTTAGATCATCTCCGAAATTGGACAAAAGATGGCCTCTAGCTATAATTTGACAAAATTGTCAAATGAATAATTTTCAGAATTCTTATATATATGTATGAAATTTTTATTGAATTTTGAAAATAGAGCTTGAATAACATATTTTATGTATGAACACATTGTATATCAGGTTACAATAGTTTGTTTTACGACTTATAGGTTACAGGTTTGGATTAGACACAATATAAAATAGAATTAAAGAAGTAAAAGGGGAAAAGGGGAGCTTCCATACAAGCTTGAAGAAGAATCCTAGGGACATGATATCAGTGTGGGAAATGAGGAAATAGATTCTAGTGGGAGCATAGCCAACATTTAACCAATTGATCTGGTGGAAACAATGAAAATCTTGAGGATAGAGGTACAAAGTTGTAGAGCTGATAATGAAAGAATGTTGAGGGTTCAAGAGCAACAAAACTAGTTAAACACCCAGCTAATGCGAAGCTTGAACCTACTCTATTTATAATTGAATGAGTTTGGATCAACCTCATTCCATTATAAATGAGATAGAGAATACTCTAAGAAGAGATCATATGAACTATCTGAGCATTCCAAGAGTGATTCCTAAACGTTATTCCTCACCACCTCATGCAACCAAAAGGTCCCATTCATATGAAGAATCAAGGAGCATCTCAAAAATGTATTCATCTAGACATCATCAAATAAGACATGTAGAGAAAGAGCTGCAAGGGAATCTTAGGAATATTAAGCCACCCACTTTTGATGGTGGGCATAAGAAGGGGGAAGATGTTGAAGCCTAGTTATTCAAGATGAGGAAATACCTCCAATTACATAAATATTCCTCTAATATGGAAGCTAGAGTTGTCATTTACAATTTGCAGGGAAAGGATTCCATTTGTTGGGATCAATTGGTCCAAGAAAAACATATTAGTGAAAATAAGATCACATGGAAACAAATCAAGAAGTACTTTCAATAGAAGTATCTATATCAACATTAACATGAGAAGAAGATGGAGGAGTTCTTTGAACTCGAGCTTGGAAACATGACTATGGAAGAGTATGAAATGAAGTTTTGGAATTGCTCAAGTATGTTGGATTCATTAAAGAACACAATATACTATAGAACAAGAACACGCACAAGTTCTCATTTTTTTGGAGGTCATATTTAGTAGTTGTTTTTATTTCAAAACGTGCTGCTACCGGTATGATTTTTTTTTTTCGGGGCTAAATTTAGAATATTTTTGAAACCCCATATAGTGCCCTTGCAATCAAAACCGTATATGGACCCTCAAATCGAAAAGTGGTACTATTGGTATCACCACTTTTTATTTCAAAACCATTTTAATTTTTATTTTTTTAAACATCATTCTGAAAAGAAAAAAAGAGAGAGACAATTTTAACCTTTAAAAACAAGAACAAATGATTATCACAAATTTATAATAAATTAAAGAAAAATATTTTTAAAAAAACCAAGATGAAAAGAAAGAAAAAAATTGTTAAAATATTTATTAAAATATGGATTAAACAAACTTAAAATCAAAATTTAAAAACAAAAACAAAAAAAGTGAAAATACAAATTTAAATATTAAAGAAAAAAATTATAACATAAAACAAAATTTTGATTAACGTGAAGGGAAAAGGGGAGGGAGGGTGAGTGACACGATTCTGAGAATCGCATTCCTCACTCTCTCTCCCCCCTTCCACCCATCCACCACCCACTCGCCACCCCCTTCTCCCTCCTCGCCTCCCTCCCCTCCCCCCTCCCCCGTCATGTTACTCTCCACTCCTCGTCATATCACTCCCCATGCACCCCTCTTAACACTTAACACTTAGTTAAGTATTTACCTCACATCCCTCTCCACTCCCCTCCTCTTAACACTTAAAACTTGTTAAGTGTTAAGAGAGAAGAGTGATGTGAGGGGGACAGGGGAGTGACGTGAGGGGGGAGGGGGGTTCAAGAGGAGGAGGGAGGGGGTTGGGGTGGGGAGTGATTTGATGTGATGTATTAAGTGTTATATGTTAATGTTTATAATATAACAATATATTATATAACATTATAATATAATATAATGGTTTTTTTGTAAGCTAGCACCCACGGAGTTTCAAACCGGTGACCTATCACAAGGAGTGCCTTAACAATACACCCATTCGTCGTTTATTTTACACCTCGTGGGAATAATATAATATGATGTTATATTACAACATTTTTTTTTTAAATGTTTACCATGTTTTCTTTTTCTTTTTCTTTTTTTTCCCAAAATAGGCTTGTTTCTTTATTCATTTTTATTTTATTTATTTTAACATTTGTGTAAAGTTTGATTTGTTTAATTTTTTTCTCTCTAAAAAAATTTAAAATTTTCCAGGCAAATGTAACTTGACAAAGGAAAGGGTGGCCATTGGTAGCACATTTTTTTGAGTCACAGGTTGATTTTGGCCTTTTCATTGCAAAGACATCAGTTGTTAAGGATACAACACCAAAGAAGTTGTAATTTTAGCCCTCAATTGGGGTTTGATTGCAATGAAACCATGTTCCACTTCCTGGGTAGCACCACTTTTCAATTTGGGGTTTTTTTGTGTGTTTTTGACGCAAAAATATGAGTTTTTATGGCTAGAGTTCTCATTCTAATTACTTATTTCTAGTTCTATTGTATACTGGGTTAAGGATGAGAATGTATAAATATTGATATTTTTGAGTGGATTACCTTTATTTTATAGAGACAGACTTTGGCTTGATGAACCCAAGACTCTTGAAGAAGAAATTCAAAAAAAAAATGCATGTATGACCAAAGCAAAGGAAAGGATGATTTGCAGAATTTTTTGAGAGATACGAAGAGAGGCAAACAAAATTAGAGAAAAAATGGATTTAAGCCACCATTCTTCATGAACCAGTCAAATTCATATCAGCAAAGCAATCCAACTCAACAGGGACCCCGGATGGTACAATATTGATAAAAATGAACAAGGAAACAACTCAAGTGTTGTAGATGTGAAGAAGATCATATGTACATATAGTTTCCTCGTAAGGGAGACACAATGAAGATTGTGCACAACATTCAAGAAATAAGTACAATAGAGGATGTGGCTAGAGACATTCCCGGAATCTACGTAGCCTTGGATAATATACATGTAAAGCATTAGTCCAATATGATTGAGGTTGAAGGTAATATTTCTAGTCAACCTATTGCCATTTTAATTGATTTAGGGGAAATTCATAGTTATATTGTTCCTAATCTGGTTGAAATATTTTAGTTAAATAAAAGTAATCATGGTTGGTTCAGTTGGTTGTTGGAATCAAAAGAAAACTCAATTAGATAATAAAGGGTTGTCTAGTAGATACGAATAGACTCCATACTTTTGAATATTTCAACATAATATTTGTTCATATGATGTGCTTATGGGATGGATTGGATGTATGCACATCACATTATTTTGGATGGCGATAACAAGACTCTCACTTGTCTTGATGAAAAAGGAGAGAAGAATATAGTGAAAGGAATTCCAAGGCCTATTTCCATAAGGTAGATTTCAATTGTGTAGTTAAAAAGGTGTTTCAAGAAAGGATGTTAGTTGTATGTAACTCATGTGGAGGATCCATAAAAGTATAAAGGCCCCAGCTTGGAATACTTTCTAATATTACAAGAATTCATAGATGTGTTTGATGAAATACTAGGACACTTAGGAGTTTGTTAAGATTAACTCGGTATAATATATCTTTACGTAAAGTGTGTTTCTTTAGTATAAATTTGTAGATATGTAATCCGACAGTCATGGCATGTTCTAGACATAGAACGATATGATGGTTCATCCTCACCTCGAGGTTAATGACCATTGATCTATGAATTAACACCCAATAGTCTATGATATCTATTTAAAGAGCATGGAGGGTCATTTGCTCGATGAACAATTGTGAGAAAATTTTTGTAAAATTTATTTTCTTTTGCATAATATTATTTCCTCAAGTAGATATTTGGCTTGGTTCGTGGACTCTTCCCTCTTCGAGGATTTTAACCACGTAAAAAAATCGGTGTGTTGATTTTTTATCCTTTTGTGTGAGCAGCTTGCTTTTTGTTGTATTTCCATATTTTTACCCTTATGGGGGTTTTCTTTACCACATATGCTCTTTGTTGAGCACTTTGCGTGAACTTAGTGAAATAGAAACAGTGAGAGCACTTACATTTTCTAGGTACACTAACCAATGACCAAATCCAAGAAATTTCAGTTTCATAATTTCATTTTTTGTTTTTGTGTAGTTGTGTAAAGTGTCTTATAGGCCAAACAACAAGGTTTTATGGGTAGGCATGCTCTTCTAACAACAACAACCCCATTCTCCCTCATAATAGTACTAAATCTTTTGCTTATCTCACTTGGTTGAAAGTTACATTGAAAAGAAAGAGTCCTTGGATTCATGTCATTCTTTTTGTTACTTTTTTTAAAACTGTTCATGGAACTTTAAGTTATAAAGTAACTATATTGTAAAAGTGCTCCCCTCTTGTTTCATAAAAGTGGGTCACTTATTTTGAAGCAACTTATTTACAAGTGAACTTATAAGAAAATTTAGTAAAGGGGGGGGTATTCTTTACTACATTATTTTCTCCCATCATCACATGAACCAACCTTTTCCTACCAAGTGGCTCCTTGGCTTTTTTTTTATGCTTTTCTTAAAAAGGGCATAGATTTGACATCCAGAGTTTGTTTTATGTGCCATTTTTTAAACCACTTATTTTTCCGAGATCTTTGCATATAGACCATTAGCTTTTAATTTTAAATCCATATTACTTGTGTATTTCTATTTCTCCATGTGATATTTTTCTTACCAATACCAATTGCTTCTCATGGAAAGTCCATATGGAGGATGTCCTACAAAGTAGGGAACTTTACCGGATAACCTTGGGAAAAGAAACACAATTTACCTAAAGATACATTATACCAATTTGATGTTAACTAAATTCTAACGTATTAATATGCTAACATCCACTCTTAAGAACAACTTGGGATATGATTGAAGGATTTACAAAGGTGACACCATAGGACAAGGAAGGAGGCATTAGAGCCTATTGGTACACTATTATCATCATCAAAAAAAGACGGAGTATGAACACTATTAAGGAAGTTGGGAGTAGAATATGTCACATGCATCTAACATGGATGGCAGGCCATAGATGAAAAAAACATCGAATTAGGCTTGCAAGATGATATATTTTCATCAAATCTAACATCTCTTCTAATAATTATATCATCGAATTTTGGTTGAAGAACTCTATAACCTCTTACATCTTCAGAATATCCAACAAACATGCAATTTCCACTCTTATGCTTTAATGATTTCCATTTTTCATTAGGAATATGAACCCATGCTTCACTACCAAACACACGAAAGTGGCTGACATCTAGTTTAATATTACTACAGGCTTCTTCTGGTGTTATATATTTTAGAGCTTTGGTGGGAATATGAATAACTATGTAATTGGCACAATTAATGGCTTCAACCCAAAATTGAAGACTTAATCCCTTACCTTGGAGAATACAATTAGCTATCTCTTTTAATGTGCAATTCTTTCTCTTGGCAACACCATTTTGTTGCAGTGTGTATGGAACAATATGTTGCATTTGAATTCCCTATGTAGTGCAATAAGCAGTAAATTTTTTGTTTAAATATTTACCTCCATTATCTGTTCTTAACTTGTGTATTTGATAGCCACATTGTTTCTCTATAATGGTCTTGTAGGACAAAAAAATCACTCTTAAGTTTTAAGATGGAAACCCAAGTGTGTCTGGAGAAGTTATCAATAAAATTTAAGAAATACTTGAAGCTACAAAAATAGGCAAAAGGAATTAGACCACACAAATCACTGTGAACATGCTGCAAGGGGGATGAGATGTGCCAGGAGGAACATTTTTCAAAACTATACTTATGATGTTTGTTGAGAACACACCTAGGAAAAACACCATATATGCAAGAGATGAGAGGAAGACCAACCACCATTTTTTGATTACAAAGTTGTTGCAATGAGAGATAGTTTACATGACCAAATTGCTCATGCCAAAGTTTGCTCAAGTCATTGCTATGAGGAATAAAAGCTAAGGAAAAAGGTTATGACCCAAAGTTGTTGAATCTATACAATCTAATAATATCATCAACAATTCCAATAGATAGGACATGTTTAGGATATTTGAAATCCTTGATTATAACTTGGTGAGGTGTAAATGTTACAGTCTTACCTTCACTAGAATGCATGATTTGATTTATTGACAACAAATTACAGGAAATTATTGGAACACATAATACATCATTGAACTGACCGTCATCTAGTTGAACTATTTCTTATCCTGCAACATTAAGATTTCTATCATCACCAACAAATATTTGTTTGGTTTTACATTCATTTAGAGTTGAAATATGGCTTTATCCTTAGCCATATGATAAGATGGCCTAGAACCATTGAGTCACACATTTGAATAAGAGGAAGAAGATTCATTGAAGGAGATCCCAAAAGCACAAAGTGCATGTCCATGAGTTGTAGTGTCAAAATACAAATCAAGGTTGATGTTATGCTTCTTCATTGTTGCTTCCAAGGATGCCACCTTCTTGAAACACTTGGATTCCACATGACCATATTTCCCTCAAAAATTGCATGACGCTCAATCTTCTTATCTTTTGATTTGGTTCTCTTGTCACCATTAGAAGGATGAGTTGGATGAGAGAGTTTGGGACCCTTATTTTTATTATTATTGCAAGAATGTTCCTTCTTGGGATTCTTGATTTTGTTCTTTTATTGTGCCACTAAGTCTTTGCTAGATGTATTAGAAGTGTTGATTAATCCAAGATGTAAGCATTTATCTTGCTCTCAGATCAAGGAATCAAAAAAGGATTCAAGAGTGGGTTCTACATAGTGAGAACCTTATGATCTTGGCGGTGATCCCAAAGATCAAGTAAAACATATTCATGGTTTCAGGGAGCCTCTTCTCTTTTGGATCAAGTTTTAGAGAATCACGATCCAGAGACATTTGTAGAAGCTTCAAGCAATCCAGACTAGGACATAACTATGGATGAAGAATATCGTTCCTTAATGGAGAATGATACTTGGGATCTTGTACCTCTTCCAAAAGGAAGAAAACCTGTCATATGTAAATGGGTATATCAAGCTAAGTATGCATTTGATGGAACTGTTGAAAGACTTAAGGCATTGTTATTTGACATAGGATTTTCCCATGTTGAAGGAATTTACTACAATGAAACCTTTTCCCATGTCACTAAAATGAAGTCCATCCTCCTTTTTCTTGCCCTTTCCACCTCACATAAATGGGAGTTCCATCAAATGGATGTCAAGTCCGCCTTCTTCCATGGGGATTTGCAGAAAGAAATTTACATGGAAAAAAATCCTTGCTATGTTTAGAATGAATCTAGCCTTGTATGTCACCTTAAGAAATCTCTATATGGCCATAAGCAAGCTCCTCGGGCTTGGTATGCCAAAATGGACAACTTTATCCTTAACACTATTTTTTCTGGATGCCATTTTGACCCCAATGTCTCTACCGAGAAAGTATGGATGTGTGTTTCTATAGTATGAATTGGTCTGCATTTGTACATATGTAATTCATCGGTCACGATATGTTCTAAACATAGAGTGATAGGGAAGTTCAACATCACCTCGATCTTAACAACCATTGATCCATGGCTTAACACCCGATTGGTCCATGATCTCTATTTAAAGAGCATGGAGGGTAATTTTCTCTATGTTCGATTGTGAGACTTATTGTAACATTTCTGATCTTTTTCAAAATAATATTGCCTCAAGTATCTATTTAAGTAGGGCCATGGAGTGTTTCCCTCTTAGATGGTTTTAACCATGTAAAAAAATTGGTGTGTTAATATGTGATCTACTTATGCGAGCAATTGCTCAAGGTGTTTGATCTTTTGGAAATATGATGTGTTAGTCAAACAGTTTGCCACCTAAAATAGACATTGATTTCTCTATTAACTTGGTACTTGGAGCTACCCTATTTTTCAAAATTCCTTACAGAATGAGTACACCTGAGTTGAAGGAACTATAGATGCAATTGGAAGAGTTATTGAGGAAAGGATACATATGCCCAAGTGTGTATCCTTGGGTAGCACTAGTACTCTTTGTAAAGAAGAAGGATAAAACGTTGAGGTTGTGTATTGACTTCAAGCAGTTAAACAAAGTCACTGTGAAGAATAAATATCCTCTTCCTAGAATTGATGAATTGTTTTATCAACTTAAAGGAGAAAGTATTTTCTCAAATATAGACTTAAGATCAAGCTATCATTAGGTGAGGATAAAGGATGGGGACATCAGTAAATCAATTTTCAAAACCAGATATGGTCATTATGAGTTTGAAGTGTTTCCATTTGGGTTAACAAATGCACCAGCTACCTTTATGTGTTTGATGAATGAACTATTTAAACAATATTTAGATAAGTTTGTCATTGTATTCTTAGATGACGGTCTTACTTATTCAAAATCAAAGGAGGAGCATGAGGAGCACTTGATATTAGTAATGCAAGTTTTAATAGAGAATCAACTTTATGCTAAGTTGAGTAAATGTTCATTTTATCAGAAGCAGGTTCATTTAGTATTTTGGACACATCATATCTGAGGAAGCGATAGCATTAGATACAAGGAAATTGAAACTATCATGGGATGGAATACACCCATAAATCTATCAAAGGTAAGGTCATTTATGGAACTGGATGGAAATACCCATATCTCATTAGAATTTTTACAAAAGAATCTAGATATGAGACTGTCAATTTTCCATTTTCCATTGCCTAGAATCCCATTAACATGCTTCTACTTTGATTAGAAAAATCAATGAGGTTAAACAAAGAGGTAGTGAGACTAACAGAAGTTCCCAGAAGGCCGCAATATATAAAAATTATGACACTAGTGATTTTAATATTGGTTTAATTGTGGCTCAAAACCTTGTAACTCACGTTGATGCTTGTGAAGATGCCAAGTAGTGTTGAGGCATCCAGGTCTATGTTAGTCACAATAAATAGAGTTATTGGAATTATTACATAAAATACATTGGAAACGTTTGAAGCCTTCAAGCTTATTTGAAGAGGATAGGTATGTTAAGTTCTGTATCTTAGCACCACTATTATGTCCCCAACAGGGGACATACATACATACATACATACATCCACATATATATAGATATATATATCATTGACCCCCTATTAATTTTTATTGGCTGTAGGATGATGATGTCATCCTCGTTTTTCCATCCCCGGGAGGGGGAGGTAGGATGACGTCAGGTATTGCACACAGAACAAGCATGCTAAGCACCGAGCTTAAGGCTCCAAGTCCCATCACCTAGAAACAAGTCATTCTTGAGCCTGTCACCTAGAAGGAAGGCAACCGTGCTGCTTTTGAAACCTCATTGCATGCAGTTCAGGTGGAGTATTTTGGCGGGCTCTCTCATGCTCAAGGTTATGTCAGTAGTCTTGCTCAATCATCAGTGGGTGTTGTTCTATGAAGTTCGATCCTCCCCTGGTGGACCTTTGCAACTCAACTTCCAGGTTTTTCTCTCTTGCAGGAGATCATTTGAGGGCGACCTTCTCCTTTACCTAGTGCAGGTCTTGGTAAGGTGGAATAAGAGATGTAAATGATGGAAACATTGGTATCTTTGAATAGCCATACATATCGAGGAATGGTTTTTTGTTGCATGTGTTCATTGCATACAACATGTATCCTCCCAAGGGCATCTCCCTCTCTCTTGTTATTTGATGTTTTGTTGCAGGTAGTCGTGGTTCTAAGAGCTTTCCAAGATAAAACCCTCTCTCTCTTTTCAGTAGAGTGCATGAGTTTCTTCACATAATAACCTTGATTCATGTTCCCTACTATCAATTCCTACAATATGCCACTTAATATAAGTTTACCAGTGTTGTCAATACTAAAATTTGATTCTTGAGAGGTCACATCCCCAAAATGTTCGATTGCTCATACCTTAAATAAGATTTCACCATTTCTATTATTTCTTCTCCATAGTTCGTAGAGAAAATTGACTATAAATCGTGTTCTCCTTCAAATATTGTCAAAGGCTCTATGGATTTCCCATTCCACGGAAGGACAACGATTGAAGGTCAAGTGTTGTTTTTTTTTTAAATTTTATTAAATCGTAAATATACCTTTTTTTTATCTCAACCAACAGGCACTACCCCGAACTGATGCACATCGATCTCACCATACAAGGAGTGTGTTTACTTAGATAAATTTTTCCCTGGCCATCTCTAATGTGATTGATGTCTCGAAGAATCCATAGTTTTTTTTTTTGTCATTGTTAATAATTGATATTGATTTGTGGATAAAATATTCCTCTTAGCAAAACGATATCAGAGCAAGGACAAAGTGCCTCCTATGGCCCAGGAAAGCCTCAAATACTTGCAAATTTTTTTATCACTAAGAAATGAAAACTATCAAATAGATCGAGTTGGAAACACATCAACAATTAATTGACTAGAAAATGGTGCCAAAGAGGAAGAAAACAAACATTTTATAGGTTTAATTTAGTGATATAAATATTTTATTTTCTAGATTTTGTTTGTATATAACGAATCATTGTTGCAACAGATCTTTTTCCTTCTTTCCTTCAATGCAACACTGAACCGGTGGCTCCACCATAATTCTATTATTTCCAAGGATATTCGAACTTGGAAAAGGCACGAAAAAACACGTTTTTGCTTCTTTCGTTAGGTAATTAAAAAATTTCATGATGGTAGATTTATAATGGATAATTTTAAATGCTTGAACAATTAAATTAGGTGCTACTTACTAGATATTTTATTTGAGAACTTATGATAGGAAGAAATGCATTGCTTGAGCTTGAGATGAGTTGAAGGAGAACACAAATTACAGGAAGATTAAAATTTGGGTTTATATCCTTGTGGATTAATATGAGCATATGATAATAGTGCATCCATAACACTCAGAGGGCCCTAGGAAAATATTATTTTTTCATTGGCTCTTTCCTATGATGCTAGGATTACCCGTCTAAGCAACATTGTAGTCTTGGAGAAAATATTATTCTCAATAATAACACTAATAATGCCAAAAGGTGGAGCATATCCTCGAATAAAGCAGAGGACACAACACATAACATCAATTTGAGCATTGCACAAGAAGAGTTTGGTAAAAATGTGCTCCACCATATTTAGAAGACCTTGGAGAGGAGCTATGCAATAGACATATATGTCGAGGCTTACTATTGGTCTAGGAAATAATATCCCTAGGCCTTGACCCAAATTCATGTCATAGAAACTACGATTCAGTTTCATTATACATATTATATTTGAGAAGTTACCATTCATCAAAATTTCAGTACCTAATTTCCTTATCGACACTCTCAATTTCTCACATAGGAGGAGGATAGATCATTAAATACTAATATTAATATGGTGGGCTCATTATATTTTGTAGAAATGACATAGAAAGGATTATTGACTTCTTTAAACCTTAGCTTTCTATTTCTTAAAAATCCCAAAGAACTCTAAGCCACTATCTAAGTTTTATCATTGTTAAAATTATGTTTTATAGATTTAATTATATTTAAATTTCATTAAAAGAATGACTTTTTTTTAATAGATTCTATTTATGATTTTAATAATGTGTAGTATAATATTCTTGCAATCTTTCTTAATATAGTATAGTCCAAAGTAAAGAAACAACATTGATTATGGTCTTCCAAAGCAAATAAATCTAATTTTTTTATTAAATTTTGTAAACAAAGTTATAGTACAATTCTTTGTATATTACTAAACTGTACAGTAATACCATATCTATATCAATAGATTTTTTAGCTTCATGGTCTATAAAATTGTGTCCCTTTCCTTCACCAATTCACAATTGACAACTCTACACTAAGATGGTGGGTCAACATGAGTCCTACTCTCTTTTGCTCCTTTACTGTAGAAAAATAATTTACATGATCTTCTCTCTTGCATCTTCTTCCTTGTTTTGGTTTTTGGCAACAATATCTTGCACAAGCTCGAGCTTCGAAAGGCTTAGACAAATCCTTCTGTGAATATTTAGCCCACCTATGCATCCTATTCTTTTGTCATATTATATGCACATAAAGGATCTTCATTAAATCTTATATCATCATGCAGAAAAAAAAAATGGAGAATTTTCCTCACCTTCGTAATTAAATCAGAAAATGAACAAACCTTTATGGCGAGAAAACTTCTTGACATTATATGTGAAGCTTCCTAAAAAAACTAATCCAACATTAAAGTGCTGAAACATTAATGCATCCATCTCAAATTTATTAATGGTATTGACATAATAAATTGTCCTTCATTATTTTAGTTTTATTTATTATCCTATGAAATTTATGATTATTAGAATTGGAACTAATTTCTTAATGATTCTTGGAAAAGCACAAACTTTCCTTCTGGTTTTGTTTTGAATTTGATCAGTCTGCTAACCAATTGATATTGTACAATTATAGCTTATTTGGCTGCAATCACAAATGGAGGAACACAATTATACCTTTCCCAATCTGCTTTGCTTTGTTTTTCCCACCATCCCGTAAGTGCCATATCTCAATTCCTCGATAAATTCATACCGATCCATTTCTCTATTGGAAGGTCACTGGAAATAACAAAGGTCAATCGATCCATTTCTCTATTGGAAGGTCACTGGAAATAACAAAGGTCAATAGCTCATAACACTATTAGTATTATTCAATCTGAAGCCTGGTCACGCCCTGGATAGAAATACTACAAGTTGTGGTATTACAACTCACATGGCACAACTTTCATCAAAGAATGTCTTAAATATGCACCAACAATGCTGGTTTTTTAATTGACCTCCATCGATTATCCACGACTCCAAGCAAATAGCTCCTCCCTACAACTTTCTGCAAATAGAATAGTTGGCAATGTCAAATACATTGCCACCATGTGACTCTTGTATTATATTATTATTGTTATAAGTTTTGGGGTACTTAAAAAAAATTACTAACACAAAGCCTAAAAGATATTCATTTAATTTGTATCTCTTGCTTAGCTTGTTAAAAGAAGAAAAACATACTCTCACTTTGTTATCAAATTATTAAAATGAAGAATGCAACAATATATTTTTTAACAATGAAATGGTTCGTTGGTCGAGATAGATGGATTTCATTCCATCCACCTGGGTTCAATTCCGTTGAGACATCTTCTGGCTTGGATGACAGACTGACGGTTTGCTCGACCTACCATCCACGATATGTGAGGAAGTTTGTTGATATTTCCCATACATGTTAGCTTTCCTTGATTCCTTCGAAATAGCAAAAAAGTGATTTTTACACCCCTATATATGAAAGAGTGGTCTCTTTAAATATTGCTCAAATGTGATTACCAGATTTGTTCTTCTGTGATAGACATCGATTTACATGATAATATAACTCACAAGGTTAATAAAATTAAAAATATTCAACGCCATTTGTAACCTCTTATAAATTTGCACTTAAAAAGATAAAATTAATGCTAATACAAATTTTTAAAGATAAAATGAATGCTAATAAAATTTTTAAAAGATAAAATTAATGTTAATAAAATTTTAAATTTTTTTATTGTTATTTATAATTTCTCGCAAATTTGTATTTAAAAGATAAAATTAATGTTAATAAATTATGTTAAAGTTTAGAAACATTTTAAAATTAATGTTAGTAAATTGTATTAAAGTTTTGAAACATTAAAAACCTTCAAATATTTCAACTTAATCAAAATAAAGTAAAAATTATATTTTTAAATAATTTTATAATAAAACAAATCTAAAGATATATTTGAATTTAATAAAATAAAGTAAAAATTATATTTTTAAATAATTTAAAAAATATTATAAATAATTTTATAAAGTAAAAAAAACTAAATAAGTTATAAATAATACAACACTCTTAAGTAAATAATTGTAATTGTGATATTGAATCATTTAGAAGAAATCATTTAACCACAAACCACCTTGTTATGTTTAGGATCATTGCAGAGGATTGTCGTAATAATAAGTCAGACCTTTTTTGTTGCTTTGTGGACTTTAGGAAAGCTTTTGATATAGTGCCTAGAAATAACCTGTGGAATAGGCTAGAGGAGCTTAATGTTCCTTGTGAATTGAGAGTTGTCACAATAAGGTTATACGAAAAGGTTATTGCCAAGTTTAAGAATAACGAGGGCTAGTCAACAGATATAAACTGTAATATTGGAGTTAAGAAAGGTTTCCCCCTCTCCCCTACCCTTTTTGGCATTTACATCGATAAACTAGAAAGGTGTTCAGAAGAAGTAGGTTGTGCTGGCACGATCTTAGTTGGGATAGTTATCATCCTCTTCCTTTATGATGATGATATTGTTCTTATGGAAAGGTGCCCCTTTGATCTCAATAAACAATTAAGAATTCTCAAAGATTTCTTCTATAACACGGGTATGACTGTTAACACCGACAAGACAAAAGTTATGATTATAAAATCTAAGAAAAATGCCTACGCAAATTTCATTTATGATAACAATAAATTGGAGGAAGTGACTTCTTACAAGTATCTTGGAATTGATATTCATCACAAGCTAATTGGAACCACAACATTGAGAAAATGATTAATGGAGGATGGAAATTTTATTTTGGTCTTGAAAATAATTGTAAATCAGCCAACGTGGTCATGTGGAATAAAAAGAAGTTCCTATTTGAAACTCTTGTCATCCCCGTTATCTTATACGGTTGTGAAGTATGGGGGTGCAACATTTCTAGAGAATCTTGGAGAAAGATTGAGCAAATCCAGAAGCGCTTTATAACTTATAACCTCAAAATTAAAAGCAACACACCTTATCATATTCTCCTCTTAGAAGTGGGTCTTTCCCCCATTGGGAGTATGGCTATGACTAGGTACCTAATGTACAAACACAAGATAAATACCACGGAAAACGACAGACTTCCTAAAATTGCTTTAAATTCAATTCAAAACCAATTACGCCTCAAGCAAAGTTGGTGTAAAGATACGATGGCTTGGTTAGACCATTGGGCATTGTTGAAAATGACACTTTGCAGAGTATCGTTATGTCAAAAATATTATTTCTTATAAAATTTGGTCTCAGTGGTCGATCGACCTTCCTCCTCCTCCTCCTCCTCCTCCTCCTCCTCCACGGTATGGTTAAATTTTTTAAAATGTTATTTTATGAAATATGGATAATATTAAAAATATTGTTATACTTAAATGTGGTGGGAGAAAGATTTAAAAGTTAAGAGAAAATTGAGGTACTATAAAGAGATCTTAAATTGTCGTGCATACACCCACATTAAATCTCTGTTTCAAAATATTTGTTACAATACAAATCTTTCTATCTCCTCAAAACTAGGATCACTTAGAGATGCTTCTCTTTAACCGTTTTGAACAAATGAATACAATTTTAAAACAATCTAAATAATTTCTTTCTTTTATTTTATTTTAATGTGGGCCAGACCAAATTTACTCTCAGTGGAGATTAACCATCATCATAATCCTTTAAAATAAGATATCTAAATCTTCCAAAATAATTTTCTTTTTAAATTAAAATAAAATTTAATTTAAATTCGTAATTTAATTAATAATAAAAATTTTGTTAAATTTAATTTTAAATATATAAAAAAGTTAAAATTAAATTATTAAAATTCCTTTAAAACTATTTTTAAATAAAAACATTCTTCCAAATTAATTTAAATTTAATTTAAATTGATAATAAATACTTATAATTTAATATTCAATATAAAAATACCCTCACAAATGACCACCACACACATATAATATTTGTTTTTTTAATATGAAATATTTAATAAAATAGTTACAAGTTCCTTACTTTAAAGTTTACTTAAAATAAAAAACAAATTTAACTTCTTAATTATTTAACTCAATTTACGTATCATATATGTAACCATTACACCACTATAAATAAAAAGTAATTAAAACCAATAAAATTAAAAAATAAATTATAATTTATGTAAGCTTAAAAAATAAAAAAAATTAAATTAAATGAAAAATAATTAAAAATTTTAAATTATTCAAAATAAATTAATTTTGAATGTAAGAAATTTGAGATAATTTTTTTTGCACTTCTAAGCAATCACATTCAGTTACGGTTTTACATTCTTTAAAGCCACCGACAGCTTTATATTTTCCAGAGTATGTACATAACCTACTTTCCTTGCATAAATTTACATCCTCCACGGTTTTGAATTTATAATATTTTTATGAAAAGACACCGACCTGACCACTATAAGTCAAATAATAAACCCAACAGATACAGACCCATCATGCCGCACATGAGCCAAATAATAAACCCAACAGATACAGACCCATCATGCCACCCATGTGAAGATTGGGTTGGACAATGATGATCAAATCAAATGTTATTGAATTTTATTCCTAAACAGGAAACTACGCCTCATACCATTCACCTTTCGAGCATCTCTCCTACGATGAAATACAATACCATAAACCATCTCGTACAATGTGCAGTCACTCCTGGAAAATAAAATCATGAAACCCAACATAATGTTGGAAAAGATTTCAATATTTCAGTGCAGAAGGAAATGAAAAACCCATAAATGGGTGAATGTTTATAAATTAATGCTTTAACTGATCCACCTAACCAATAAAAAAACAGAATGTATGCATTCATCCACATTTAAAGTAGACACCATAAAGCAACAGGATAAGGATGGCTTTCCAAAGTTACCACCCAATTTGTTCAAAGAAATTCATAAATAACCCTAAACCTGTATGATGTCACCGCCATTGTAATATGCGAAATCCAAGAATATACAACAAGAAGTACTGCGAAAAGATCCCTTTAGTCCCTAAATAACTAAACAGTGAAGTAAGAAAACCGTACAGCAAATTAAAAATAGTCTGCTTCTCGTCCAGAAAATAACATTCTGGACAAAAACCCATACTCATAATGTGATATACGTAAAGACTGTGATAGATCTCAAAACATATAAGAAGGAAAATAACAGTCGCCTCCACCAACGCATCATACGGAGCAGAAAGCACCCGCCATCCATCTCAGTAAAATTGAGAGGCCAAGAAGGGGATCAAGGAGGCGATAAGGCCGGTGAATAAGGAGGGAACGAAGGCCATTGAAGCAGCACCCGCTTCCATTGTCGGACTAGGAGATGCTGCCGTCATCTCTGCTTCTGCCGCTTCCGCTCCCAGCATTATCATCAGAGCGAGCAAGAGAGCTACAGATGCGTACTTGTCTGTGCCTGCCATTCTTGCTCACACTTGCAACGCAGATAGTGAAAAGACCAAACCCTAAGCACAACCGTTGCCGAAGAAATGTGAATCTAATTAGACGGACCACCCTAAATTTGAAGCGGCAGTATTTCTTTCTTTCCGTTAGAGAACTCTGAACAAGAGAGATGTAAGTGCACAGATCCAGAGTCGCGCATATTAATAGTTTTCTAGCGCGCAGAGGGTAAACCAAGTGGTTTGCATAGGCTTTGGTCTCCGTCAGTCATGGTCACGGGGTTCATTCCCGTGGGATCGTAGAACTCGTTTCTAACAACACTGGAATTTAGGGAACATATTTATCTGTTGTGAGCTCCACATAAATAAAAATTGCATCGTGTGAACATATGGTTCACTGATTTTCGGGTGGCAACGTGTAAAGATTTCGTTCCGTTATTAAAGGTTTCAAACATACTACGCTGAGTCGGGTCCCTCGTCCCAGAATCCCACCTCACGCGGGAAACAAATATAATTTGATTACGGCAAAGCAAAAGAAGTACGGCAATTATTTATTTTCTTTCACTATTCTACAAAGTAAAGAAACATGACCTTTAAAGTTGAATATACTAAGTACCTCTTCCACCGACTATCCTTTGGTTACCATTCGTTCACCGTCTATATTTTCCTGTGTTGAAATTTCACATATTCTTACTAGGATAGCTACGAAGCGGTATAAATTTGTTTTATGACTTTCCATCGATGATTATTTATTTTCTCTTTTCCCCTTAATTCAATGTATTTTAAAGATTTTGTTATAAATTTTGGAATTTTTTTCATATTTTTATTTTTATTTGTTAGATATAAAAGTTAGGTCGATGTATTTTAAAGATTTTGTTGTAAATTTTGGATTTTTTTTCATATTTTTATTTTTATTTGTTAGCTATAAAAGTTAGGTTGATTTGTTGAGAATAAATATTTCACAATCTCTTCTATGAAGTCTTTCTATTATATGTTTATCAATGATTATATTACTATAAAATTATTTGATGAATAATTATATTACTATAAAATCATTTGATGAGTATAAACATATAATCAATTTTTTTTATGTAAATCTTCATATTATATATTTTGTAACACTAAATATATAACTATTTTTAAACTAATATATTAAAATATTTTTTATTAATTATTATAAATCATCCTTTAAAAATATAACTATTACAAATTTTTTTTTTTAATGTAAATCTTCATGCTATATATTTTGTAACATTAAATATATAACCATTTTTAAACTAATATGTAAAAATATCCTTTATTAATTATAATAAACTATCTTTTAAAAATATAACCACCAAAATTTCCTTTATCACCTTCAATCTCCACTAGTAATGATTTATCCTCATTCATGATTCCACGTATCTAAAAATAAAAATAAAAAATTAAATGAATTGAAGTCTAATCGCATATTAAAATTTGGTGAATGTTTAAATGATATAACCTAATTTTATTCATAAATAAAGGATTGTTGCACATAATTAAAGCATAACTTCTTGAATTATGAATATCTTGAACTCAATGCTAAATCACACATTCCAAAGAAAAAAAATGCATTTTTTATTCCAAAAAAGAATGAAAACCATATTCTTTGGATGTTAATTCTGAACACAATACAAAAACTGTGTAAGTGAGGTATAAACAACCTATCAGGTATAACCTTCATAAAGTAGGAAATAACCATTTGAAAAACAAGCCTTCATCAATTGTATTCACACAAACAGTATCATTATATAGTACAAAGAAGAATGACACCTCATGAAGAGATTTTCTGTAAGAAATCTTAGATCCATATTACTTAGTTATCATTTAGGATAAATGAATAATATCCTAAATATAAAAAAAATATAAATAAAGGTGACATATAAACTATGTGATGCTTGTTACATAAACTACTTACCCCATCCCAAAGAGGTGGGTCATCATAAGTCCATAAAGTCCATAAGTTATGACCTTATATGTCTTCCAAATATCATCATGAATAAACTACATAAAAGAAAGCATTAATATACAAAGTAATATATCCCAAATGAGAAAAACTAATTCAAGGAAATCATGCTTTATGTAGCTATAAAATATTAAGAGAAAATTACATGCTTAAACTCTTTCACAAAAAGTAGACCAAGATTTAGAGTTAAACCTTCCTTAGAAAGAGAATATGCCACAATTTTCATCTCCCTAAGACATGAACGTAGATGATTTTAGTGAACAATTGGGAGTTTTTCTTGACTAATCCGCTAATGTCCAAAGTGATATAAAGAGAATATAATTTTAATTGTTCAATCCTTTTAATGAGCATTGTTGAGTCTCCATAAGCCTATAATTGATCTTTAGAACAATGTGAATAGCAAGTAACTCAACATGGTTGTTTGAGCATCTTCCCATTTTTTGTTTGATTTGTACATAGTGTTGATCATTCATATATATATAACACCTCCAATACCACAAAAATTCTCATCTCCCTTGAAAGATCTATCAAAGAAACCCTATGAAATAGTCTTTTCCACCACTAATTCCCCAACCACTCTATTCTTTGGGACTTTTTCTTTTGTTCGAAAATACTATGAAATGGCACAAATATGTGTGGAAACATAGAAGGATTATATATAGATTTCTTTGAATAAACATGCATTGTGATCTAACTAGATGTTGCATGGAGTAATAAATGGAACAACTCTGAAAATATTCAAATCCTTTCTTTGGAACCATAAATTCATACCTTCCTCTATTGTCCCTCCTTCCCATGCATTGTTAACTCCAAGCCACTAACCTACAGCTTTCTAAACGTGTATAGCAAAGGGACATAGTGAAAACAAGTGGAACACATTTTCTTCCTCATTTATACATAAAATGTACATGCCAAAACCATGTTTGTTTTTCTTTTATGGTAGATACCAAGTAGGAACCCTATTCATTAATGAAAGGCACATAACAACTTTTGCCTCTTTGAAGCCCACACCCTCTATATCTTGGATCACCATGTACTTATCTCTTAATCTTCAACATTTTTAAAGACATTATAACCTAATTTAGCTAAATGATAGCCTACAATCTTATTCATATTCCAAATGATCTCATCTTGATCCTTTCTCAATATCATATGTGCATTCATCAATTCTGAAATGTAATTTGCTAGATTTCAACAAATTCACCATGTAGTCCTAGTTGAACTACATTCAACCAACCCTACTACCAAATGTCAGTTTCCTCATTATCAACTAAATGATTTAAAGTAAACTAACCTCTCCCTTTTAAGTGTTGTATCGGTTTTGTAGGACAAAAACTAGAGTTTCCGCAATCCAAAATAGCATCAAATCCTATCATAACCAATGATCCATTTCGTAACTTCCAAGTTAGGTGATTTCCAATGATAAACAAAGTAAAAAAAACAAAGCGTTCCAATGATTTGAAACATTTTGTTGATTTATTTTGGGTTTATAATCCAATCCAATAGAGTGACAAGGACTATATATTTCTATACTAATCCTTTTCCGTAATCCATCTTTCGAAATTAGGTTCCACAAACTCTTGGAAGCCATAGATTTTCCAAAAAAAGAAATACACTTCAAGCCCCATCCCCCTTCTTATTTGGGCTTTGCTAATAGATGCCATCTTGCTAGATGAAGGCCAACCTTGTCAGTGTTACCTCTCCACAGGTAATCATAACATAACCTTCTATTTTTATTAGAATATTTGGAATGTAAACTAATAAGTGCCAATATATTGGTATTTCTTTTAATATAGCTTTAACTAGTGTCAATTTTCCTCCCCTTGAAAACCATTGATGACACTAGAAATGGGTTCTGTGTTTTATCTTACTAATCAACCACCCCCAATGTTGAATGCCATCGTGATTGGGCTTGAGTATGAACCCTAAGAACTTCAAGCCCTGTTGTAATTCAACCAACCTAAAATGAAGTGCTTGCCTTACATTGTGTTCCATCGCCTCACTCAAACAATTGAAATTGATGAAATACTTAAATATATAAAACTCCATTGTAGTTGCCTTACAATAAAGTTGTTATATTTCGGGGAATTTATTTTCCTCTCCCACTGAACCGTTTCCAAATAGGAGAACATTGTCCACAAAGAATAAGTGGGTACAATAAAATCCATGCCCCCAACTTGAATGCGTTGAATTCTTTTATCCCTCTTTGTTTTTGGTATGGAACTTCTCAATCCCTTTGTCATGATAAGGAATAGATAAGATATATCCTTGGTGTAACCTTCTTATAGAAAACAACCCATATCAAATTCACTATCTACAAATGAAATCAATACGTATCAACAACAACTTCAAGTAGAGTCAATATGATGGGTCATATGCAATATAAAGATTAAAAAAAAAAGAGTAGTGTACATTTATTCTACATTTTCGACTTTACGGGGGAGTTTTGGTCGAAATCGCGTATTTTGTTTTTGGTAAAATCTAAATTTCTATCTGTTTAAATTGTAATTTTGAATCCATAAATAGATTTAGCACCCTCAAATACCCCCATGACACTCAAATTACGCAATTTCCATAATTAATATATGTGATTTTAAGATATTTTAAAGATTTTTAAGGAAAATGTTGAAAACCTAAAATATTTAAACTACACCTAGAAAAAATGCAATTATTTTCAGGTCCACTATTTTCAGATGACACCTTGTAAATGTGTTTTTCCTTAATTGAAGGATTCAAAGAGTGTGTTTCCTTTGGTCCCTCATCCCACACATGATACATCATTCCCATTTCCGAGTCCTACGCGCTAAACAAATGATTTGATCACGCCAAAGAAAAAGCAGGTATGGCATGGCATCAATCGACGTGCAATTATTTCTTTTGTTTCATTGTTATTATTATTGTTGTTATACGAAGTAAACAAACGCGGGGAAGAGGGCAGCGACTTTATATGTGATAGTAAAGTCAAATACACTAAATTCCTCTTCTACCGACGACCACTCGTTCACCGTCTATATTTTCCTGCGTTGAAATTTCACAAATTAGTATGCCTCCGGAAACTTCTAGGAAATCCATGTGGTTAAGTTACTTTGAAAAATATGACTTATTAGTATGCCTCGAGAAACTTCTATGCCTCGAGAAACTTCTAGGTTAAGTTCCTTTGAAAAATATGACACTGTTCATTTAAGTGTATGATGATTATTCTACTTGGAAAATGGTTGATGCGAGATTATCTTTGTGATGGTTGATGCGATTATCTTTGTGTGCAATGCGGACTATCGAGTTCATATATACTAGTAGTGGTCACCCATAATAGTGTTCATGAGAGTGACGAATGAGGTTTTCTTGGAGTATTTGGGTAATGCTTTGTTGTTACTTATTGAATATCCTATAATAGATAGTGTTCATGAGACTAAGGAATGAGGTTTTCTGGGAGTATTTGGGTAATGCTTTGTTGTTATTTAGTGAATATCCTAGCTTGTTCTATATGAGGAGGAATACTAGGAGCATTTCTGTTTAGTATTGCAAAAGTTGCTAGAGTACTAGTTGTATGCTAAATTGAGTATGTGTGAGTTATTTAAGAAAGAGATTTAGTGCCTAGGGTACATAATATATGAAGAATGATTAAAAGTGGATTACGAGATGATAGAAGTTATATGAATCTAACCAACCTTGGAAAATGCAATTGATGTGAGAAGCTTCCTAGGTTTAACAAGTTATTATCAAATATTTGTCAAAGGTTTAGGATTGAGCTCCTATGGACAACCTTTCATGAGGAAATATTTTAGGAGCTTCAAAGACATACTGGGTGAGCAAGGCTACCAAGGTCTCTGCGCTACCATTGCACATAATTGCTCTACTGCTTCATCCCCTCCTTGATATATTGCTTTTAACCTTGGTAGTGAAGGGCATTGGTCTGTTGGATGATCATATGCACAAATACCACAAACATAAACTTTATTCAGAGGGAATTCTTTTAATGGATGCTTTTTACGACATTTGGAATAAAAAATAGCTAACGCCACATTCTCTTCCTCTTGCCTCTTCTTAGCTGAAAAAGCATCTAATTGCATACTCAGAGTATCAAGAATGTCAGTCTTAAAAATTTCTAAGAGATTACCCAATTATGTTCTTGTTACTCAACCTGGTGAGTTTTTAATAACTTTAGGGAAAGGGCCTTGAGGTCCTTTACTTGTTCGTTCTTGAGTCCACGAATATTTCATGCATAATTCATCAATGTTTTCGAAAGGTAATCGTGAAACATCCCCGTTGCCCATTAAATTAAGTACATTCATTGAATCATAAAAAATCCCTCTTGAAAAGATAAGCTTAATTTATCTAAGTCCAGTTTGTGTTGTTTGGAGCATTGGAGGTAATTTACCGAAATCTCTCAAGGTAGTCTTCTAAGCTCTCTTCTTCTTTCTGAACCATCCTAAAGATTTCCTCTGTTAATTCTCTTGCTTTCCAGTACTCTTAGTATTTTTGAAGAAATACCCTTTTCATTTCATCCCAAGTCCTTATGGTGTCTCCCCATAATCCCATGAACCAACATAATGTTGCGTCCTTGAGGGTAGCATGAAACAGCTTAAGTTTCTTTGCGTTAGAATAATCATAACTTCTACAAAAAATGTCAAATTCAAACAAAAAAGATGTCAAATTCAAACAAAAAAGAATCAGGATCATGACTTACCATCCCATGAAAATGAGGTAGTGCAAAGGGATGTATATTCTTCATCTGCACAATTGCAAGAAGATCAATAATTGGGAAACCAAAGGTTACCTCTTCCACATTGGTACGTGCCTCCTCTCAATGGGTGTGTTTTTTTCCTTCTCCTTCTGCCATGTGTTCTTCTCCGACCAAACTGTGTTGTGTCTCTGGAGATTCTGGTCTAAAAATTACCTCTTTTGTATCCTTCTTTGTTTTTCTAGCAATGATTGCCTCTCTAGTAGGTCCTACCAAAGGATTAAGAGGCTTCATCTTATTAGGTGCTATAGGCCTGTGTTCAGTAGGTGTATGTCCAATTCTACTTGTTGAACCCTTTCTTGTAGATGAACCTTTTGTATGCTTTCCTGCCAATGAGTTAGTAGATACAGAGGTTCTGATAGTGTTGTCGAAGACAACAATTGTAGGTGTTCTACCTTTAAGAATTCTACCCTTACTATCTCTTTCTCAATTCACGCAGTGTTGAAGTCATTTAAATCAATGAAAATAAAATATTTATCAAAACTTTTAACAATTAAATCTTATTTCGAAAAATAATAGCCAATTAAGACCTAGTTCTTTGACACCTCCTCCACAACAGAACCAAAATATTGGGAAAAATAATTGCTTGATTTTACCTTACATAAATTATCAACCAAGATCAATAAACTAATGAGGTGTCATGCAAAGTATATGCAAAACCAAGATCAATTGATCCTATATCTATCACACTTGCTAATCTCCTTAATGGAATACCAAATAGATTGGAAGAATTTACTGAGTCTATGTCCGTCACACTCCATTTTTAATGTTAAGCGTGAGGATTGTTCAACAATATCACAATGTTTAGACAAAAACCTTATCTTCGTAGCCAATTTAAATGGAAAAAGAATAACTCACACAAACAATTCCTTGGCTAGTTACTAGCAAATTGTATGAATTTATTTTGTGTATACCTGACAACCAGGTTTCAAGATTAAAACAATGATATCTGCAAGAATTGTTAGTATTATCAAAGCATTCATGAAACAATTATTCCTATGTATCTGATCAAGAAGATGCATGAAACCAAACTATGCATGGAAGTAAGACCAGATGGTCAAAATATCATAGGTCCAAGTCTTGTGGTCTTTTAGAACACTTGTGGAACTCTGAGGTTAATAATATTTCAAACACTAGGGACACTAAGGGATTCCTTCAATCATTCAAGAATTACAAGTTATTATAAAGAGTAAATCCTTTCATTCGTTAACCTTGGGTACAAGACTGATTCTATTGATTCTAGACTGAATTTGCAACACCAAAAAATATTTATAAATATGAATTATAAATTCAAGAGATGAATCCAAAACATAATCTCAAAACCATAACCACACATCTAAGATGAATCTGGAACAAAACTACAAAACCATAATCATTTTGTCTGAGATGAATCTGCAACAGAATTATAAAACAACAACCATACTTTTGAGATGAATTTGGAAATGAATTAGAAAACAACAACCGCACATTCACAAACTAAACCTACAGTCTAACTTTGCAGATGCAACTTGGAGTAGGGGACCCTCCTGGCCAACCGCACCACAGGAAGATGGAATCATGAAATGAACAGCACCAAGATTCCTATATTAACATTTACAATATCATTACAAAGCCTTAGTGTTCTATATATGCTTTCTATCGATAAGGAATATCGTATTTTATAGTGTCTGATTACAAACTCTAGATCATAAATTAATGGATTTGGAATATATAAGAACATGTTATTTCTATCTTCAGAATACTGAACTATCAATACCAATATCCTCATGACTAGATTCTCCATCATTGTTTTGGATGATATCATGAACAGGGACATGAAATCGTTGGAGCAGAATTGGTCTCTGTCAAGAGAGATCAATCAATTATCTTTTGGTTATTTCTCGTGGAGTCGATTGATTGAGGTTCTTTGACCAAGAAAATAGGACGTGGACCATCCTAGCGTGAATAGAAATATGATCCACCTCATTGATTTGGAGCAGGGGACCCATGACCATCTTAATCATCTTGGGGTGGTTCACAACAATCAGTACGATAGTTATCAAGCTCTTTCTTTGCATAGGAGAACTATTGGATCAACTAGTTCCGGTAGCGATATCAAACCCATCCTGTAGTGATCATGAACTCTCATAGTGCATGTGAGCTACCAGAGCAACTAGTTCCTGAAACGATAAAATTTCTTCTAGGTTTTATTTATATTTATGAAAACTTGCTTAAGAATAAATTCAAATAAAGAAACAGTGAAAATATACAATATTTACAATACCAACATTTTTATCATCATGCACATATAAAGTTGATAATATTTGCTCATAATAACCACTTTGTATATAAATACATATAACAAATTTTATTCATCCATAAAAAGAATATGCAATTATAGTACTTCTCTTTGATAGGTGTGTCTTAGGGTTCTGGAAGAGTTCCATGGGAATAATAGTTCCACGGAAAGAGTTCCATGAGAATAAGAGCTCCATCAAAAGAGTTCCACAGGAATAAGAGTTCCACGTAGAATGTGCAAACCGAATTCGATGAGATCCTTGCTATTAGATAGCCCTAGCCAAGATTTCCTATTGTCCATCTTCTCCGATAATTACTTATCTCGATAATTACTTTCTAATAATTACTTCTCCTCCATATAATGTAAAAATTCTAATTAAATAGAGAATGAAGGGTTATGTTACCAAAAGCAACACCCCTTTATTTTTACATCATAACTTTTGGTTATTACCCAACCACAACATAACTAATTACTTTCAACCTTTTACATTTTCTTCTTATTCCATAAATTCTCTTTAACACATGATTACAAGAATTGATCCATTTCAAGTCTTATTTTTAATTCCTTTTTCATTTATTACATGGGAAAGTTGGTCCGTGACATTCTCCCCTCCTTGAATGGATGATGTCCTCATCATCCTTAACCCCATTTGCATCAAAATTCAGTATGAGATATCCATTTTTTTTAAATAAAAACAATTCAACCTCTATATTTTTTTTAAATAGCATCATGAAATTCACAAATCAACAAGCATCGATAAGTTTAGTATAATATCGAACAAGATCTTATAATAACATAATTAAGACAAGTTATATTAAAAATATGAATACTAGTGGTATTGGCACTATATGCCTCTTATCTTGAATGTCGCCAACTTGTAATTACTGAAAATGCTTTGATATGATTTTCCTTTTCTAAGTTTATGTTTAAATATATATCTTAAATCTAGGTGAATATACACTTCACCTAAATTTCATAAGACTTCATTTCATATTACACACCATGTATTGATATGTTAAGCAGAAAACACATTCCCTGTGAATTTCATAAATCATACAACTTAAAAGAATTATTGATAATAAATTGTATATTTTAAATAAAACAATCATATATAACGTATCATTAATTTCAACAAAAATGAGAATTCCACACTTTACCATAATATGGTACTACTCTCATCACATTGATCCATTTCTTTTTAGGATCTAAGCATACCCCCAACGAATATTTTATTCACATGGACTCAATAATTAATAACAACATAATCATGTTATTAATTACACGATTTAAATGTGTATATCATCACACAATTATCTTAATGAAATGCATCAAACCATATATAAAAAAGAGTCAATAAGTAATTGGAAAACATCCACCTAAAAGTACAAAGATGAAACCCATTTTTAAATACCAAATGCATTTAACGTTCCCAATAACTTCACCACTCATTCCACTATTTAAAACACCTCTCTCTTATATATTCTTTCAGTCAGGCTAAGATAGATCCTTCTAATATTATGATTCCTTGTGAAATTATTTTCTATTCATATAAAGGAGGATCTTCGACATGGTATGACTAACAAACCATTGAGTATTGGTGCAAGATATATTAGAAAATATAGCAAGATGTGACATAATCTTAACATAACATTAGCAAAATCCTCCTGACTTTCACATACCACTAAATTATGTTTTGCAATATATTCACAAATCTCAACCATTCCACCTCTTCCAAAGGTGGGAGTGCTCTCCCTTTTACAAAGAAATGATGGTTAGAGCACAATAATTGGATACTAATTGAATTGGGAAATATACAAATAGATAAATATATCATCTCCTAACTGTTAAATACCCATCCACATATTTCTTAATAGATTTAATACAAGTGGTTTATTACTCGAAATATAGTAATAAAAATCTCTTAACCAATTACTATACTCTTACTTTTATAATAAAGTGCTATTGGATTCATTATTATTAATTTGAATTTAAACTCATTGCTCTTAATAAACCATGCACATGACTTCATATCCTTAACGAATCTAATATGATCTCAAATTGGAATTTCTCTATAACCTTGTGTTTACGGACAATCTGTATGAGTGGACTCAAAGAGATCTCCCTAGTCTAAATGGTTTAGATCTAGAACAAGTGAGTACATAACATGAGTATCTTTCCTAGATCTATTGAAATGCAAGACAAATAAAGAGATGGCTTACCTCAATTATGCAATTCCTCTCTCCTTGCTACTCCAAGGTCCAAGTCTTCATATCTTTAGCTACAAAACCAAGCAAAGCATGTGGAAACAAACAAGTGATACAAGCACATGGATGTGAATTGATCTAGATTAAGAGTCAAAGAGGAAAATTCTAAATATCATTAACACAATAATATGTATTGAAAGAACTTGTATTAAATGTAATAGTAAGAAGCACAAAGGGAGAGATGTTACAACCAAAGCTTTGACGTCATAACCTCCTTCGAACAATCCTAGCCTCCAATATTGAATGCTTAGCCTCCTAATGAATGGAGAGGATAACCTAGAGAAATTACACCAGCATAAGAGTACACTCTATCCTCTCTCCATTGAAAATGGATAGGGAGTTCATATATAGAGAGATAAAGGGATAAGAGAGTTTGAGGATTTATGGGAGAGGCCTAAGGGATCGTCCCACTAGGTAAGGGGATCGACTGCCACCTTTCCAGGTAAGTAGGGATAAGTTTCCACACCATCCAAGCTTCAAGAAGTAGCTTGAAGCTTTTCTTTTTCCATTTTAACCAACTACGACGCACCTTGCATAAGGGAAACATGCACCAGAGAGAGATAAACACATCTTGTACAAAGGCACACTACGTCACCGACACACTCTGCTAAGTTGCAGAGCGTGTCACCTTGAACCTTGATGCACCTTGCTGGACAGCAGGGCGCGTCGGAGTGACAACAAAAGGTTAAAGGGGAAGACGAAAAAATTCTCTTTCAATGTTTTAGCTTAGGGAATTTAGGGATCAGGGCATATAGATGACACATCAGTGATGGTGACGAGATTTTGGTGTAACAGAATTGTTGATGTATTTGTAACTTCAGAAGATATTCACTTGTATATTACATTTGTACTTTATTGTATATCCAACAGAGATGTATTATTCCTCTGATTGGAAGTGTCATCATTTGCATTTGCAAGTGTTGCAAGTTACATTGTAAGTGTTGTCATTTGTATTGATGGGTTATTAGACCACCGGGTCGGCCCTAGTTAGGTCATGTGGTTGGGTTAGTAGACTTCATTAGCAAGTCGGCCCTCTTGGTTTATTGGCGGGTCAAGTTAGTGTATAAATAGAGAGGTCGTGTTTCTCATTCTATTCATTCACTCACTTCTGAAGCTCGCACAGCTAAGAGAGAAAGTGGCGCACAAGTAGAGGAGGAGGAGTATCTGCTAGAGACATCTCTTTGGGTTTGATCATTGTGATCTTGGTTTGTGGCTTTTTCACCTTCTTGGTTTTTCTTGAGGAAATTTTGTGTCTATTGTCTCTTGTGTTTATGATTGATATGCTGTATATGTTATTCTCTTAGTGATCCTAGATAATATTGAATGAAATTATCGAAAAATTAACATGGGATCAGAGCTAACCTAAGAAGAAAAAATGTGTAGCTACAAAATCTAGGGCTTCTTAATTTTTGGGTTTCTCTCCACATATCATCAAAGGTAGGAGGCTAGATTGACTCTCCTAGCAAGGGCGCATCTTTCTGTCGAGACAGAATTCAATTCTAAGCATTTTCAGTTTTTGGCCCGTCACTGCTGCAGGAAATTAGGGTTTCAAAGAAAGTTGGAATTTTTGGAATCTAAGACCATGGCTAGAAGCTCCTCAGAAAAATAGAATTTTAGAGCACAAGATCGAACTTTTTGGTTGCGTGAAGCTCCGGGAAAATCAAACCCTAGTTCGGGGTCCTCTCTAGTGAATCTGAAAGTTTCAGAGGCAATTTTGAGGGGTTAAATTTTGTAGATCTCAAAATCAGAGTATACCAGCTTGACCAGCTCAGCGAAGCGCATCTTTCTATCCTTTCAGAAGTTTGAAATTCAAAGTTTGAATGTTTAGGGTTTCTCTGACAAACCCTAATCCAGCTCCAAATCTAGTTTTCACCAAATTAAGTGGTAAGACCTAAATATTTTATTTCCATTTGAGTTTCTCATTAAAATGTCTCACCACACCAAGCTTGAGGATAAGCTTGAAGGGGCTGATAATTTTCGATCCTGGAAGTATAGGATTGGGTTAATCCTAGAAGAGAATGAGTTGGACACTTACATAAGTGAAGAGGTTCCAGTCCCATAGGGAGAAGAGGCTAAGGCCTTTCACAAGAAGAACTTGGTCAAAGCCAAGAGAATCATTGCTAAGTGTACTAAGGACCATCTCATACCCCATGTGTCTTCCCTAAAGACACCTAAGGAGATGTTTGACTCTTTGACTAAGTTATTTGAAGGAAAGAACATAAATCGAAAGATGACTCTGCAGAACCAATTGAAAGGGGTAAAGATCCAGAATGGAGAGACCATTCAATCCTAATTCTTAAAGGTCTCTCAAATCAAGGAATAGCTTGAAGCTGTGGATGAAGTAGTGGAGAATGGAGAAATTGTAATGACCACATTAAATGGCCTACCTAGGTCATGGGACTCCTTCATCCAAGGAATCTATGCAAGAAATAAATTGATCTCTTTCAGTAGACTGTGGGAGGAATTGTTAGCTTGGTTTTGCAACCAAGCCTTGTGCAATGGGCACCTATCAAAAATGTGATAGCAGTTTCAATATAGAAAGCAAAAACGATTATGAAATAAATCTAAATCTAAACTAACATGTGCATATAAAAAATAAATCTAAAAATGATTCATAGAAAGAACAAGAAATAAAAGAATGTTTTGTATTAAGATACCTCAAATGGTGAGGATATGATGTTGAGCAACTCTAAGGGTGAGTAGCTCCAAGGTCCAATGGTCTCTTCTCCAAGATGCTGAAAAATGGCCAAAATTCTCAGGAGAGATTTTGACAGCGTGAGGATAGGATGATGGATGGATGGAAAGTGAGGAGCCCCTACCACCTTTTTATAGTTTTTGGTTGTGGGGAATACCATTATGGTTTTGAGGAAACCAATGGTATTGACCAACATGGTTTAGGTACATTTTTCCCTCTTTTTTTCTTTTTTGAATATTTTGAATATTTTTATTCCCTTTTAATATTTTTGAGAATTCTGGACCCTTTTTGAGGGTTTTTTGTGTTTTTTGAGGAAAAATATACATTTTGAGGGGAAAAAGGGGTGTATTATGGTCTTTTGGTGACCTTTTGATGGATTTAGAGGCTCAAATGGTGGAAAAGTGGACAAATGGGTCATGTGAATAAGGAAATGAGCTAGTGAGCACTTTTTGGGTGTTAACAGATTGCCCCCTGATGTGTGAGGGCAGGAGCTCATGGTATGGCCGATAGACATCATAGTTCTTTTGTCTTTTTCTTGGGGTTTGGGGAAGAGAAGAGACCGGTTGGAGACTAGATCAACGGCCCTTGGAAGCTGCAAAACAAAAAATATTACATGGCCTCAATATGAATGAGGAATAATCTCTGATAATGGACGAGGCAGGCATACCCATGCTCGTATCAAGACATATACATAACAATTAGTCCCAAGAAGGGGGACCTACATAATACATAAAAAATCTGTTGGTACATCGTAATGGTCCAAAGGGGACACTATTTTGGGATGTACTCATGATCATAACATGATTGATCTAAATAACTGATACACTGCAATAAAGCGACAACCATTTTGAACAAGGTCTCAGAAGGGTTGATGAACTGCTGAATCTGAAGGTGTCCAACATCTGTAGGGACTCAATGACTCTGAGTCAACTCTGAGGAGTATATGTAACTGTATACTTGAGGGAGTATAAAACTGGGGTACATCTGAATACTATCGCCATGCGCAACCCGGATATCTATAGGAAAATGTAATTGGTTGTTTCCAGAAGTAGACTCTCAAATGTGGAAGAGTCAGGTGGTATCCGGGGTCTTCAACAAATAACTGAAAGGACCAATACCCTGTGCGAGTCTCAACGATGCGATCAAGGTGTTGAAGTTGAGCATGTGAGAAACAACCATTTGGAGAGGCACTGAGGACTCTTCTCGAAATGATTCGTAGGCACTCATCATAAATGGTGATGAGTGCAAGACACAGGGACCTCTAGGTCTATCCTCTAGAATACATTTGGTTGTCGTCGATAGAGAGAGACCAACAACTAACAAGGTAATGATGTTTCCTTGATAGGAGCGCGAGGTGTAGAACTGAAGTGTGGTAGTACTGATGGTAGGACTGACATACTTGTGGGGATGGGAAGTAACTGGGGTCATAGAGTGGGTGGACTCAAAATTCCTTTGTTCAGAGCATGATGACATGGTTGACCTGGCAGCGTAGGGAACTGACTTGTAGGTGCGGGGATCATAGCTTTTAAGGACTGAAGGGTATGTATTGACTCTGGGGGGACAAGATGATGGGTGCTATCGAGGGATTCTCAGGGTGACATACTGCAGAATACTTTGAACAAAGGTGACCAAAATGGGGAAGCTGCCATATGAGTAGACATGATCGGTTGTGGCGTCGAGAAGCACCATTGGGTCCTTCTTTGTAGTTTTAATGAGCTCCAAGAAGGGATAAAAGTGTGCTCTGAAATGGTACTGTCCTGTGGATTTTGTGAGCCCAGGACTGTTCGTTCTCATGGGTGCTTTCATTTTTAAGGAGTCTGAAAACGATAAGAAGACTCTGCAATGGTGGTGTAGTACCATCCTGTGGGTTTTTACGAGCCTAGGATGGTGATTGCTCATGGTCGCTTTCATGTTTAGAGAGTCTGAAAGCTGTAAGTGGACTCCATTGGTTGTATTTTTCGTAAGTTAGTCTCCAAGGCCCGAAAAAGCATAAAATAATGCAAATGGAGAACTCTTCTAGTTGAAGTGACTAGAGTATTCCTTTTTCGTAATTAGTCTACAAGGTCCGGAAAAGGGGTAAACTTATACCAGGTAGACGCCCTTTCAGATACGTTTAGCGAGCATGAAAGGAAGAAAGGTTGCTTGATGATCTTTTCATTGTTTTTAGGAGTCAGAAAAGAGCTTAACAGAAACTCCCTAAGTGCCTTTTTCGTAAAAGGAATTGCTCGGCCCGAAAAAGGGGCAAAACTACATCGAACAAAAAGGCATTGATAAGAGCGAGAAATGGTCTCAAGCATCATCATGATTGTGGAAAACTGAATCCGGTGACATAAAGATTGTCAAAAATGGGCAACGACCAATGTGGCATGCAAACCGAGGTGATGACGGGGCATGGGAAAAATGCCCAAAAAATCTGGAGGTGAGAGCGAGAAATGATCTCAAGCATCATCACGAGCTTCGAAAACTAAATCTGCTGGTATAAGATTCGTCCGAAACGGACGACGACTGATGTGGCACGCAAACCGAGGCAACGAGGGGGCATGTGAAAAATGCCAGAAAAGTCTGGAGGTGAGAGCGAGAAATGATCTCAAGATTCATCACGAGCGCGAAAAACTGAATCCAGTGGTATAAGACTCATAAAAAACGGAGAACGGCCAATGTGGCATGCAAACCGAGGCAACGAGGGCATGAAAAAATGGTCAAAAAATGGACCTGGTGAAAATAGAAAAAGGAAAGGACTATCATGAAGTTCTCACTGTGTTGGTTCCAACGGTACCAACGGTTTGAGGAACGAACATCGTATGATACCGCAATGGTTGTTTGAAAAATGGTCAAATCTCTATAAATAGGGTGTGGGGCCAATATGACGTGTCATTGTTATGTGCGAGTTTGGCAGAGCAATCAGAGCTCTTTCTTGATTTTTGGGAGATTCGACTGTTGGTTTTCGATTCCGTGAGTTTCAGGTAACCCTGTTCGCCTTAGCCTTTTGAATTATGTCATTTTTTGTTAGCGGTGGGCCCCCGAAGGCTGCAAAATTCAATGTTGGCCTTCTAGCGTGGAATATCGCGGGTTCAGCGTCCTTTTCCGCAATGAACATCACGGGTTTGGGGCCGACAGTCACGATGTTCATCGCGGCTGTCGGGATGACAGTCGTGATGTTCATCGCGACTGTGGGGTCAATACTTGCGATGTTCATTGCGGGTTCATGGATGAAAGCCACGATGAAAATTTTTGAAATTTTTTTCTGTTTCTAAAAAATTTTCTTTGTTTTTTGGCAGGATGTTGAGGAGACCGCTGGTATCATGGCGGGAGAGGGAGATGGAGGAGGACCTAATGATTCAGATTCGGACCGATTAGGGTGTCCGACAGACTTTGGCTGTGAGTGGGCTCCTGAAGTTCGCTCAGATTCCACTGACGCGTTCAGTAGGACCGCTGCTGAACAAATTGGTGGGTCTCTGGGTCCCTGCAAAGGGTGCTTTCATGGTTGGGGGTGAGAGGTTAGAGATCACCCTCACTGATGTTTACTTTCTTACCGAGTTGCCTCGCTTAGGGGAGGTAGGAGATCTTCTGGCGAGGATCTTGGTAGGTTTGGATATTGAGGAGTTGTTGGAGACATTCTGTGTTCCGGGGGCTATCGTGCAGAACAACGCATTGAGCCTGAGATCTCTGTGGGAGTGGGATATGCGGGCTATTGGGGCTTGTGTTCTACGGGTGTTGGGTGTCGCGGCGCCACATCGTTTGTCTGGGGGACAAATGATGATGGTGGATTCTGTGCTGAGAGGGACCTACTACGTGTGGGGTCAGATGTTTTTGGCCGGTGTCCGGAGAGATCTGGACAAGGTCAGTCGGGAGGTGGGAGAGTTCTGCAATGCCTCCTTCCTGTGTTGTTTCTTCTTTGAGCGGGTACCGACCTTGCGGCCACGAGTGCCGATTCGAGACGGGTTGGTGAGTGAGCCATGCATGGTGCGGTGGGGACAGATGATGCCCCGCGGTGGTGGTGGTATTCGTGGTTTCTTTTCACAGGATATGTATGAGCAGTGGGAGCAGATCCCCCTGCTGATTGATGACTATCCATATGCTGGTATGGATTATCGAGGATATCCAGAGATGCCTCGAGCCCAGGGGCAGGCCTGGGGTTTAGATGGTATGTTTTTGTGTTTGGTTCTCTACTATATCATGTGTTTTTTAGATGTTTTTGTTATGAGTATAGTTAGAGATATTTATATGATTGTTCACTTGCGTGATTGTGCAGATGTTGGTCTTGTACTATCGGCCGATCATGTGGGTCATAGGGGACGGACGATGGTGGTCGTTCCTCCTCCTGTAGCACCACCTCCTCATGCTCGAGGAGTTGGGCCTCGAGATGATGTCGTTGAGGTCGTACGAGAGACACTGGACCTGATCTTGGTAGGAGCGCCAGAGGATGGGTGGAGGGACTTGGATCAGGACATCATCGAGTGTTGTTTTGATGCACCTCGTGAATGGTGCTCTATCCTGCTCAAAGCAGCATTGGTGATGACTGAGAGGAGGGATGGGGTTCGGAATGATCCGATAGGGCCGGTGGAGGGGAGGATTCGGGTGCAAGATGATCCAGTGGGGCCGGCGGAGAGGAGGGTTTAGGCTCGGCATGATCCGGCGGGGCCAGCGGAGGTGGCGCCAGAGGAGCCCGAAGAGCATGATGATTAGATGATCTTGTATCTGCCCCCTAATGCTGATGAGCATATGGGGAAGTACCTTTTTTTGCAGCTTATGTATTTTTGTATATTGGGTGCTAAGGGAACCTATGACATGTTGACTATATATATATATATATATATATATATATATATATATATATATATATATATATATGTTTTGGTATATAGTCGTGTATGCACATGGATGCATTTATTGTCTATTTGTTTTCCCATGGAGGCATGTCTGATTTTCTGTATGCCCGTGGAGGCACATGTTATGCACGTGGATACACCTTTTGTATTTACTACATGGTTGGATTGGTGTGCCAATCAAGAATGCTGTTGGCCATATGGTTTGCTACATTGTTGAGATTCCTTGGGATATGTGTGAATGAAATGGATTCAAACTATCGAACCATTTGTTTAGTGTGCAGGAATTTTCTGAAAAGATAGGGATCGCGTACTTGGTAATCATTGCTGAGTTGGGAAACAAGGAGCTGTGAGTCTAAGAAAACGTTAAGGTGACTTATGCTCATTTGGAGAGTAGCGGCCAGGAGACCGGTCACGGCATCGTATTCAGCTTGGTTGTTGGTGGCAGCACCTATGCACACTCCGTCGATGTGGATCAACTCATGTGAAGGGGAATATATTACCCAAGTTGTGAAGGTGAGATTGGGGGACCAACAGCTTGCACCATCAGCGAAACCAACGTATCCAAGTGGAACAGGATCCATCTGTGGTCATGCAGGAAAAACAAAATTTTAGGTTTTTGTATTTTTTGTAAAAAAAAAAATAAGTATGTACAATTATGGACGGTGGTGTCCATCAGATTTTCTATGGGTAAAATCGCTTGAGGTACAACCTATTGCATGGGTTGCATAGGGGGTTTCCTTCTGAATCGGTCATAATGTATGCTCCCTGTCCGAGGCAAGTATGTATAATGTATGGGCCTTTCCACATGGACACAAACTTTCCTTTTCCGGTTTGGTCATGAGCTTGATCATAGGCGAGGACAAGGTCCCCTTCAGTAAAGGTTCTTGGGTGGATATGTTTGTCGTAACTCAATTTGGATCAGTTCTTGGTTGCTTCCATGGTTTGGAGGGCTGTGTGCTGATCTTCATCGGCTTTCTCCAAAAGTAGTAAGCGTTGCTCAATTGGGGAAGTGTCTGGTAGGAGTTCGAAGGCCATATGTAGGGATGGAATCTAGCACTCAATGGGGAGGACGGATTCGACACCGTGAACTAGATGGAAAGGGGTAAAACCGGTGGTGGTTTTGGTTGACGTGCGGTATACCCATAGTGCCGAAAAGAGCATGTGATGCCAATTTGATTTGTGTTTGTCAATAGTGCGCTGGAGGATGGTCTTCAAAATTTTGTTAATCGCTTCGACTTGGCCATTCCCTTGGGGGTAGTAGGCAGAGGAGAAATGGTGTTGAAATTTCAATAGGGTTGATAATTCTCTCCAAATGACATCTTCAAAGTGAGAGTCGTGGTCTAAGACGAGTTGCTTTGGCACTCCAAAATGAGTGATAACATGGTTGAGGAAAAAACGTGCCACGGTGTCGGCTTTGCAATTGTAAGTTGGCATGGCTTCCGCCCATTTGGTGAAATAATATATGGCCACAATGATGTGTTTATGACTGCCAGCTGATCTGGGATTGCAATCTAGGAAGTCAATGGCCCATTTGCAGAATGGTCCGACAGTGACGACTGACGACTGGATGAAGGGGGGCGGGTGGGATTCTTGCCTTGGGGGCAAAAAGTTGGTAGTTTTGACAATGTTTGACTGTAGTGATGCAATCAGTAAATAATGAGGGCCAAAAGTAACCTGCAAGGATGATCTTTTGGGCGGTGGCCATGCCGGAGAAATGTCCTCCGTAGGCATCGCTATGGCAGTCATTAAGGACTTGTTTTGCTTCGTCATGAGAAAGGCAGCGTCGTAAGATGGTATTGACGCCGCGTCGATAAAGTACATCGCCTAATAGGATATATCAAGGGGCATGGTGTCGTATACGACGGCGTCCATCACGATCGATGTTGGGTCGAAATTTTTGTGTGCGGAGGTAGATTAAGATGTCATCGTACCATGGGTCATTAGAGGAAATGATGAAAATGTGGTCGTCAATGAGGTCCGTTTGGATAGCAGGTGATGACGATGAGGATGGGAGATCTGTGATGAGTTGAGTGAGTGCTAGGGCCTTGGTTCTCTTTGGGGTTTCAAAAGTTAGGTCGTATTCTTGTAGGATAATCACCCATTTAGCTACGTAGCCTTGAAGGAGGCGATGTGTCAAGAGGTAAACCATTGGATTGGAATTGGCTACAACTGTGGTGTGGCTGAGGAGAATGTAATTTCATAGCTTTTGTACTGAAAAGACAACGGCGAGGGCCATCTTCTCTTCATGTGGGTAGCGGAGGGGTGGGCCTGACAAGGTCTAGCTCATGTAGTAGATGACATGCTCTTGGCGAGTAGTATCTTCTTGGACAAGTACTCCAGATACGGCATATTCGAATGCTGAAACATAGAGGGTGAAATATTTTGTGAAATCTGGAGGAGAGATCAACGGGGCGTTCATGAGTGCTCTCTTTAAGTCAGTGAAAGTTGATTCTGCTTGTTGGTCCCATATGAAACGGCTATGCAGACGTAGTAGTCGAAGGAAACCATGGACCGTTGTGGCATAGTCAGGGACAAAGCGACGGAGGAAGTTGGACCTCCCTTGAAGGCTTTGAAGTTGGCTTAATGTACGGGGTGACGGTAAGTCTATAATGGCTTGGACTTTCAGGGGTCTACAGTGATGCCTTTTTCTGAAATGACAAACCCCAACAGGACACCTGCTATAATGCAAAAGACACACTTGAGTGGGTTCAAGCGGATGTTGTATTTTCGACAACACAAGAAAACTTGTTGAAGGTCGTCTAAATGGTTAGATCATTTCTTAGATCGAGCGGTGAGGTCATCTAGATAAAATTTTATGATTCTATGTAGATCGTGGAAGCAATAAGTCATGACGTGTTGGAAAGTGGCTCCAACATTCTTGAGACTGAAAGGCATGATGCGATAGGCGAAGGTGCCCCATGGGGTAGTGAAAGCGGTCTTGTATTGATCTTCTTTACGGATTTTGATTTGGTTATATCTGGAGAAACTGTCCATAAAAGAAAGAACCTCATGCCCCGCACATTCATCGATTAGTTGGTTAATGAATTGTGTGGGGAAGTTGTCTTTGGGACAAGTGAGGTTGAGGTCTTAGAAATCAGTACAAATGCGTATGGTGCCCACTTTCTTGTTTACTGGCACTGGGTTTGAAACCCAGGTGGTGTAGGCAATAGGATATATGAATCCTGCTTTTTGGAGTTTCTCAATCTCAGCCTTAATAGCTGGGAGCTTAGACGGGTGAATTGGGCATTGTTTCTGTCGGACAGGAGGCACATTGGGGGTTGCGAGTTATGGGTCCAGTGTTATAAGTTTGTGGGCCTCTGCCCCTTGTGTTTCATAATGGAGTTGGGGCGTTTCTAGACGTTGATGTCGTTAGTCACTATTGGGGGTGGTCTGTTTTGCAGATGAGTGACAGGAGGGGGTGGGTGGTTGGTAGTTGGGATAGGTTGTACCAGTTGTAAAATAACAGTCGAAGTCGGCGGGGGGCTCGGAGCAGGTAAGTACCATACAGGTAACCCTAATGTTAAACCAGGAAGGTTGAGTGTAGCCATTACTGGCGAACTGACAACTCCAGAAAACGGGAACAAGAATGGGATAGTATGAATTGGCGTTGTTCTAATATGAGTAGGCACTGTGGGTGTTTGTGGTAGTGATAAGGGCTGCTGTGTGATGTGCGAGAGGGTGCACAAATTGGATGTTTTTGTTATCGGTAAAGGTGGTGGGATCGATGGAAATGTGGAAGTCATAGGTGACTCGGTGTAGATTCCAGGACCAATTGACGAGACAAATGATGTCGGTGCAGTTTGAAGGGTTTGTTCAATCATTGGTAGCACATTTTGAGGGGCTACGGGGGTGTTAGGATCATAATATGTGAGTTGATCAATATTGATAATGCATCCTTCATGTGGGAACATCATGAGGCGGAACATAGATGAAGCGACGGCTTTCATTTTGTACATATAGCTACGTCCAAGAAGGAGGTTGTAGTCGAGCTGGGCATTGATCACTTCGTTGTCGATGAGAACTAATTTGCCACCTAGTTCTACGGGTACGTTCGCTAAGAGGCCTTGTGGTTGAGCTGAGCGCCCGTCGTAAGCTCGTAGTGCTATGGTGGATGGTTCTAAAGTGGGGGAGCCAAGTTTCTTCCACACAAGAGTGGACATAACGCAGGTTGAAGCTCCTTCATCGATGATGCATCGATGCACAACAAGGTTTCGAATGTTTACGGATACTTGGAAGGCTAAATTTGATGGCAATCGAGGTTCGGCTTGGTCTAAGTCGCCATCATATGTGTATCATTAGGGTCTACTCCTCCGATGGTGGATAGTAGTAGTTTTCATTGTGCAGGGCATGTTTTCAATACCTCTAAAGCAGACATAGCAGCGGGGGATTGTGCTAAATCTTCCACGACATTATAATTGGATGCTGCGCGAGCATTAGGATTGTTGTTAATCCTTCACAAAGGGATGCGAGGGATTTTAGGTCCTCCATCCAATGGCATATTTGGTATGTGTAGTGGTTGATCTGATGGAAGGGAGGTGGATGCGTCAGTGGGAGGAGTTTCTGGGGGCGGGTCGTACTGATTTCTGCGAGTCTGGAGGTTGATGTCATTGGATGACATCATTAATAAATGGTGTGTGCCTGAATCCGTATGCTGATAATCAGTTGCGGCATAGGTGATTTGCTGCTGAGGTGCAGCAGATCCTTGTGGGGGATCCATTGGGCGAGCATTTACTACTCCCTAGTTTGGCAATTGGTTTTGCAATATCATGGGTTGCGGGTGATTAAGTGGAGCTGGCTGTCCAGCGTGGACTTGGCATTGGGCATCGTCAGCCTAAAGCTTATGTGCTTTCTCTAAATGGGGGCAGTTGTGAGTGTAGTGGCCATAGACTCCACATATAGAACATGGATGGTTTGTTCTCGAGTTATTGTTTTTTTCCTGCTTGGGATGACGATCAGGATTCTGGTTAGGGGGAGTAGCGTTGTTATTATTTGGAGGATTGGGTGGTGGTGGACCTTGATTATGTCGTTGGTTGTTACTGTGGTTACGTCCTCTTCCATGGTTTTGTTGTCTACCCTAGTTGCATTGGTTGTTTTGGTGTGGGGGTTGATTGTGTTGTGTGTACACTTGCCCTTGAGTAGTGGGAGGATTTTGGGGTGCCACAGGTGTGGGAGCAAGTTGCGGTGGGTAATAAGCTGGTGGGGCTTGAGGAGGTCCAATTGCCTTCTGGGGTTGTTGGTAACCCTGAGCTATTGGAAGTGTTGGGTTACCTGGTGTAGCTTGCTTGGGATAATACATTGGTTGGGCTGATAAGTGAATTGGGTTCTGGGTGGCCGGTTGGTTATAGTATGTGGTTGGTACATATGTCGATGGTGCTTTATCGTAGCAATGTGGTGGACAAGAGGGTCCATGAGTGTGATGAGTCTGATTTATTGGAGCGTATGAAGTCATTGCTTTAGAATTAGATGTAGCTCTAGAGAGGTCTGGGGTATTTATGGTGCTCACCATGCTAAAAGGTTTATTTTGTGCCGTCACTTGGCCGATAATACTATAAGCAGCACATGATGCCCCCAGAGCATCACCGCGTGAAGAATCACCTCGTCGGGCGTCTGGTATGATGGTGTAGAGATAGCCTGACTGGGCATAAATCAGGTCGAACTGTTGAGATTTTAAGATAGCTTCTTCTTATGACTGGGGTCATTCAGAAGCTACATCTTTGGCTATAAGGGGTAGGAGTGATTTGAGAAACCAATCCAAAAATATACGGTCATTCAGTTTTATCTTGCAGAGGCTACGACGCTTGCACCACTCATGGATATGGTCGGTGATGTGGGTAGCTGTGTTTTGTCTGCAAGACAACAGTATTTCAACTCCTGCATCATAGCGTACAGGTAGCTGAAAAAACTAAAGGAAAGTGGAGGCGAGGGACGTAAATGTATGGTGGGTCCCATGTTGTTGTTCAATGTACCACTTGGCTGCAGAGCCAATGAACGTTCATTGCAACAGTCTTAGTCTAATGGAGTCATCCACTATGGAGTTAGATGAACACCATAGGTGAAATGATATTATGTGGTTTTAGGGATCTTCCCCAGGTTTTCCTTCAAACTTGGGGATGTCCGAGGGGAGCTTTGTAGGCATGGGTGGCCATGTAGGGTTGTGCCTGATAGGATCGTTGGTTAACCTGGCTAGGTCTGGTAAGTTCAGACTAGCCATGTATGGTAAACTAGCAGATGGATGTGGCGTAGTGACTGGGACATAACTGTTAATGGTGGAATTATGTAGTGGTCCAGTGACCCCTAAGGGTATGCTAGGTATTGAAGGTATGTGTCCTCCAACCATTGTGGTGTGGGATGGGCCAGCACTCCCAAGTGCAACATGGGTTGCAGAGGGGTTAGGAATAGTGCTAGGAATTCCTGGGATCTGGGTTGTGGTAATGAGAGGGGGTGTGATTTCTATGTTGGGCATACCCATAATATGTGGTGGTCCTGTGTTGGGCATACCTAAAGGTGGAGTGGCCCCTATATTAGGCATGCCTAAAGGGGTTGTTGTTACCATGGGTGGCACAGTAGTAGTAGGGTTTATCGATGTATCTCCAATAGCACTGGTGAAAAGGGGGTCATATTGTGATCCAGCCATGGGGTTGGTTGGTGATATTTCAATAGGGTGTTCGGATTTAGCCTCGGGATCAGATGTGAAGTGAGGCGCATCAGAATCGGATGACTGTGTTCTATGTCGATGACATGTTGAGTTAAGGGATAAGGCTCTACTTATATGACGTGTAGATTCAAGTGTGCTTAACTGAGGGGTTTCACCCTGAAGATAGCGGGATCATCTTAAATTCTCAATGGTGAGAAATATATAAAAATTTCAGTGGAAGGTGGTGATGTAAAAAATTGGAAACCCTAGTGCAACAATGAGTGCAAGAGGGGAGTGAAAAAATAATGGCTCTCAGGCCAACAACCAACCTCAAAAGCACTTATTATAACAGCTGTACTATAATAAGTGGAGGGATCCAACAAAGTAGTCAGAATACCAAAAGTCAAACAGTTTCTAGAAAAAAGTGGTGTTCACTAGACCAAAGGTGGGTATTGTATCATGCAAACACCTAACTAGAAGTATTGTGAGTCAACAAACGATATCCTCTGCAAGGTGATGAAATCCAAGTCAGACAATATAGAGTGTTGAATCAACGGCTAGATATCCCCCTACCAGGAGGGGCACTGGGTAGACAATCCTAAAGAGTGGCAACTAGGATACCCCGTTCATGACACGTTCGGTTGGGTGAATCTGTAGTTTGGTTCTATCACCACTGTACCCCCATACGGGTGTACACCGAGAACTTTGAAAGGTATCCTTCGTTCACTGAATGGATTGTGGTATTCCACTCAGGCTTCCAGAACCAGTCTGGTTACTTCAACCCTCCTAACGGAGAGGCCTTCCCAATAAATTGGTAAATAACCGTGTCAAAATTATAAGGGATTTTGGTACCGTAAAGTACAACCACTATGTCTCAAATGTAAATAATTGAGGGGTGTTATTGGAACACCTATCCCCTCAATTCTACCTAACTACAAGATTCTTTTAAGTGCTCCCCAAGTGGGGTTAAAAAGTTGGTTGAGTTAAGGTAGATTTTAAGGCTCAGTTTAAATAATGTGGCAGAGTGGGTGCAAGTGTGATTATTAAACTGAAATTGCTTTGCCTCGCTTGGGCGATTGATTACAAATGAAAAAATAAGACTTTTCCAGTTTGCAAAAAGTAAAGGCGCTTTCAAAATGTAAATGCTTGAAAAAACTATTCAAAAATAATGGATCTTTGAAATAATTTAAAAGGAAGCAAATAACATAAATATTTCAAGAAATAAATGGATCTCTTAGAAAATTGCTTGGGCAAACTATTGAGCAAATCAACAGTGAAACCTATGATTTAAATAGAATGCAGAAAAATATTTCTTTCAATTACTGAAAATTTTTAAAAAGACTTTTTAATGGAGCATATATAAATAGAAAAAGATTTACTATGGCTGTAAAAATGCAGAAAACAAAATGTTGTAAAATAGGCTAAATGGGAAAAAAATACAGCAAAACATTTTCTAAAAAATTGGCCGAATTCAAAATAACAGCATCACGGGTTTTGGGGAAACAGCCGCAATGTGCAATGTGGGTTTCGGCCCCGCAGTCGTGATGTGCAGTGCGGCAAATGGCCACGAAGCCGCGATGTGCAGCGCGGGTTTCAGTCGTGCAGTGGCGATGTGCAGCGTGGAAAATGGCCGCGAAGCCGCAATGTGTAGCGCGTAAAATGGCCGCGAAGCCATGGAGTGCCGCGCGGAAAAAAGGTCGCAAGGTCACGATGAGCCACGCGACTGTCAGGCGAAAAGCCGCGAGGCGAAAGCCGAAAAATGAACCCGAAAATGGAAATTTCAGGCTGTTAATGGCAACAGAAAGGGCCTACAAGATATAGAACAGCAATGGATCTGCTATTTAGGATGGCAGATCTGTGAATTAAAATGATTAAAACTAACAAAACTAGGATCTAAAGCAAAAAACCAAAATCTACGAATTCGAAGCCAGCGGAGTCGCCAAAAACTGTTAGCTTGGTTTTGCAACCAAGCGTTGTGCAATGGGCACCTATCAACAATGTGATAGTAGTTTCAATATAGAAAGAAAAAATGATTATGAATTAAATCTAAATCTAAACTAACATGTGCATTTAACAAATAAATCTAAAAATGATTCATAGAAAGAACAAGAAATAAAAAAATGTTTTGTATTAAGATACCTCAAATGGTGAGGATATGATGTTGAGCAACTCCAAGGGTGAGTAGCTCCAAGCTCCAATGGTCTCTTCTCCAAGATGCTGAAAAATGGCCAAAAGTCTCAAGAGAGATTTTGACAGCGTGAGGATAGGATGATGGATGGATGGAAATTGAGGAGCCCCTACCACCTTTTTATAGTTTTTGGTGGTGGGGAATACCATTATGGTTTTGAGGAAACCAATGGTATTGACCAACATGGTTTAGGTACCTTTTTCCCTCTTTTTTCCTTTTTTGAATATTTTGAATATTTTTATTCCCTTTTAATATTTTTGGGAATTCTGGACCTTTTTTAGGGTTTTTTGTGTTTTTTTAGGAAAAATATACATTTTGCGGGGAAAAAGGGGTGTATTAGGGTCTTTTGGTGACCTTTTGATGGCTTTAGAGGCTCAAATGGTGGAAAAGTGGACAAATGGGTCATGTGAATAAGGAAATGAGCTAGTGAGCACTTTTTGGGTGTTAACAGGAATGTTCACATGAAGAAGCTAGGCTTGTGGCCCGAGAAGAAAAGATGGGAAATGAAGATCAAGATCTTACAGCACACACCAAGAAAAGTAAGTCCAAGAGGGAGCAATCTTATCACAAGAGAGCTCCACATCACCATCAAAGACATAAGAAAGATTTGAGGTGCTTCACTCGTAATGAGAAGGGACACTTTTCCTCAGATTGTCCCAAGAACAAAAAGAACAACAACACCAACTACAAAAAGAAGAAGAGCAACAAGAAAATATATCATGCTCATGCTGCTAAGGATGATGAACCTCCCAATAAGAAGAAAAGGGAAGAAAGTGAAGACTCTTCAAGTGAGGAATAATATGTGCTAATCTCTGCTCTCACAGGTACTATCTCACATGGATGTGATGATTGGCTTATTGATAGTGGAGCTTCAAAAAAAATGACGGGATTTAAAGAATCCTCTGTAGACCTATCTGAACATGAGTCACCCCATAAGGTGAAACTTGGGGATGACTATCAATATCCTATAAAAGGAAGTGGTGAAGCCTCCTACAAGTTATACTCTGGGAAGTATTTGAAGATGAAATATTTTCTATATGTACCTAGACTCAAGAAGAATATTCTCTCCATATCATCTTTGGATGCAAAGGGAATGAGAGTTGCATTTATAGATGGCCAAGTACTCATGTGGCCAAAGGGTAAGACAATAGATAATGCAGTGGTGATTGGAGAGCAAGAAGGAGGATTGTACAAATTAAAGGGACAACCTGAACATGCCATGGTACATGAATCCATGGAGTCAAGTGAACTTTGGCACAGAAGGCTTGCTCATGTGCACTACAAATTGAAAGCAAAGCAGTAGAAGGTCTTCCTAAAATCCAATCAATGCATGAAGGTGTTTGCAAAGGATGTGCAAAAGCAAAGAACACAAAGAAGGCATTTCCAAGCAGTGAAAGCAAAGCATAAGGAACCTTGGAAATTATCCACTCCGATGTATGCATTCCGATGTCATCCAGTTCTCTGAGTGGGTATGTATATTATGTTTCTTTCATTGATGATTTCTCTAGGAAGACTTGGATTTGTTTCTTGAAGAAGAAAGATAAAGTATTCAGCAAATTCAAGGAATTCAAAGCCTTGATAAGAAGATCAAGATATTTAGATCCGATAATGGTGGAGAATTCACTTCAGCAGAATTCAAAGATACTATGCAGTGATTTAGGGATTAAGAGGGAGTTGACCACTCGTTACAATCCACAATAGAAAGGAGTAGAAGAAGCTACTTCAGAGTCAAACTCCAATAGCTCCTGCAAGGAAGCAAAGATTGAGAGGGAGTCCACCCAACAAACAAACAAAGATAAGTATTTGAATTTCTATTTCTTGTATATCTGGTTGTTTAAATAATATTGTTCAATAGTGTATTTAATTATGTTCCTAAACTTAGGTTGTGTATTATGCATATTAGAATAATTGCATTAATGAATAGTATACTACTAATATGCATGTAATGGGCAAGTGGCCTATGGCACTGTACAACATTCCATTGCTACTTATCTAGATCGAAACATTTTTGCTAACATGTTGGGAGTAGTGCAAACTCTTAACAATGTTCTGGTAGAGATGGAAGGCATCTAGAAAGTTACAGGATATGGATAAATGTTGTATTGAAGCATTGGCTAAGATAATTGCATGACTGTATGACATATATTCTTATGTGTAAGACTTTGTTCTGTAAACTATGAGAAGTTTCTAATCATGCAATTGAATTTGACTTGTAGGAAAGATCATGTACAATCACCTACAAAAGAAGGATTACAACATTTGTTCTAGCAATGAAGTTTAAAGAAAACTATCTATTGAAAATATTGAAGAATATGAAGTTCCTAGGATCCAAGATGCAGTAATGGAAGAATGCCATGATCGAGGAATACCAGTCGAACATGAAGAATGGTGTTTGGGATGTGGTCCCAAGACCTGAAGGGAAGTCTGTGGTGACTTCCAAGTGGATCTATAAGATCAAGCATGCTGCAGATGGTAGCATAGAGAAATACAAGGCAAGGTTTGTAGCTCGTGGCTTCTCCCAGAAAGAGGGAATAGATTATGAAGATACTTTTGATCCTGTAGCCAGATACACTTCCATCAGAACAGTACTTGCCCTCGCTATAGTGATGAAATGGAAGATACACTAGATGGATGTCAAGGAAGCTTTCTTGAATGGTGTAGTCGAAGAGGAAGTGTATGTGGAGCAACCACTTGGTTTTGAGACACATGACATGAAGTCATATGTGTGCAGATTGAAGAAAGCCTTGTATGGCTTGAAGCAAGCTCCTAGGACTTGGTATGGTAGAATAGGCAACTTTCTATCTAGTTTGGGCTTTACCAAGAGTAAAGAAGATTCCAACCTTTACTACAAGGTTGAGGAAGGAAATCCAGTGATACTACTATTGTATGTGGATGACCTGTTTGTTACAGGTGAGGATAGATTGATTGTCGACACGAAGAGGAAGCTTGCCGCCGAATTCGAGATGAAGGACTTGGAGATGGTGCATTACCTTCTAGGTATGGAGGTGTGGCAGAGTGTAGATGGGATCTTCCTTGGAAAAGGGAAGTATGCAGTAGATATCCTAAAACGGTTTGGGATGATGGATTGCAAGGCCATGGCCACACCTATGGCATCAAACATGAAGCTATTGTGTGATGCTTCATCTGAGCCGGTTGATGTCACAGTGTATCATCAAATGATTGGGTCCTTGATGTACTTGACGAACACGAGACCAGATATTTTATTTGTGGTGAACACATTGAGCCAGTTCCTGATGGATCCTAGACATGTTCACTTGATTGTTGTAAATCATATTCTGAGGTACCTAAAGGGTACGGTTGATTATGGGATCAAGTATGATGCAAATCAAAACTTTAACCTAGAGGGTTATGTTGATTCAGATTGGGCAGGCGGTGCTGCAGATAGGAAGAGCACTTCAAGGTGCTACTTCAGTATGGGATTAGGTGTGATCTCTTGGTTTAGCAGGAAGCAGTCCTGCATAGCACTAAGTACAACCAAAGCAGAGTATGTTGCGGCTTGTTCTCCAATTGTGAGGCAGTATGGATTAGGAAGCTACTGTCTGAGTTATTTGATCTCCCATTGGATGCTACCTGTATCTTTTGTGACAACCAGAGTTGTGTGAAGTTGTCTGAGAACCCAGTGTTCCATGAAAGGTCGAAGCACATCGAGATCAAATATGACTATATCAGGGATATGGTGCAGAGAGGAGCAGTGAAGCTCCTGTATGTTGCAATGGATGAGCAGGTTGCAGATGTGTTGACTAAACCACTAACTGGAGTGAAGTTTGAATACTTCACAGAGAGGCTTGGTGTTCTTCAGATAGAAGATACTTCGAGGACGAAGTGATGGGACACATTTCTAGGAGTCATTCCAAGCATGGTGATAGGAGGGTCCTTCCCATGGCTGTGGATGTAAGCACTGTGTGATGAGCATCAGAACAATGCTCAGGTTGTTGCTATGTATGATGATCAAGATGATCATTTGTGATGAGCATCGAGAAGATGCTCCAGATGATATGCATCAGGATGATGTTGTGATGATGATCAGGATGATCATGCGATGATGATATGCATCAGGACAATGCTGTGACGTTGATCAAGATGATCATGTGATGATGACATGCATCAGGACGATATTGTGACGATGATCAGGATGATCATGTGATGATGATGTACATCAGGATGATGTATGGTATGATGATAATCAATATGATCATGGGCATCAATATGATGCTTTGTGCGAGGATGATCAGATGGATCATGAGTATCAAGTTGGTACTCTGTGTCCATGGATAGGTTGTGCGATAAGCATATAATATTTCCCTGGGATATTTGTAGATACTCTTGCGAGGTTTTTCCTATGGCATATAATAGCTCCCTGGGAGATCTGGAAAATGCTCTTTCGAGGTTTTTCTTAGGAGGACATATAATTTTTCCCGGGGATATCTTGTCGGTCGTGCTTAGGAACATAAAGGATCCTGGGATGCTCTTTCGAGGTTTTGTCCTGTGGCATATAATGTCTCCCTGGGAGATCCGATAGGTTGAGCAGTACGCTTGTAATCAGTCCTGGGATGCTCTTTTGAGGTTTTTCCATACCACATGTAATCAGTCCTAGAGATCTTGTCGGTCGTGCTTAGGCACATAAATGTTCATGGGATGCTCTTTAGAGTTCTTACCGATTGTGCTATGCACATAAACATTCCTGGGACACTCTTTTAAGGTTTTGTGGTGGTCACATACAATATTTTCCTGGGAGATCTGATAGGTTGAGCAGTAAGCTTGTAATCAGTCCTGGGATGCTCTTTCGAGGCTTTGTGGTGCACGTAATCAGTCCTGAGGATTCCACAGGTTGTCCAGCTCGCAGAGATGATGAAGACCTACAAGAGGCTAGGCCTACATCCAGCATGAAAAAGGGTTGGTGTTGTGCAGGAAAAATACCTTATAGTGAGGAGATGACACTACCAACTTGGGTGGGGTGACAGGTAAATACATTCATTGCATTTCATTTAGTTCCTACAAATGGAAAGAGATCGAGATATCGAAAGATGTACTTTTTATCGATGGTTGGTCCTAGCTTTCACTTGATCTTCCGCTATGATGAACCTGCAACACAAAGTAAACCTTCCTCGGTGTATCTTAACTATAATAACTATGATGAAATTGAAATCAATTAAACATCAACTACAATCAGATAATAAACCAAATGAACATACAATCCAATAGACATTCGATTTGGAACATGAAGGGTATTTCCACCTTTTATTGTCAAAGAAACATGAATCAATACAAATATACCTAACGTGTCAAGATGCTTCTGCAACCGAGTCCTGGGCTCCTGCTCTTTACAATGACTTGGGAATTTCCTCCAACATCACAAAAGTTAAAACATTCTTTCTAGGTCCCTCTTATGGATCCTCGTATTTATGGGACAAGGTAGGCAGTTGGGATCGAGAGGTGGTTGAATTGGGAGGTTGGAAAAGTTACAGAACCAACTTCAACTAATTCCAATTCGTAATCTTAATATATTTTTGATTTCATCTTAAGATGTGCACAGGTTTCATACAACAAGAGTAGCGCATAGAGAGCAATTTTTATGCTTTGCAACAAGCGTTTGCAACTTTTTTGAAGGTGTGTGCTGGTTGTCCTTGAGCAAAGTAACACACATCTCAAGATATGCACTAGTTTACTATGCAAAGAGTAGCGCACATGTTGTGAAACCAGTAGAAACATCAATATTTTCAGCTGTAGAGTGTAGTTCCAACCAAAACTCATCTAGGTCAACCTACCTCTTCAATCTATGGTATCCTTTTGTGTGATGGACAGAGCAATGTGATCATGGATGGAGAAGTGTAGGTTTGATCTATAACATATGCACCCTGCTGTGTGAGGTCAGAGTGAAATCATGGCCGAAATACATTATAATTCGAAGTCAGAGGAGGAGCAAGAAACCGCAGAACCAAGTCACAAAAGTACCTGAAACAACGATCAAAGGTCAGCGAGAAATTACAATCTTGACATCATATAGATGTGTAGCATGATACAACATGATCTCCAATACATAACTAGGAGATGTATATATAGCATGGCCACTGAAACACAAGCGTGGATCCATGTCAAAATGAGAGATCATAGCCATAACAACAAACTGGCTCTATGTCTCATGAAGAGCCAAAATGAGTGAGGCTCAGTCTTGCGTAGCTTGGGTGATAACATAAATATGATGATGCTGTCAGAGTCCCAAGGTCTTCATCCAAACAACCCAAGGTACAAACCCTAACCATGTGAATAAATGAGCTGAGGTCGAACATGGGGGGTATCGTTTGATTACCGATCATTGATGTATGTCGTTAACAAATGCGAGGACTTCCATCGATAATGATAATGGGGTCCAAGGTACCTAGTACATTCCAATAAGTGTGAATTGATGGACTTGAAGTCAAACACTTAAGGAACCTGTCGAATAAGAGACATTGATATATTCCCATTATTCAACAGCGAGGGAAACTACCACTGATTAGTGCAATCCCCAAGGTACTAACCGAAACTCTAAACTTCATTCCCAGAGCAAAATGAGTTGAATTCGATGGGAAGAATTCCACTGGAAGGTAGGCCTTAATGCATCCTCCATCATCCAACACAAGGAACACTCATAGTTATGAGTTGATGTGGAGTAGAATAAGTAACAAGATGAAACAAACTGACACCGGGATGGCCAACACATGAAGTCAAGGTAAACTACAGAATGGCTGACACAAGATGTATCCTTGAACAATGAGCACAACACAAAGTGACTCAGGCAGCTTTTAACATAAGGGGGAAATGATATAGGCCTGAAATGTAGGAGACATTGATAGACCCTCCATATGATTGGAAGAATAACCAACTGGGGGAGTAAAAACTCGGAGATCAGGTTCACCCTAAGGTCAAAAACTAAAAGCCAACTGACATGAAAGACTCAAGTAGGTGATGTGTTCAAGGACATGACTGACTTAACTGCCTTTGAAACTGAAAAGATGTGATATACCCTTCTTATCCCTTATTCTTTTTGGTAAAAGAATGTCCTTCTTGTTGTTTTAATGAGTCCAAGAAAGAAAACTCAATAAGTCCAACCATGTAAAAGATTAACGAGCCCATGGGAGGAAGACTCATGACCTTCTTCATTGTTTACAGAGTTCGAAGAAGAGATAGAAGAATACTCTATACTACTCATCTCTGGATTTTAATATCGAGCCGAGATCTATTCTTGCTCGCCGGTGTTTTCAATTTTAAGGAGTCTGAAAAACTTAAACAATAACTCCATACACCTACCCATGGATTTTAATATCAAGCCCGGGTTGGTATATGCTCGCGTGTGTTTTCCTGTTTATAGAGTTTGAAAAAACTTAGACAATCCTCTATACACCCTCTTGTGGATTTCACATTGAGCCCGAGTAGGTGAGTGCTCCCTTGGTGTTTTCATGTTTCGAGAGCCTGAAAAACCCTAAAGAAGGATCCAAAAGTCATTTTTCCTACAGTTAGTCTCCTCCCCCGAAAAAGTATAAAACGATGAGAGAAGAACTCTTCTAGCCACGCATGACTAGAGTATTCCTTTTTCATAAGTAATCTGCAAAAGTCTGGAAAAGGGTTAAAGTTATACTTAAGCGGATGGACCTTCAAATCCTTTTACGAGCTTGAAGAGAGCAAGTCTGCTCGGCAATCTTGTTTAGTTTTTCAAATAGTCAAAACAAGAGCTTTAAATGACTTAAAAGACAGCTTCTAGGATCATAGGTTCATGACCTACCAAAGAATAGGATCTCAACAATCGAATTAGTAACTATCAACAAATTCTCTTAATGACATAATAATGACAATATGGTACTTATATTGGTCTATCAACAATAAAGAAAACAAGTCATTTCTAGTTTAATACTTAGAACCTCTAGTGAAAATTTGAAATACCTAGGTTAAATTTAACTCACCAAAATTTGTAGGTATTAGTGACTGATTAGAACCTTTTAGGGACAATTTGAGACTATACACTTTTGCAAAAAGTAGGTAAAAATCAAAGTTCATTTTATATAAATAATTTCAAATTGAAAAATCAAATATCACAATTGAAGTTTTTAGGGAAAAATTGGAGCAAAACGTTGATCTTCCTCCATTTGATGTGATCAAACCGGGCCACCAATCAACCTTCTACTTCCACTAAGTAAGTTTATTCCTCCCATACTTGGAATTTCATGCATTTTTTGTCAATTTCCATGGTCAAAATCACTTTCTAGCAACGTTCACATGGCAACGTTCACCATGTGTTTCTGCATGTGCGCTACTGTATCTGAGCAAAAGCAATGCATACTAGCCAAATGCACTGGTTTAGTGAAGACAGAGCAGCGCTTAGGCATGACTGTCTAGTGCAAACAGTAGCGCACACTCCTGGAAGTGAGGTAAAAAGTAGAAAACACTAAAAATTTGACTGTTGCTTGGAAGGATGGTTCTTGTCTGGCATGAAAGGGAGCATGCGGACATGGATCAAATAGAATTACAAGATCCGGTGACCCTCCATGTGCTCCGAAGATGTGGACTATTGAAATTTTATAGAACGGTCAACATGCGGGCACAAATCCACTTGCTTAAGAGGCTTTTCCAATACTGGGATGCCGAGGCATTGGTGTTTGGTATATAAGGAGAAATACTGGAAATCACCATAGACGGCATCTACTTTATCATGGGTCTCTCTTGGAGGGGATACTTTGTGAACTTGAAAGGGTCCTCACACAATGTGGGTGCCTTATTCGTACAAGAGTATGTGAATGCCTACTTCCTACTAGGAACTGAGAAATACGGTAGTCAAATTCTGATCTTGACTATTGCAAGATTCCCCCTCAAAGTCATCATGAGTATTCTTAACCAGATGGGAGGGAGTACTATGCAACAGCTTTCCTCGAGACATTATATGCACATAGGTACTGAATGCTTGCATGATAGAGTATATGACTGGTGTTCAAGTCTTTTGGAGAACATGAAGCTTCAACTCTCGGGGTGTAAGACCGGGAGGATGAAGAATTTTGGGTACGGAAGCATACTTTGCACCTTCTTCTTTGAAAGGGTGCCTGCTATCAATTTGGTCATGCCTTTGCCCCCAGTCAACCCTCGTGAGCCAATGTTGTCTCGTTGGGGTGAGATATTCCTCCCCCAGGGTGGTGGCGAGAGCAACTTCTGTTACCATGAGGATGATTTATGGGGTTGGTGGGAACGGCAAGTGCCAGCTCTTGAGTAGTTTCCATATGCAGGTGCAGAATTCCGCCACGATCCTAAGCCGATACTTTCTCCAGGAGCAGCTTGGGGAGATATAGGTGTGTTTATGCTTTTGAAAAAAATATTTAATTTTTATATTTTATATATATGATTTTTATGATGAGTTTGAGGTACTGAAACAAACTGTCATATGCAGATGTTGGACCAGTACGTCCTGAGGGACACCCCCGTACTTCCGTGATACCAGTGGTAGTGGGTGCAGATGATGCCATGCTGGGAAACATAGAGAGAAAGATGAGTCGGTTGACTCATGACATTCCGACTTACAGGATCGAGCAGATTCCACTCGAAATGCAGGAATATGTGGTTGGTTTGTTCCCAGCCTGGATTAGGCTACTGGGGAAAGTAGCTAGGATGGTCATATGCTATTGAGAGGTAGCAGAGGAAGATGAGGCCCCATCTTCTCCATAGGACAAGGATATTCTATGTATATTTTTGAGGCCATCGATCCCAATTTTGTATCTTATGACATGACTTTGTGACAAACATATGATCCAAACTCAAACTATTTTTTGATACATATATATATATATACAGTATCAATTATTTACATGTGTGTTATTAAGTTTTATGCATGAATTATTATGTGTGTGAATGATGCAAATGCCAATCTAAAATGTAGTTTGCAAATGAATCAGCTAATGCATTCAAGTTCCTTGGAATATGTTGATATGTGATATAATCAAACTGCCTCTCAAGCAACTTAATGCGCAGAAAATGACATAGCAAAGTAGGATCTCTAACCTGATAAACACCCATTAACTGAAAAACAACTAACTGTGAGTCGAGCCATACCTCCAAATGTGAAATTCCATGGAACAGAGCATCTCGAAGTAGCTCTATGACTGCACTATATTCAGCCACATTGTTCATTGTGGGACCTAAACAAGCCCTTCCCGAAGACACCAGTTGGCCAGTTGATGAGTGAATGACACAATCAGCCGCGGCCAACTGACGGGTGTAGCGGCTAGCGCCATCATCAAACCCTGTAAAGTGTTCAGTTGACATCTGAAACACAAAACAATAGATGCATAAGATGTAACTACAACCGTAAACAAAACTAAATCTACAAAAAATGTACAGCTATAATACATGAAAAAGCACAGATGCCTAAGCATAGTACTTCTTCAGGTAGAGCCCATTTCTAGGCTCTTACAACTTATTAACTTCATAGTCTGTTAACTCGTATGCACCTTTCTTCAGTACCTTAGAAACTATGTAGGGACCGAGCCACATGGACTTAAACTTGCCATCCCCTAAAGGTTCCTTATCTTGATCCCAGAGTAGACCAAGGTCTCCTTCGAGAAAAACCCTAGGGCTAACAAACTTATCGTATTGTCCCTTGACTCGATTCTTATGTGCCTCGTTTGCTGTGAGTACGTCGCGGCGATGCTCATCCAGATGTTCTAAATGCAACAAACGTTCTTCCAAGGCTAAAGTGTCATGTAAAAGTTGGATAGCCAACTTCAATGAAGGAATCTCGCACTCAACCAGAATGACTGCCTCTATCCCATGTACTAGTTGGAAGGGAGAGAAATCAGTAGCAGTCTTTACATTGGCTCGATAGGCCCAAAGAGTAGGATACACCATAATGTGCCATTTAGTTCGACTGGCATTAACAGTCCTTTGTAAGATGGTCTTCAAAGTTTTGTTGACCGCTTTGACCTGACCGTTAGCCTGCGGGTAAAACGAAGACGAGTGCTCCTGTTGAAAACCTAACATGGTGTAAAGATTGGTCATCATGTTGTTCTAAAAATGATGACCGTGATCAATCACAATCTCTTTGGGTATACCAAATCTTGCAATGATCTAGTTGAAAACAAAATAAGCGGTCATTTCCCCATCCTCTTTAATAGTAGGCATTTCCTCGGCCCACTTGGTGAAGTAGTCGACGACAACGATAATATGGTGATGAACTGCAGCCGAAAATGGATTACAATTCATAAAATCAACCCCCCACTTGGTGAAGTGGCCTGCTGTTATCACAGGATGGAGAGGAAATGGGTGTGCCTGCATCTTCCTGGTGAAAAACTGACATCTCTGGAAGCGTTTCACAGCTTCCACACAATCTTTGAAGATCATGGGCCAAAAATACCCGGCACATAGTATTTTCTGGGTTGTTGCCAACCCAGAAAGATGACCCCCATAAGCTCCACTGTGGGAATCATTCAATACTGATTATGCTTCCTCCAGGTTCAAACAATGGCGTAGGATGGAATCTACCCCACGTCTGTACAAAGTGTCAAGAATGATGAAGTAATTCTTCGCATGGCTCTTAAGCTTGCGTCATTCATCCTTAGAGAAAGTGGTGGGACACCTCAAAGTTTGGAGATATACTAGGATATCCCCATACCATGGGTCAGAGGATGCGATGAGAAAGATATCTTGATCCGAGAATGATGATTCTTCCTTAGCGTGTACTGTGTCACTAGGAAACTCTGAAATCAGTTCGGCAAACACCAGTGATTTCTTTGACTTAGCGGACTGAAAAACTAAGTCAAATTCTTGTAGGATGACAATCCATTTGTTAAATTTCCCACCGATTATTCGTCGAGTGAGAACATATTGGAAAGGATTGACCTCTGCAACCACAGTGGTGGTACGCAATAATATGTAGTGATGCAGCCTTTGAACCGCATAGACAGTAGCTAATGACAACTTCTCTATGTGAGAATACTTTATCTCAGGAGCTATCAGAGCGCGCGATAGATAATAAATGACATGCTCTTGGAGCATGCCATCCTCCTGAACCAGTACTATGCCTATTGTGTATACTGATGCAGCTAGATACAAGAGGTAATCCTTCAAGTAATCTGGCAGGCTTAACAAGGGGGCTGAAAGTAATGCCCTTTTCAAGGCCTCAAATGATGCTTGAGCAACCTCATCCCACAAAACATAGGTGTCTTGTTTAAGCAGTCTCATGAAACCTTTTGTAATTTTAGCATAGTTAATGATAAAGCATCTCACGAAGTTGGACATGCCCTGTAGACTTTGAAGTTGTCTCAGGGTTTAAGGAGGAGGCAGATTTAAAATCACCTCAACTTTCAATGGATCCACCATTATGCCATGACTGGATACTATGAAACCCAGTAGTCATCTAGATTCAACGCAAAATACACATTTGTTGGGATTCAATCGAATCTTGTAGTATCTGCACCTTTCAAACACGAGTCTTAAATGATCAGGATGCTCCCGTCTCTTCTGAGATCGTGCTGGGAGATCTTCAAGGTAAGGTTCAACTACATGCTTGATGTCATGAAAAGAAAAATTCATTGCCCACTGGAAAGTAGCTCCAACATTCTTCAAACCAAACAGAATCTTTCGATAGGCAAAGGTGCCCCAAGGACAAATACAAGTTGTCTTGTGTTGGTCTTCCGGCTTGAACTGTATCTGATTATATCCTGAAAATCCATCCATGAATGAGAGCATTTCATGGCCCGTGCATTAATGATCTAGTCTATGAATGGCATGGGGTAATTGTCTTTCGGAAAAGCTTTATTTAGGTCCCGAAAGTCAGTGTAGACTCTAATGGTACCTTTCTTCTTGTCTACCGGAACAGGATTTGAAACCCATTTCGTCATAGCTAATGGATAGATAAATCCAGCTTTGAGCAACTTTTCTACCTCTTCCTTGATGGCAGTAGCTTTTCAAGGATTAACTGGACGGAGCTTCTGTCTCACACGTTTAGCATTGGGGTACGTTGTGATGACTTGCTCAATAGTGGCGGTGTCAATTCCTGGCATCTCCTCATATGACCAAGCAAAGACATCGCATAATTCTTTAAAGAGATTGGTATACAAAATGATCTCCTCGGGAGAACAATCTGCTCCAATAAAAATATTTTCCACGACCCCAGGTTTGATGGAAATGTTGATAGGAATGGTTCGTGATACATTTTCCATATTCCCTTCGGCATAAATAGCTTTCGAAGTAGAAGGGATACCGGACAAATCAACACTTCCACCAGGTCTCATAGAAAACTCAGCTCTCTCTATCCTGTCTAGTTCGGGAAGAAAATAGGACCTGTGGTGCATGTGTTCCTAAGGGTGGTCCAGGCCTATCATAGCTTCCAAGATCGCCTCATCAGAGGGTAAAACAGTGGCTAGACAGTCAAAAGAGTGGATAGAGTCCACTGACCATGCAGGAGCATAGATTCCATATCTAACTCAGCAGAGACCAATGGAGTCACGATATGTTCTGTTGCAGCATGATGTGAATCTAGGTAAGCCACCTATGCAACAGATAAAGGCACAACTGGTTTTGATTCAGTTGGGAGAATCCATGGATCTATTGTTGGATTGACTGTGAATATCTCAGATGAAGAACATTCTTTAGAACCAATAAAATAAACGAGAGAAGGAAGGTCAAAAGTGCCTATTAATGACCCATAGAGACCTACTCCCAAACTCTTAGTAAATGGGCAGGACTGATCAACCAATGAGATTGTTGAATCCGAAGAAGTTTGGTTGGTCTTCCGGGAAAACAAAATTTGATCGATTGTGATGATCTTGCCTTCGTGAGGGAACATTATGATCCGGAAAATAGCTGACTGCACTACTTGCATGGCATATGTCTAGCTCCTACCCAACATCAAGTTATAATTGAGTGGAGCATCCAGAACTTCAACCTCTACCGATACTATTTTTCCTGCAAGTTCAAAATCAAATGATGGTAAGACTCTGTGTGGATGGAAAGATCTTCCATCAAATGCGGTAAGTACCGTGTTTGAGAAATCTAACTCAAGTTCACCTAAATCCTTCCAGCAAGAAATGGACATTATGCATGTAGATGAGCCCTCATCTACAATAGCTCGTCTAATGGTCATGGAACCATGGATGACCTTTATTTGGAGAGTGATGTGGTACTGAAACTGGAACTTGATATCTTTCATATCAAAACGGGAAAGCATGTTGGATGAATCTACCCTTCTAATAGCTACGAGGAGTGCACTGCGTTGTAATGAAAAACTTTGCATTACCTCTATAGTGGACATGGCACATGGGGTTTGGGCTAAATCCTCCACTACATTGTAGTTGGAGGAATCCCTCACGTTGGGGTTGTGCACAACCCGTTTGAAGACACCTTTCGGGATCTTTGGAAGCGGATCCATCGGTCTCTCAATGTGGAGAGGGGTAGATGACTCAGGAACATCCTTCTGCTGTGGGTCCGGGGTATAATTTCTAGCTCAAGTTTGCAAAAGAGCATCTGAATTAACCATATTAATGAATGACTGATCAACTAAGTTGGCACGAGTAGTGCCCCCAGCACCGAAGCTACCAAAAGCTGAACTCTGTCCGTGAGGGAAAGGGTCTTTTAAGATAGCAGGTTTCTTTTCACGAATCAGCGTCTGGGCTTCTTCCATTAGAGGGCATTGATGGGTAAGGTGGTCCTCTTGACATAATTTGTAAGGGAACTTAACCTTCCTTTTTTCCTTTTTACCCTCCTCGGCATTTTGTGTGTTCTTGGGATTTTGTTGGTTTCCCTCCCCTTTCTTGCCCTTTCTTTTGTTGTTGGGTTGCCGAGAGCCCTTTTGGATTTTCTGCACCTGTTGTACAGATTCTATTGTTGAAGGGGAGGATGTAATAGAAGTTGCTTCTGCAGCAGACTGTTTGACTGACAAGGCATGAACCTGTTTTGTTAAGGCATCAAACGCTGCAAAGTCGACTAAACCCACAATGCCATCAACATGTGGTCAAGGTTTAGGTTTACCTAAGTCAATGTTAGACCTTGGTGCATCAGGAATAATCTCGTATAAGAGCCCAGACTGAGCATATACCAAGTTGAGCTGCTAGGTTGTCAAAATGGCTTCTTCTTCGGAGGACACCCCTGAAGTTGCAACTTCCTTAGAGATATAAGGAAGGAGTGATTTAAGATACCACTATAATAAAAATGTTGGAGGGATGTCAGCCTTAATGAGCCTCTTTCTCCTTCGCCACTCCTGAATGTGATCAGATAGATGAGTGGCTTTGTTTTGTCGAAAAGTCAACAAAAGGTCTGTTTTGGCATCGTACCATACAGGAAGTTGAAAGTGGTTCAAGAAAACAGTGGCTAGATCCCAAAAGGTGCAATAAGCAATAGTAGGCAGTTCAATATACCACTTGGCTGCGACACTTGTCAATGTTCTTTGAAAGAGCCTAAACCTAATGGAGTCATCATTCAACGAATTCGAGGAACACCAAAGATGAAAAGTTGTGACATGGTCATTGGGGTCCTCACCAGTCTTACCTTCAAACGTCGGGATGTCTGAGGGAAACTTAGTGGGAACAGGAGGCCATGCAGGATCATGACACATGAGGTCGTTTGTGAGTTTTGAAATATCTGGCAAGTTCAAAGTTTCCATAAATGGTAAACACAGTTGTGATGATGGCATTTGATAGACCAGAACTTGGTATTGGGTATTTCCCGCTACCTGATTCGTGTACTATTGGTTGGGGTTTCCCCCAGCCATCAGTTGTGAAGTGAATGCATTAAAATTGCTCCACCCAAAAGAAAGCGGATTACTTCCCGGGGCAGTGGTCCATTGTGGCTAGGTGTTAACCCCACCATATTATGGATTAATAATATTACCCCCTCCTCCAACAAACAAAGAGAAAGGGATACTCCCTGTAGGTATATTTGATGGATTAACATTGTAACCTGCATAGGGGTTAAATCTAGGCATAGAAGTAACAGACGGTACCGTCATCGTACCCATAGCAGGGATAGATGCATAAGGGATCGATCCTACAACGAAAGTGGAAGCAATGATTTGAGTTACACCCTGTAACTGTTGTGTAGCAAAAGACTGAGTGAAATTCACTACGGGTATCCTTGACAAAGGGACATTGTTTGGTCCAAAAGTTGGGGTAGAAACTGAGACAGATGTCAAAGCTAGTGAGCTTGGCATGCCTAGAGTACGAGCATTAAAACTAAAGGACAGAATTGAAGCAGACGCAGTCTGCGATGAACTCGCTGTGGCAGTGCTTGTGAAAGAAGGATTAACAATCCTTGTAGCCATAGAAGTTGTGGGAGTTTGAGGAACTCCCTGCTCATCTCCTGGGTTAACCATGGTGTAACCAGGTGTAAATAAGTAAGCACTATACTCAAGTTGTTGAAATCCAACAGGTACTAGTAGTGGATCGTTGGGTTAAGTAAGAGGAGGGTTGAAAGGAGTACTAAACTCTCTAGAAGTTAGGTCCTCAACCTCGACAGTATCAAAGACTTGTCGATCTGGGGTTCTAGGATGCGGTTCTCCAATAACCTCTGTTTCACCCGTAAGTTCAAAAGAACCACTAGAATTTGTCCTCCAGTGTCATGGTGGCGGTGGAGGCTCCACAATGAGTGGGGGAAGGTTTTGCAACCTCCAAGACCGACGAAGATGTTGGTCCTCCACAATTATAAAAATAAACTAAGTAAAAACCTAGTGGCCACTACAACTAAGGAGCAAACATCATACCACTAAAAGAATTCCTAAGTAATCAAACCAGGAAAACAGATGACAAATACTCTCAAGAGCAATTTTGGGATGATTAGGGCCCAGAATAGACTAATAGAGTACCGACGGTTAGTTACGTGGCATCCAATGGAGGTCCTCTAGGTGCAAGCATTTGAATCACCAAACCGCCCTCCCAGGATTACATCCAAAGGGTTACCTTCCACGTCTATTCGAGGTGGAGTGGGAATATCCTTCCACTCTACTTATGTAGAGCCCTAAAGGTTATGATACTAAGGCTACCACCAATACGAAATAACCTAGGGGGACAGTCATCAGCCTAGTCAAAATGCATGGGCAGGGTAGCAAAGCTCGAAATCCAAAATCACTTTGAAAAGCACTAGTGGACCCCCGTACGCGAATCAACTCTGGTTTATGGTTGATGGGAAAGTGAGGGGGTATCATCAACAATTCCAATCGCCCACGGCCTCATGCTTAACTCTGGTTAGAGTAGAGCATCCCAAGACAATTTGATAGAGATGGATTTACCTAATAGATAGTCGTACTGCGATTGTTGAGTAATGAAGCCGATTTCGGGTGGTTTAAGGTGGTTTAAGGTGATTTAAACCTGAAATCCTAGCCTAAGCTAGTTGATGATGTGTATACCTAAAAAGAAAAATGTTGCTAGTTAATTTTATTAAGATTTATTTTTAAGGGCTACTTCTTACTCAAGGGTTGTAGTGCGGTGTGTGGAATGGTTTCGACAGGAAAGTAAATTGCATGTAAAGTAATGCTTTCAAATTCACAAAAGACTCTTTTTCTTTTCGTTTATATTCTTTCAAAAAATTGGAACTAGGCAATCCTAAATCAAAATTCTTTTTGTATTTGTCTTTTAAATTTCAAAGCAAAGCAAATTATGCTACTTCAAAACAATGATAAATCCTACTACTAAGCTACATAATCCTCTTTTTGTCTTTTATGATAATTGCACAAAAGAAAAGGAATTTGGAAAGGAGAAAGTAAGACCTAACGTAAAGTGTGAGTAAGACAAACAACCTAAATGGCTCAAACAAACAAATCAAAGACTTGAGAAAGACTCAACCTACTAAGTTGTTTCAAAACAAAAAACTTTAGGCTTGGAAATAAAGTGTAAAAGAAACAAGGAAAAGAGACGCTCATAACGGAAAGACAAACCTAAAAGGCTTCTCCTAAGCGCCAAAACCCTAAGAAAAAATTAAGCCAAGCAAAGGAGTAGGCAAGCGAGCCAAAAAGTGACCCTACTAACACATGGACTCAAAAGAAAGCTAACTAGAAAGCTTTAACTCACTTGGGCTGAACTGAAAAAATAATCAGAAAGTATCTAAACCAAGCAACCTTTTAAAAACACCCTAAGGACTCAAACTTGGGGTCAAACCCTAATGGAAAGGATAAGACACAGTGAAAGTGTGCTATTGTTGCCACAAACAACAAACATTAAGAACGCAGGTCTGTATGACTGCAACAAGCAACTAGGGAAAAAGTGTGCAGCTATGTCTGAAAGAGAGTAGTGCACAAACTTCAAAAAGGGCTAGAAAGCAGTGAAGACACTTTAAACAAGTACTCAAGCAAGCAAAGACAAACTAAAGGACTTCAGAGAGGGAAACAAGACTCAAAAGAGACATACAAGTCCCAGGAATCAGTCAGGGAAGCAAAGCAAAAGGCTCGAAGTGAAACCAAACAACAGGAAATCAAACCCTAATAGAAAACTGGAAGCTATAGGAAAATGCACTATTGTGCAGTAGGGAAACCAGCGCACACTAGAAAAGATGTGCTATTGTGCAGTGTACAAAGTAGCGTTCATCAGGTAAAATGAACTACTATAATTAGCGTAAACCATCGCACATGTATCAGAAGGACACAAACAGGCTTTGCAACAATAAACTGAGATGAATCAAGCAAGAAATAACAGGTAACAATGACCTATAATACCTCCCAGAGAATCAAAAAGACTGAAATGAACTGGAAGAAAACCTAACTAGGTCTCCTAGAGCAGAAAAACTATCGGTTACTCCCTAGTGGAGTCGCCAGCCTATTGTGCAGGAAAAATACCTTATAGTGAGGAGATGACACTACCAACTTGGGTAGGGTGACAGGTAAATGCATTCATTGAATTGCATTTAGTTCCTACAAATGGAAAGAGATCGAGATATCGAAAGATGTACCTTTTATCGACGGTTGGTCCTAGCTTTCGCTTGATCTTCCGCTATGATGAATCTGCAACACAAAATAAACATTCCTCAGCGTATCTTGACTGTAATAACTATGATGAAATTGAAAGCAATTAAACATAAACTACAATCAGATAATAAACCAAATGAACATACATTCCAATAGACATTCGATTTGGAACAGGAAGGGTATTTCCACCTTTTATTGTCAAAGAAACATGAATCAGTACAAATATATCTGACATGTCAAGATGCTTCTGCAACTGAGTCCTGGGATCCTGCTCTTCACAATGACTTGGGAATTTCCTCCAGCATAACAGTAGTTAAAGCATTCTTTCTAGGTCCCTCTCATGGATCCTCATATTTATGGGACAAGGTAGGCAATTGGGATCAAGAGGTGGTTGAATTAGGAGGTTGGGGAAGTTGTAGAACCAACTTCAACTAATCCCAATTCGTAATCTTAATATATTTTTGATTTCATCTTAATATGTGTGCGGGTTTCATACAACAAGAGTAGTGCACAGAGAGCAACTTTTATGCTTTGCAACAAGCATTTGAAACTTTTTTGAAGGTGTGCGTTGGTTGTCCTTTAGCAAAGTAGTGCACATCTCAAGATATGAGCTAGTTCACTATGCAAAGAGTAGTGCACATGTTGTGAAACTAGTAGAAACATTAAGATTTTTAGTTGCAGAGTGTAGTTCCAACCAAAACTCATCTAGGTCAACGTAGCTCTTCAATACATGGTGTCCTCTTGTGTGATCGATAGAGCAATGTGATCACGGACGGAGAAGTGCAGGTTTGACCTATAACAATTGGCTCTATAGAACTTCCTATGACAAGAAGAATTCAGAGATAGCCCAGTGATCGAGATGTCGAGTGCAGCATCAGTGATGATGATGATGCTCCGTGATCCAGTGATGATGATCCAGCTCCAGAATTGAAGACTTGCGCCAATATGTATTGATGACCTGTGTTGAAAGAATACCTTCCTAGTTAAGAGGGAGCGTTGATGTATTTGTAACTTTGGAAGATATTCACTTGTATATTACATTTGTACTTTATTGTATATCCAACAAAGATGTATTATTCCTCTGATTGGAAGTGTCGTCATTTGTATTTGCAAGTGTCGCAAGTTACATTGTAAGTGTCATCATTTGTATTGATGGGTTATTAGACCACCAGTGTGGGGTCAGCCCTAGTTAGGTCATGTGGTTGGGTTATTAGAATTCATTAGCAAGCCAGCCCTGTTGGTTTATTGGCAGTTCAAGTCAGTGTATAAATATAGAGGTTGTGTCTCTCATTCTATTCGTTCACTCACTTCTCAAGCTCGCATAGCTAAGAGAGAAAGTGGCGCACAAGTAGAGGAGGAGGAGTATCTACTAGAGACATCTCTTTGGGTTTGATCATTGTGATCTTGGTTTGTGTCTTATTCTATCTCTGAGGAAGTTGTGGGGTTTTTCACCTTCTTGGTTTTCCCCGAGGAAACTCTGTGTCTATTGTCTCTTGTGTTTATGATTGATATGTTGTACATGCTTTTCTCTTAGTGATCCTAGATAATATTGAATGAAATTATCGAAAAATTAACAAGAATTCCCCCCAAAGCATGAAGTTGGAAAAATAAGGTAGGTGAAATGGTTTGTAATAGGGAAGAAATCGAAGTAAGGATTGTCGGTTGGAGTGACAAACAAATATCTTCTGCAATACAATCAACTCTGAGATACATGTCTCAAACTGACTCATAACATGGCTTCCGACCAATACATTGCAGATCCATGATAGTAAAGATTGACTGAACACAATCATGGCTACTAGACACAATCGTAGATCCATGATGAGATGATAACACAGCCACGACCAATACAAAAGTAGATCCGTGTAATATGACTCAAAACAATATCCATCGCAACCTGGGTGAGATTATGACTTAACCCAGGGTCTTCAAATTGAACCCGCATTGATACAAATCTAACCATGTGATTACAATGTCTTGAAGTCGAACATGGTAAAAACCACTTGATTACCGGTCAATGATGTATACCGTTAACAAGTGCGAGGGAAATCACCATTGATGTCAATGATCTCCACGGTATCATAGTACATACCACTGAATGTGAATCAATGATCTGAGGTCGAACAATCAGTGGAATATTTCAATCAGAAGTCAATGATGTGAACTTACTGTTGAAAGCAAGGTAACCTGCCATTGAGGCATGCAGGCCCAAGGTACTTGAATAGTTTCTAGGTTTAATCCTAGAATGATATGTTGAAGTCGACAAGGATAAACTGGTCGAAGGAGGGCCATGATGTTTTCCCCATCATTGACATGAAACACGATCGAAAATGTTTTGGAGTAGATATGAATGTAGAGTGACACTTGAGACTGACTCAAGAATGATCAACATGATAGAAGGTAGAGTGACTGAAGAGATTGACTTGGAAGAACAAACCTCTCTTGAACATGGGAATGGCATGAATTTGCAGCATTGACATAACGAGAATGGCACCAAATCTTAATGCAAATGATGGTGGAAGCATTCTTTGGATGACTAAAAGGAGTGAAAAGACTCATGGAATTGGTGGGACTCAAAGACAAGAAGATTATCCAAGTTTTTGAATGCATATGCAAATGAGTGCCATGTTCAAGAGTGACTAAGTACTGCCATAATTACAATGAAACACAAACTATTTCCTTATCCTCATCATGATTGATGAGTACCTATTTTTTTTTTAATGAGCTTGAGGAGGGTAACAGATGTTCGATATAGCTCATCCTTTGGATGAGACCGAGCTCATATGTTTTGAAAACCTGAGATAGGAGGGGTTGTCCCAAAACGGGCCCTTCAATTTCATATTTTAATGAGTCCAGAGAAGGAAAACTCCATGCCATTTCATGTTTAGAGAGTCTGAAAATAACTAAAGAAGACTCCAAATGGTTCTTTTTTGTAAAAGTTAGTCTCCTCATCCGAAAAGGGATAAAACAATATGAGAGAGAACTCTTCCAATCATGATTAATCAGAGTGATCCTTTTTCGTAAACAGTCCTCTTGGTCCAAAAAAGGGGTAAATTATCACCAAAAAGATGACCTTTCAAATACTTTTACAAGCATGAAAGAATCAAGTTCGCTTGGCGATCTTTTCATATTTAGGGAGTCTGAAAAGACATTAAAGAGGAACTTCGAGGGGTTCCTTTTCACGGGAGTTTTACGAGCCTGAAAAAACGATAAAATGTAACTCAGTGACTTATTCTCATAGTTTCACAAGCACGAGAAAGGACAAAAGTAAGCTTGATGCCATTAATATTTGATTTTAATGCGCGGTATAATAGCATAAAAAATGCTCTACGACTTACTCACACTTGATGAAAATGATGAAACGTCAACGATGGTCCCCAATAAAGTCAGAACACCTCTTCACTTCATCTGTAGATTCCAAAAACTAAGTCAAAAACGATAATAAGGTGTTTATACGAAAAGATTACCAACTATAGCAAAAAAGACCCATAAAAGAAAAATAAAAAGGGAATATTCCATTTTCTTTTATATAAAAGTCAAATAGTAAGAAATAGTTACCAATGTTTTTTTACCAAGTTGGAAATAGTAAAAACACCCCTTTGGAGCTAATTTTCAAACGTCGATTGCAGAGGCCACGGTCAGCTATTCTTCGCCTCATCAGTGAAAGGTAGGCCTTAACCCTGCTATCTACCTTTATAGTGGATTAGATTTATGTTTTTTTGGTTAATGTTAGGTCTTTTTGGCTTGTAAAGTAGAGTATTGCGCACGCCTTGGGCAATGCACTTTCCCCCTGTGGGACGTCCAGTTTGTGTTGTTTAGAGCAATGGAGGTTATACCGAAATATTCCAAGCTCTCTTCTTCTTGTTGAACCATCTTAAAGATTTCCTGTATTAATTCTCTTGCTTTACAATACTCTTGGTATTTCTGAAGAACTACACTTCTCATTTCATCCCAAGTCCTTATGGTGTCTTCCCCTAATCCCATGAACCAACATAATGTTGAGTCCTTGAGGGTAGCAGGAAACAACTTAAGTTTCTTTGCATTAGAATAATCATAACTTCTACAAAAAATGTCAAATTCAAACAAAAAAGAATCAAGATCATCACTTACCATGCCATGAAAATGAGGTAGTGCAGAGGGAGGTCTATTCTTCACCTGCACAATTGCAAAAGGATCAATAATTGGGAAACCAAAGGTTACTTCTTCGACATTGGTATGTGCCTCCTCTCAATGGGTGTGTGTTTTTCCTTCTCCTTCTACCATGTGTTCTTCTCCGACCGAACTGTGTTGTGTCTCTAGAGATTCTGGTCCAACAATTACCTCTTTTGTATCCTTCTTTGTATTTCCAGCAATGATTGCCTCTCTGGTAGGTCTTGCCAAAGGATTCATAAGCTCCATCTTATTAGGTGCTACAGGCCTATGTTCAGTAGGTGTATGTCCAATATTCTTGTTGAAACCTTTCATGTAGATGAACCTTTTGTATGATTTTCTGCCAACGAGTTAGTAGATACAGAGGTTCTGATAGTGCTGTCAAAGACAATAATTGTAGGTGTTCTACCTTTAAGAATTCTACCCTTACTATCTCTTTCTCAATTCATGCAGTGTTGAAGTCATTTAAACCAATGAAAATAAAATGTTTATCAAAACTTTTAACAATTAAATCTTAATTCAAAAAATAAAATCCAATTAAGACCTTAGTTCTGTGACACCTCCTCGGCCATAGAACCAAAATGTTGGGAAAAATAATTGCTTAATTTTACCTTACATAAATTATCAACCAGGGTCAATAAACTAATGAGGTTTCATGCAAAGTATATGCAAAACCAATCTCAGTTGATCCTATATCTATCACACTTGCTAATCTGCTTGTTGGAATACCAAATAGATTGGATGAATTCACTAAGTCTATGTCCAAACAATCACACTTCGGATTTCATGTTAAGCCTGATGATTGTTTGACATTATCACAATGTTTAGAAAACAACCTTATCTTCGTAGCCAAACTAAATGGGAAAAGAATAACTCACACAAGCAACTCCTTGGTCAATTACTAGGAAATTGTATGAATTTATTTTGTGTATACCTAACAACTAGGTTTCAAGATTAAAATAATGATCTTTGCAACAATTGTTAGTATTATCAAAGCATTCAGGAAACAATTTTTCCTATGTATCTGATCAAGAAGATGCATCAAACTACACTGTGCACGGAAGTAAAACCAAATGGTCAAAATATCATAGGTCCAAGTCTTGTGGTCTGTTAGAACACTTGTGGAACTCTCAGGTTAATAATATTTCAAACATTAGGGACACCAAGGTATTCCTTCAATCATTCAAGAATTACAAGCTATTGTAAAAAGTAAATCCTTTCATTCGTTAACCTTGGATAAAAGACTAATTCCACTGATCTTCTAGACTGAATTTGCAACAGAAAACAATATTATAAATATGAATTATAAATTCAAGAGATGAATCCACAACATAATATCAATACCATAACCACACATCTAAGATGAATCTGGAAAATAATTACAAAACCATAATCATTTAGTCTGAGATGAATCTACAACAGAATTATAAAACAACAACCGTACTTTTGAGATGAATTTGGAAATGAATTAGAAAACAACCACACATTCAAAAACCAAACCTACAGTCTAACTCTACAGATGCAACTTGGAGTAAGGGGGCCTCTTGGCCAACCACACTGCAAGAAGATTGAATCATGAAATGAACAACAACAAGATGCCTATCTTAACATTCACAATATCATTACAAAGCCTTAGTGATCTATATATGCTTTCTATCAATCAAGAAAATCTTATTTTATTGTGTCTAATTACAAACTCTAGATCATAAATTAATGGATATGGAATATCTAAGAACATACTAGTTCTATCTTCAGACTATTGAACTATCAACACCAAGATCTTCATGACTAGATTCTCCATCATTGTTTTGGATGATCTCATAAACAGGGACATGAAATCGTTGGAGCAGAATTGGTCTATGTCAAGAGAGCTCAATCAATTATCTTTTGGTTATTTATGGTGGAGTCAATTGAACGAGGTTCTTTGACCAAGAAAATAGGATGTGGACCATACTAACTTGAATAGAAATATGATCCACCTCATTGATTTGGAGCAAGGGACCCAGAACCATCTTAACCATCTTGGGGTGGTTCGCAGTAGTTAGTACGGTAGTTATCAAGCTCTTTCTTTGCATGACATAACTACTAGATCGACTAGTTCCGGTAGCGATATCAACCCCATCATGTAGTGAGCAAGAACTCTCATAGTGCATGTGAGCTACCAGAGCAGCTAGTTCCTGAAACGGTAAAATTTCTTCTAAGTTTTATTTATATTTATGAAAACTTGTTTAAGAATAAATTCAAATAAAGAAATAGTGAAAATATACAATATTTACAATACCAACATTTTTATCATCATGCATATATAAAATTGATAATATTTGCTCATAATAACCACTTCATATATAAATGCATATAACCAATTTTATTCATCCATAAAAAGAATATGCAATTATAGTACTCTCTTTGATAGGTGTGTCTTAGGGATCTGGAAGAGTTCCACGGGAATAAGAGTTCCACGGAAAGAGGTCCACCAGCATAAGAGTTCCATGGGCATAAGAGTTCCTGCACGGAGAATTTGCAAACCAAATTCAACAAGAACCTCACTATTAGATATCCCTAGCTAGGATTTCCTCTTGTCCATCTTCTCCGATAATTACTTATCCCGATGATTAATTATCTCGATAATTAATTCTCCTCCATCCAATGTCCGAATTCCAATTAAATAGAGAATGAAGGGTTATGTTGCCAAAAGAAATACCCAGTTATTTTTACATCATAACTTTTGGTTATTACCCAACCACAACATAACTAATTACTTTCAACCTTTTACATTTTGTTCTTATTCCATAACTTCTCTTTAACACACAATTACAAGAATTGATCCTTTTTAAGTCTTATTTTTAATTCCTTTTTCATTTATTACATGGGAAAATTGGTCTGTGACATTCTCGCCTCCTTGAATTGATGATGTCCTCATCATCCTTACCCCATTTGCATCAAAATTCATTATGAGATATCCTTTTTTTTAAATAAAAACAATTCAACCTCTATATTTTTTTTAAATAACATCATGAAATTCACAAATCAACAAGCATCGACAAGTTTAGTATAATTTTTTTTTTCCTCGGAAAAAAGTCGTAATTTTATTATCAGAAGATACAAAATTACATTCTACAGATATATGGAGAGCATAACCTACTCCATACATTGTCACATATGAGTGGGTACAGTAAACGAGCTCGGGAACAAACCCTCATTGCACAGAAATAGATTTGTCATAACTGAAACCCTCATCGGAGGAAGCAGAGGATCCATGTCTGTGGACAGAGCAGCAGACACGATAGACCTCCCAAACCGGCAAAAACAGCCAGCAATCATACCCCTGATAAAGAGCAGCCAGACAAACCCCATATTGGACTAGAGTAGTCCACCTTAGCAATCCGAGCGTCCCTGAAACCATTTTCTGTCCCATTAACATCAAGTATAGTGCCCCAAACAAAAACTACAATGGCCTGCACATGTAGTAGAATCACTGAGATCCCTACATTGTCACATATTTACTGTCCCATATTAACATCATTTCTGTCCCATCCATAAAACAAAAACAACTACTGCTGTCCTTACAGCCGCATATATCCGAGTACATAAAAACAAATACTGTTACAGAAATGGAAGAGCTTAACCATCATTGGTCAACAAAGGCTGAGCTATTGCTCAAATCTGTGCCTCAATATCATCATAAAAAGGTCCGTGATAATAGCTGAAAGTGCCCCCCAGTTGAATGAAGAGTAATCCTCCAATTGCCCAGAGCTAAATCCTGCTGCGTCCCTTCCTTGGAGAGCTGATCGGCCATCCCATTCCTCTCCCTGTAAACATGTGTAAAAGTAATGTGATCAAAGGATTGCTTCAACCTTATCACCTCCTCCAGGATAGGTAATAGAACCATCACATGACAGTGTGTAATCTCCTTTGCCCAATCAATAACTAACAAGGAGTCGCCAAAAACCTGTAGAGATAGACATCCTTGTTCTAGTGCAAATAACATCAGCAGTTTTAAAGACATAATTTCAGCATAGTTATTGGATCCTCTCCCCAAACTAGCCACAAGATGAAAGTAATGGAATTCAGATTTGTAAAGAACAGCCCCCCCACCACACACTGACTGATGGTCTAATGAGGCACCATCAAAATAGGCCCACGGCATGGATAGATCAATCTGTTCCACACGCACAGGTCGAATTCTAACCACTTGGACAGGTACCATGTAATGTTGAAGAACCACTACAGCGTGAGCCACTACAGACTCTAGCAGAACCCAGCTATCCTGAAATATGATCTTGTTCCGGGTAATCCATATGCCCCATTCGAAAATACAAGGGAAGGCCCGGAAGGTTGAGGACTTATAAATTGACCACCAAGTATGGAACGCTTCAAGGATGCTCGCTCCCCTCCACCTCACCTGAATATCCAAAAAATGGAAAATACCATCCCATACAGCCTGTGAATACCGACATTGGACAAATAGATGAGTAATGGTCTCATCCGCATCCTGACAAAGTGGACAGATCCCCAGACCCTGTAGGAATCGTTTTTGTAGAATGTCCCAGGTAGAATCCTTATTTTCCAGTATTGCCCAGAAGAGTAATTTAGCTTTACTTGGACACCTTAACTTCCACAGATATTTCCACCACCACACCAATTCCCTGTTGTGTACTTCCACATTCAGCTGGATATATCCATTCTTTGGTGTGTAAATTCCCAAGGGATGGTGATCCCAAATAAGTTCATCAGCCCTATCGGTCAGTCGAATATTAGTAAGTCGTAATATCCACAAAAAATCCTCCCAAGTCCCCTGCAGTTCTACAGAGATCTCCAATCGCTGTGCAGAGATCCACCCCTGATGCCAATGGGTAGATGATCCTGGATCCTCAATATCAGACAGAAAATGACAACCTCTAGCAGCCAAATAAGTCCTCAAGCCCATAGGAAGGACATGACCTCCCCTGCAGCCAACCCAAGGGTCCAGCCCAAGTCGTAAGAGACGTCCATTCCCTATCCTCCACACCAATCCAGAACCGACCAAAGAAAAATGCTGCACCACCGCTTTCCAGACCACAGAGCAATTTGCCCTCGACTTATTGCCCAGCCTTATCCATTCGAGAAGAGTAAGAGGGGCAATATATTTATGATATACCACTCTTGTCCAGAGACTATTTGTATGGATAAGTCACCACGACACTTTGTCCCCCAATGCTTTTGCAAATAGAAAAATATTCTTTAACCCCCATCCACCCAACGCTTTTGGGACAACAATTTTTTCCCATCTGACCCACACCAATGCACGATGCTCACTCAAACCCTTCCAAAGAAAGGTAGAACACAACCTCCGGATCTGCTCTAGGACTCCTATGGGGATCCAAGCAAGAGACATCCAATACACCGGAATTGCTTCCAAAACAGATTTAACCAGGACCAGCCTCCCAGCCCGTGACAACCATTTATGACTCCATCCATGTACTCGCTGTTCTAATTTAGCTATTAACCAGTGCCAATCAGCCTTCAGATAAGCATTTGGTTTCAAGTGAAAGCCAAGGTACTTTAATCCATCATGAAAATCCAAAATCCTATAAGGTAGTTTGTTAGCCAATCTCTAAATCTCCTGCTCGGATAAATTCGAGCATGTGATAGTATATTTGTCCAAATTTACTAACATACCCGCAACAACTTGCACTAAATGGAGACCTTCGACCACCTTATCAATATCCTGTCTCGTGCCATCACAAAAGATCAGAATGTCATCTGTTTGTGTCAGAAATTGTTACTAAGGCCAAGGTAACAAGCCAACACAATCTCAAAATAAAAATCAATTCAAACTAGGTTTTTAGGGTTCTGTTTCATATGTTTTTGGTCATTGACTTCAAAGGCATAAAGGGAATACATTCAGTAAATAGGCAACAACTAAATCATACACATAACTCAATAAAGATGTATATATATCACCATAATCCAACATAAGATTGTAATGAAGTTCACACAATAAAAGACAAGCATCACTGGAAATTACACATAAAACCAGAAATGAATTTGTCATTCATGAAACTAAATAAGTTCAAAATGAAGCCAATACAGATTAAATGTAGGGTAAAGAGTCATATATTCATAGTTTCATCAAAAAATGCATATGAGAGTTTACAGTACCTAATACTGAACAAGTCTGGAAGTATGAACAGCTTGCAGACCTCCTAATGCTATCCAGAAATCAGAACCCTTTCAATGACTCTTTGTCCCTCTTTTATCATTACAAAGAAGTGGTTCTATTTCCCCCTCATTAGGGCGAAATTCAAACTGCCTAACAGTTACATTAACTAACTAACTCAACTAATTGACTAAAAATAGCAAATCGGATTCCTGGCAAATGTGGCGAATTTCTGGAAAATAGGTGTCAAAGAAGCTTCCATATCTCTCAATTGGTGACACCTGTGTAAAAACTGAGAGAGGTTTTTGTTAACGGGTCTGTGATGGATAAAAACCTCTCTTGGTTTTTCAAAATTCATCTCCAATCAATCAGAATCGGCCCCTCAAAATGAACACTAAAACAGGAAAATATTAAATATTTAAAATCCCTGGAAAATAGGCTGCAAATATTAAACCGAATCTTTCAAACCTTGACAGCTGTTGCAAAACTGAGAGAGGTTTTTGTAGATGAGTATCTTAGGAACAAAAACCTCCTTCGGTTTTCAAAAATTCCTCTCCATCAGCTCGCGTTCTGCATTTGACTTCAATCACTCAACACAGGACTGCAATGTCCAGACTATTCAATGTAATGGAAAACTGTCAGTGAATATGACTGTTTTATATCAATCTTTCACTTTAATCTCTGGAATAGACTTCTCTTCTTCAAACATATATCCTTCATCATCCGAAAGGATTGTGATGGGGCTTCTTGGCTGAATATGGATTTCCTCTTTAGCTACAGGAACTATTTTGATATCAACTTTCCTTTCATCCTGAGGATCTGCTACAGGTTCGCATAGTGTAAACTGCTTTTTAGTGTACTCTGAAATTACTTGGAGCTGAATGTCATCCTGCCTCTATTCTGCTACCTGTTTTGTCACCTTCTTAGCTTTAATGTCATGTTTGCTTGCAGGTATGACTGAATGGCCTAACTTTTGTATCATTACCTTTCCCTTGTCAGTCTGTCTTTTTAGTTGTTGGTCTTCTCCTTTAAGATGAACCCCTGACCAGAACAAAAAGAAGTCCCAAGTCCTTCCCTCATGCTGCAACACTGTAGTGATGATTAGTTTAATGAGACCATGGTGAAAAAGTGATTGAGAAGTGTGATCATCATGCTGTTTTATCTTGCTTGACATTTTCTGCAAGTTTTTAAAGAAAAAGAAGGGCAAATTCATCTTAGAGATTCCTGCCATATGTTGAAGGAACTTGAGATGATATTTAAATACTAATGAATATCTCCCTTCACAGGTCACATAACTTTGAAGTATTCTTATGGGCTCAATCCACTCCTTTTTGAAATTTTGGATGAAGATACCCTTATTCCAGTCAGGAGTCACATTAGGCAACAAATACCTTTGGGGTTCAAACTCGAAAGGTGATTTTTTTGAACCAGTGCTCACCCTCATTGTTAATCTCAGTAGCTTCTGCTATTAATTCCACAGATAACTTGAATTTCAGAGCATCCATCATAATCATATCATTTTGAAGTGCTTTAGCAAACTTGCAGGTGACCTGTGTATCGAAGCCATTAATCTTTTTGAAAAACTTTAACCAACCTGCCTGCTGAAAAAGTTCTGCACAGTCAGGAAGTCTCTGAATCCAAGTTAAGTCTGTGGGTTCAGCCCTGTTGACGTTACCACTTTTGCCACTTTTCCCCATAATATTCTTTTCAGTACACAGGCACAATCTGTCTTAGGTTTCAAGAATTGTTTTGTAAACTGATTTCCTATGCTTTGGGCTCTTTTGAAATTTTCTACAGACCCTTGAATAGCCCTTCAAATTCAATATTCTCTTATCTCAACCAGGAAACTAAGTGGATATGTTCTCCAAGCAGGTGACTTCATGAAATTCTGATAAATTTCAACAATGTCTAAACCATTTTCATAAACCAACCACACCTATTGTGTAAGAATGAGCATAATAGAAAAAACTGCGAGTCCTCTTAATGTTCTTTCCAGAATTTTGAATGTATAAGAGAACAAATGATAAAATTCTTCATTCAAACTGTCATTTGCATTTCCCAGACTGAATACTTTACATTTGAAACTATTCCGCTGCTCTGTTCATGCATATTGCTCATACTAGCTTGAAATAGTTACTTTTGTTGTGAAATGCTCATTTTATGATCTATTTTATCATTTCCAGCCAGCAATTTTTCCAGATAATTGTGCAGCGAAAAAGACCCAAATTTTCCAGCTGTGAGGGTTTATATCGGAATACCTGTCAGCTACTCATCTGTCATGGCTTACAGCTTCATTTTGAGGTATCAATGGCCTCCTCTTATGAGAACAGGTGTCCTCCTATCGTTTCTTTAACTGTTGGTGAATGAATTCAGAAGCCCTAATTCTCGCTGGCGATAAAACCCACCTGTTTCCTTTCCACAGCAACACAATCTACCGTTTTAGCAGTGAGCTCTCCTTCACGAACACTACTCTCCTACAATGATGCGTGTAACAAGAGAAATTTGACAGCTAAACCGGGATTTGCTGGTTTCTGTGCAACTGATCCCGCATACCATGCAATGATGAGCTTGTTTCACTTCGTGACTAGCAACCAACTAAAATCATGCTTAAACTGCATCAAACACGTGTTAAAACACTCACACAAGGCGATTAGTCACTCACATACTACATCCTGATTGAAATTCGTTTGAAATTTGAAAAAACAAAGAGCTGCGATATTCCTGTAGCGCGCCCTTTGTTAAAATTTTGTCTAGCGCTACAGGAATAGCTGTCATGCCAGAATTTCGCAGTTTTTCAACTTTCTGCTAATTTGTCGGAGGTTCTGGCAGCTATTTGGTTTAAGAAATAAGTTCAACCATTCTCTAAAGACATTAATGATTCTTCAGTTGAACATATGACTCTCATTGACCCCATTTACAATATAAAAAGTCATCAAAATCAAATAAAATCTGAAAAATACTGGGCTCAAAACTTATTCAATCACTCATAAAGTTTCTAAGAAGACAAAAACTAAAACTGAAAACCAAAAAATTAACTAATGTAAATTCAAAAACAAACCAAAATTGGAGAAAATAACTAAAAAAATGAAGAAAAATTTACTGACTTAACATCTGGCTCCAGCTGCGGGATGAAGTCCTCCTTGTGAGGCTTCAAGAACCTGTAGACTAGTGCCTTCTGTCTTCAATCTAACTGTCTGCAAAACTTCCATTGGGCTATGGAGTCTTTATTCAATCCTTCACACACTGATATATGTACAATGAAAATCAAATCTCTTTCTCTGAGGAACCTTCCATTTACTGAATCAAATCAAAATCCGATTTCCAATGTAACCAAGAAAAAATTTGGTCAACCCACCAAAACTTGTTTCCAACTCCAAATATATATATAATCAGAAATGTTGGAAAACATGAAGAGCAGAGATTTAACCACTTATACTCACTTTCATCAAATAATGTCTCTGAAGTAACAGATTTATAACCTGATATTGACTCTAAATAATCTGCTACTGGATCAATAAAACTTCCACCAGTTACTTCTTCCTGCTCTATGAAAAAGACAAGCTGTCCAAAAGAATATTTTATTCCATGAATTTCAATCAGGCATTGGTGATAAAAGACATCAAGATCAGCCTGAATTTGCTCTGTAAATTTTTGAATAGTATCACCAATAATGTCAACACTTTGAACCTCCTTTTCCACACTGTCTTCAAATAAATGACTATCAAGCATTGGCTTTTGCTGTTCAAGGATAATAGATTGAATGCATTCTTGAATCTGCTGATCAGATTGTGACATATCCCACTCCTCACAGATTTCTGGGTCTTTCTTTTCAATTTCATCATCATATTTATTAAAAATTAGACCATCTTCATAATGATTTTTAACAGCAGATTTATCATGTCCATGAATATAAGCAACTTCTGAAAATTTTTGAACAGCCTGGCCTTCATCAAATTTAATATCAAAACCAAAAGGGATAGAGTCTAATTCATCACAGAATTCTTGTCTTGGAACCCTAATCTCTTCATCATAGCAAGGAGTATTCTGAGAAATTTTGAATGATAATGCTAAAGGTTCATCTTCACAACACTGATTTTCAAAAGTTTGTTGAACTAGAGATTGGTCTTCAAAAGGGTTATCATTCAAACTGCTTTTAAGGCTGTTGAAATTGTTATGAGAATGTTTCAAACTATCTTTACTGATCTCATCACTTGAATAATCCTCAAACTGACCTAAAACAACAACTTGATTGTCATAATGATCATGGCATTCTTCCTTAACAACACTATCTGAAACTGTTACCTTCTCATCTTCAATAAATTCTGAAACTTCAACTTCTTCATGACATGTTTTGAACCCTTGATTGTACTCATCATCATGATTTTTTAAATCAGAAATTGTATTATAAATATCAGCCTGCTCACAACAATCTTTTAAAAAGAGTTCAGCTGGGAATAGATACTTACAATGTTTCCGAAAACATGTGTGAAAATCTTTCAGTGAGGAGATGCTAGCAGCGGGAAGAGAAAAATACCAATATCGTGCATCTTTTTCAAGTGAATACATGAACATCTTCATGAGCACATCTTCATGCTGGATATTTAACTGGACCATACATTGATGAAATTTGATGAGGTGATCTGAAGGATTATCCTCTTTGCTTTCTCTAAACCATGGAAGGCAATCTCCCCAAACATCCATAATAGGTACTGGATTTGGAAAACCTGGAATATCAGAAAAATTGAAAGGGGCAAACCTTCGAGCCAGAATAGCTCCCATGGACATCGAGCTCTGCATGTTGAAATAGTGGAGTCGCCAATCAATTTGTCAGGACAGATTTTGTTTCTTCTTCTCAGAAAGAGAAAGGGGTGACAGTGGTTCAAATTAATTAGGGCTGCATAAAGCTGGGGATAACTGAAACTTTATAATTCTTGCAACTCCTCTAGTAGCCACTCTGTCAAACTTGGTGAAAATAGCCTTTAAAAAGTGCTGGTTCAAGTCCACCTCTTAAACCAGGAAAATTGATAAGTATCCCAGGGAAGATATGCTTCAGCTTCGTCCCCGGCAACGACGCCAAAGATGTTTGTGTCAGAAATTGTTACTAAGGCCAAGGTAACAAGCCAACACAATCTCAAAATAAAAATCAATTCAAACTAGGTTTTTAGGGTTCTATTTCATATGTTTTTGGTCATTGACTTCAAAGGCATAAAGGGAATACATTCAGTAAATAGGCAACAACTAAATCATACACATAACTCAATAAAGATGTATATATATCACCATAATCCAACATAAGATTGTAATGAAGTTCACACAATAAAAGACAAGCATCACTGGAAATTACACATAAAACCAGAAATGATTTGTCATTCATGAAACTAAATAAGTTCAAAATGAAGCCAATACAGATCAAATGTAGGGTAAAGAGTCATATATTCATAGTTTCATCAAAAAATGCATATGAGAGTTTACAGTACCTAATACTGAACAAGTCTGGAAGTATGAACAGCTTGCAGACCTCCTAATGCTATCCAGAAATCAGAACCCTTTCAATGACTCTTTGTCCCTCTTTTATCATTACAAAGAAGTGGTTCTATTTCCCCCTCATTAGGGCGAAATTCAAACTGCCTAGCAGTTACATTAACTAACTAACTCAACTAATTGACTAAAAATAGCAAATCGGATTCCTGGCAAATGTGGCGAATTTCTGGAAAATAGGTGTCAAAGAAGCTTCCATATCTCTCAATTGGTGACACCTGTGTAAAAACTGAGAGAGGTTTTTGTTAATGGGTCCGTGATGGACAAAAACCTCTCTTGGTTTTTCAAAATTCATCTCCAATCAATCAGAATAGGCCCCGCAAAATGAACACTAAAACAGGAAAATATTAAATATTTAAAATCCCTGGAAAATAGGCTGCAAAGATTAAACCGAATCTTTCAAACCTTGATAGCTGTTGCAAAACTGAGAGAGGTTTTTGTAGATGAGTATCTTAGGAACAAAAACCTCCTTCGGTTTTCAAAAATTCCTCTCCATCAGCTCGCGTTCTGCATTTGACTTCAATCACTCAACACAGGACTGCAATGTCCAGACTATTCAATGTAATGGAAAACTGTCAGTGAATATGACTGTTTTATATCAATCTTTCACTTTAATCTCTGGAATAGAATTCTCTTCTTCAAACATATATCCTTCATCATCCGAAAGGATTGTGATGGGGCTTCTTGGCTGAATATGGATTTCCTCTTTAGCTACAGGAACTATTTTGATATCAACTTTCCTTTCATCCTGAGGATCTGCTACAGGTTCGCATAGTGTAAACTGCTTTTTAGTGTACTCTGAAATTACTTGGAGCTGACTGTCATCCTGCATCTATTCTGCTACCTGTTTTGTCACCTTCTTAGCTTTAATGTCATGTTTGCTTGCAGGTATGACTGAATGGCCTAACTTTTGTATCATTACCTTTCCCTTGTCAGTCTGTCTTTTTGGTTGTTGGTCTTCTCCTTTAAGATGAACCCCTGACCAGAACAAAAAGAAGTCCCAAGTCCTTCCCTCATGCTGCAACACTGTAGTGATGATTAGTTTAATGAGACCATGGTGAAAAAGTGATTGAGAAGTGTGATCATCATGCTGTTTTATCTTGCTTGACATTTTCTGCAGGTTTTTAAAGAAAAAGAAGGGCAAATTCATCTTAGAGATTCCTGCCATATGTTGAAGGAACTTGAGATGATATTTAAATACTAATGAATATCTCCCTTCACAGGTCACATAACTTTGAAGTATTCTTATGGGCTCAATCCACTCCTTTTTGAAATTTTGGATGAAGATACCCTTATTCCAGTCAGGAGTCACATTAGGCAACAAATACCTTTGGGGTTCAAACTCGAAAGGTGATTTTTTTGAACCAGTGCTCACCCTCATTGTTAATCTCAGTAGCTTCTGCTATTAATTCCACAGATAACTTGAATTTCAGAGCATCCATCATAATCATATCATTTTGAAGTGCTTTAGCAAACTTGCAGGTGACCTGTGTATCGAAGCCATTAATCTTTTTGAAAAACTTTAACCAACCTGCCTGCTGAAAAAGTTCTGCACAATCAGGAAGTCTCTGAATCCAAGTTAAGTCTGTGGGTTCATCCCTGTTGACGTTACCACTTTTGCCACTTTTCCCCATAATATTCTTTTCAGTACACAGGCACAATCTGTCTTAGGTTTCAAGAATTGTTTTGTAAACTGATTTCCTATGCTTTGGGCTCTTTTGAAATTTTCTACAGACCCTTGAATAGCCCTTCAAATTCAATATTCTCTTATCTCAACCAGGAAACTAAGTGGATATGTTCTCCAAGCAGGTGACTTCATGAAATTCTGATAAATTTCAACAATGTCTAAACCATTTTCATAAACCAACCACACCTACTGTGTAAGAATGAGCATAATAGAAAAAACTGCGAGTCCTCTTAATGTTCTTTCCAGAATTTTGAATGTATAAGAGAACAAATGATAAAATTCTTCATTCAAACTGTCATTTGCATTTCCCAGACTGAATACTTTACATTTGAAACTATTCCACTGCTCTGTTCATGCATATTGCTCATACTAGCTTCAAATAGTTATTTTTGTTGTGAAATGCTCATTTTATGATCTATTTTATCATTTCCAGCCAGCAATTTTTCCAGATAATTGTGCAGCGAAAAAGACCCAAATTTTCCAGCTGTGAGGGTTTATATCGGAATACCTGTCAGCTACTCATCTGTCGTGGCTTACAGCTTCGTTTTGAGGTATCAATGGCCTCCTCTTATGAGAACAGGTGTCCTCCTATCGTTTCTTTAACTGCTGGTGAATGAATTCAGAAGCCCTAATTCTCGCTGGCGATAAAACCCACCTGTTTCCTTTCCACAGCAACACAATCTACCGTTTTAGCAGTGAGCTCTCCTTCACGAACACTACTCTCCTGCAATGATGCGTGTAACAAGAGAAATTTGACAGCTAAACCGGGATTTGCTGGTTTCTGTGCAACTGATCCCGCATACCATGCAATGATGAGCTTGTTTCACTTCGTGACTAGCAACCAACTAAAATCATGCTTAAACTGCAGCAAACACGTGTTAAAACACTCACACAAGGCGATTAGTCACTCACATACTGCATCCTGATTGAAATTCGTTTGAAATTTGAAAAAACAAAGAGCTGCGATATTCCTGTAGCGCGCCCTTTGTTAAAATTTTGTCTAGCGCTACAGGAATAGCTGTCATGCCAGAATTTCGCAGTTTTTCAACTTTCTGCTAATTTGTCGGAGGTTCTGGCAGCTATTTGGTTTAAGAAATAAGTTCAACCATTCTCTAAAGACATTAATGATTCTTCAGTTGAACATATGACTCTCATTGACCCCATTTACAATATAAAAAGTCATCAAAATCAAATAAAATCTGAAAAATACTGGGCTCAAAACTTATTCAATCACTCATAAAGTTTCTAAGAAGACAAAAACTAAAACTGAAAACCAAAAAATTAACTAATGTAAATTCAAAAACAAACCAATATTGGAGAAAATAACTAAAAAAATGAAGAAAAAATTACTGACTTAACATCATCAACAAAAAGGAGATGTGTAATAAACAATACCTGAGAAATGGATATGCCCCGAAATGAACCATCAGCTTTTGCATTCAGGATAAATCGGGTGAGTCCTTCTGCAACAAGGAGAAACGGCAGCGGGGAGAGGGGACATCCCTATCATAGACCCCTTCCCACTTGAAAAAATGGACTAGTAGAACCATTGATCAGTACAACAAAGCTCACCGTAGTGATACAGGCCATAATCCAATGGATAAATTCGTAGCAGAACCCCAAGTGAGTAAGAAGCATCCGGATATATAGCCAGCTAACCCGATCAAATGCTTTAGAGAGATCAATATTAATCATGGCACCCTTCTGATTCTGCACTTTCAGTGTGTGTAATCCTTCCTGAGCAACACCAATGGCCTCATGAATTTGGCGACCTTCCAAGAATCCAAATTTCTCACAAGAAATATGCTGAGACAAAATTTTTTTGAGTCTCCTCACCATAACCTTAGAGATGATCTTATAGATACAATTGCAGAGAGAGATAGGTCTGAATTCATCAAAGCTGTCTGGCTTGTCCATCTTCGGAATAAGAGCTATAAAGGTGGAGTTGAATGGGCCATGAACAAACCCAGCCTTACGCAATTCTTCCACCACCTGCAATAATTCCTCCCCGAAGAAGTCATAGAATCCTAAAAAGAATTCTATAGGCCAACCATCTGGCCCCGGGCTTTTATCCTTTTGAAAGGATTACATTACCAACGAGAGCTCATTCGGCAACACCTCCTCCATCAACATTCTATTATCATCCTCCCCCACAAAACGAGGGAAAAGCTGAGTCACCCTAATAACCTCAGCAATGGAGGTTCCAAGATGTGCAGTGAATAAATATCCAAAATGTTTAACACCCAACTCCGCTAATCCATCAAAGCTGGAGACCTGTTCCCCTTCTGCTGAAGATAGTTCCCAAATAGAGTTTGTGAATTTCCTCCCCTTAGCATATGCTTGAAAAAAATTTGTATTCTCATCACCGCACTGAAGCCATATTGCCCTACTTTTCATTCTCCACATCTCTTCTCTCTCACACAGAATCACATTCCTGCGTCGTTCCCACTCCATCAGCTCGCCTTTCTGCTGATCATCCAGATATCCCATTCCCAGACTAATAAGTATCCGGTCAATATTCATCTTAGCATCCCGCAAAGTCTGATCATCAATCACCCTTTTATCATGAGCCCAGGAAATAGTGGCCTCTTTAATTCGCTTAAGGTTGTGATGAAAGTGTACACCCGCATGCATCTGAGAATCATGAGATCGATGAACCCATAGATCTTGAACCAGTTTAAGAAAATCCTTCTCCTTCAGCCAGCTAGGATTGAATTTGAAAGGGCTAGGAGGTTTTTTCCTTCTACCATGTAACTCCATGAAGATGGGGTAGTGGTCGGATATCCCACCTGACCCTACCCACTGTCTGACAACATCAACCCCCAATGCCAACACATCGGCCACCAGAAACCTATCCAGTCTTTTTGCCACCCTGTGTTCCCCAGCTCTCTTATTCCTCCAAGTGGGAGTTAACAAGGTGGGTGTAATGTCAAGAAGATCCTTCCTGGCAAAGGATTGAATGAAATAATTTGCTAATGTATCCAGAGCAGCCCGAGGCCCCTACACTTCAGCAGACCCCAGAGTAAGATTTAAATCCCCACCCAAAATCACATCCCTTCCATCAAAAAGATCCATACATAACAAGGAGTCCCAGAAGCCAACCCTATTTAAATAGGGCCCGTAGATATTGAGAACCGTGATCATCCGACCTATCTCAGCATCCCAAATTTCCAATCCGATACCAGAAGAGATTCCCCAAGAACTATCACATCGGAAACTCTTTACCTTCCACCCTGATGCCAGCCCTCCAGAGCGCCCCCGAGCATCCACACCAACAAACTTCCAACCAGGAAGCAAAGATTCTAAAGCCCGTACAACATCAACTGTCACCCAAAGTCTCTTGCAACAACAAAACATCCGGTTGATTTAAGTCAACCAGCCTCCTAAGCGACGATTTTTTAATGGGACTCGCCAACCCACGACAGTTGAAGGACATAAGTTTCATGATTATCCCCCATCCAAGGCAGTCACAGCTCGAAGTGCCCACACAATAGAAAATTGTGTACCCATCACTAATCCACTATTAGCCCGATCTTGAGCTTTTGACAAGACCCAAGACAACCCCCCCCAAAATGAGAGTCATCAGATAGGATACAGCAGGAGAAATGAGATTAGACATACCAGAGGGATTCACAGATGCATCCCGATGAATAATGGACAGATCCTGTAGTATACTGGAAAGCCTCCACCATTCCAATCCCTTTCACCAAACCAACAACAAATCCACTTATAGGATGGAATCCCCAGAAAAGATTAAAAAATCCCAATCACAGAAAGGGACCTGCCTCCAATCCATAATGCCCAGAAATTTGCAAACATCACCACACAATCCCCAGCGATCCCCACAAAACCCCGAATAATCAGACCCTCCTCCACGGCTAGGAGAGCAAGAACGACCACTCGACACCAAGAATCAGAGCATACATTAGCTGATCTATCCAAGAAAGCACCCGAATCAGATGCCCACAATCAACATAGCTCAGAATCTCACGTTCCTACAGCCTGGATCGGGATCGACCAAGTGTATAAGCAAAACACTAAATAATAACAATAAAGGCTGGCTCATTCATAGTAGAATAGATATTGCTATACAAGATCCATGGCAGAGAAATCCGCATATAATAACATAATTAAGCCAAGTTATATTAAAAATATGAATACTAGTGGTATCAGTCACTATATGCCTCTTATTTTGAATGCCCCCAACTTGTAATTACTGAAAATGCTTTGATATGATTTTCCTTTTATAAGTTTTTGTTTAAATATATATTTTAAATCTTAGTGAATATACACTTCACCTAAATTTCATAAGACTTCATTTCATATTACACACCATGTATTGAGCTATTAAGCATAAAACACATTCCTTGTGAATTTCATAAATCATACCACTTAAAAGAATTAGTGATAATATTTTGTATATTTTAAATGAAACAATCACATATAACGTATCATTACAATTACATACTAATTTAAAAAATGAGAATTCCACACTTTACCATAATATGGTACTACCCTCATCACATTGTCATTTACTGTAACAAGAGTAGAATAGATCCTATCATCTACCTAGATCCATTTCCTTTTAGGATCTAAGCATGCCCCCAACGAATATTTTATTCACATGGACTCAATAATTAATAACAACATAATCATGTTATTAATTATAGGATTTAAATGTGTCTATCATCACACAATTATCTTAATGAAATACATCAAACCATATATAAAAAGATTCAATATGTAATTGGAAAACATCCACCTAAGATTACTAAGATGAAACCCATTTTTAGATGCCAATTGTATTTAACGTTCTCAATAATTTCACCACTCATTCCACTATTTAAAGAACCTCTCTCTTAGCTATTCTTTCAATCAAGCTAAGATAGATCCTTCTAATATTATGATTCCTCATGAAATTATTTTCTATTCATATAAAGGAGGATCTTGGACATGGTATGACTAACAAACCATTGACCATTGGTGCACGCTATATTAGAAAATATAGCAAGATATAGCATAATATTATCATAATTCTCATGACTTTCACATACCATTACATTTTTTTTTGCAATATATTCACAACTCTCAACCATTCTACCTCTTCCAAAGGTGAGAGTGCTCTTCCCTTTTATAAAGAAATGATGAATAGAGCACAATAATTGGATACTAATTGAATTGAGAAATATACAAATAGATAAATATATCATCTCCTAACTATTAAAGACCCATCCACATATTTCTTAATAGATTTAATACAAGGGGTTTATTACTAGAAATATAGTAATAAAAATCTCTTAAATAATTACTATACTCTTTTATAATAAAGTGCTATTGGATTCCTTATTATTAATTTGAATTTAAACTCATTGCTCTTGGTAAACCAAGCACATGACTCCATATCCTTAATGAATCTAAGATGATCTCAAACTGGAATTTCTCTATAACCTTGACATAGTCTAGAGTTGGAAAAAAAATCGTATTTCACAATTGGAAAAGAATTAGCTCATAGCTTAAAACTAAGTACTTATCCTTAAACCATATATTTATGTTATGTGTGATATCTACATGGTACAATTGGGAATTACAACAACTTAATCATATCTTCATGCATAAATTGATGATCTATATGTCACAACTAAATATTTACATGTTCTAATTACATAATTATATTAGACACATCAACCTATACATCAAAAATGACATTTCCTTAGTTTTAGGTTCAACTTGATATTCAAAGTGATATTCATTGATCTTATTACAAATTGTTTTCATACATTATTGACTATCTATTAGTTGTCTTACTTCATTAGTAGACTTGAAACATGTATACACTATTGTTATTGTTATTAAATATGAAATAATACTAATCAAAATAAGCATGAATATTTTGAGGTTACCTCACTAAATGTAAATCATGGTCACTTCCATTACTATTGATTCGCGTAACACAAAACTTACACATTCTTCTACTATTATAAATACATGTGAAACAAAGCTTGGACCTTTTAACTAGAAAAAAAACTTGAGTATAATACTATGTTGCATATAATCATACATTAGAAACTCTAAATAATTATCTTGACCCATGAAATCACATGTAATTGTTATGTAATAAATCATAAATACTTCCAATATGTGATCTCATATTTAGGTGATTCAAGATTTTTTTTAAATGATGATTTATTTTTTATTTTTTTATTTTTTTAGCCCGCACGGCTGTGGCTCATTGGCGATTCGCTTGATATGAAGTCACATGTTGTAAATAGAGGTCATGAGTTCAAATCACACCCGGTCTTACTCGTTTCCCATGCTTGCGGGCGGTTGTGGGGCACCTAGGGGTATAGTGGTAGCAGGATTGGATCCCTAGACCCCGTGTCACGCGAGTACCAGCCTAGTCCCCAGTTGTCGATTCCACTAATATAAAAAAATGATGATTTTTTTTAAATGATCGACTTATATAGAGTGGTCAAAGTGTTGATATATATATATTGATTTCATTGCATAATTTACACACACTCTGCCCCATTTTAAATTTTCTCCATCCTTGGAGAAAATTTAACTTCAACTCTCTCTCTCTCTCTCTCTCTCTCTCTCTCTCTCTAAATATAAATCAACTAAATTGAAATATTAAAACATAATAAATTAATGTAGTCACCAATATTTTTCTTTACATTGATGACATTTTTTTATGGTGAAGAGACCCTCTGATCTCCACAAGCACTACGACATTGAATAAATGATAAATTGATAGTTGAAAACGTTTATGAACTTGGAACTAGTTGTAAACCCATGAAACTTCAGCTCTAGGATAAGAAGAACTCTTCTTTGAGACCTTGGTCACTCATATTATCTTATATAATATGTGAAGTTTGGGGTTGTAGAATCTCTAAAAATCATGTAGAAAGAAAGTGTAAATACAAAAGACTTTTATAACTAGTTAGGTCTCAAAATTTAGGGAAATACATGTACAAGTATTTCCCCATTGAGAACATGGCTATGACTAGGTACTTAATTTACAAGAACAAGATCAACAACATTAAAGACAAAAAGATTCCTTGTAGACTTGTTTATCCATATTATATTTCAAGAGTTTAAGAGTAGAGAGATTTTTAGAACTTGTTGAGCTACATAAAGAAAGAGAGACACAATGTATTTGTTTTACTATTACACTCATCCCATAGCTCCTATGAGATCTTCCTAGAAAATTAGTAAAATATCATTTTATAAAACCCTACTTCATATGTTTTCATTTCAACTTGGTCCTCCAATAGTGATAACTAGACTTATTGTTTGTTGTTAAAAAAATGGACATCTAATTATTATTGTTAAATTAACTATTGTGAGATCAATTAATTGTCTCACATGATTACTCACATGTACTCTCCAATTTTATTTGTCCTTGGGGAAACTATGAACTTCCTAACTAGTTAACTCATCATAACTATGTTGAATTAGGATTACTTCTCTCATTTTAAGAACATAAGTACATTTTTAAAAGCAATTGATTCCTTACATTTCTAAATGCTTGATAAATCAAATTTGATCTTAATAAAAACTCAAAAATAAAAATAAAATATAATGGTTATCTTATTTATTCACTTTTTTATTGAATATGTACATCCTTATCTTTTTAACTTTAATATTTACACCAATGTGAAATGGAATATGGATTTCATAAAGCTTTATAAATGGGATATAACCTAGTTTATATTATTACATTTTTATAAGTTTTGGTTATACCTAAGAATAAAATAATGAGAATAATTAGTGAAGAAATGCTTACTTAACATTTACATGTAATTCTTTGAGTAATGCATAGCATGACTAATAGTATCCTCTAGTGAGGATGTATACTTTCATTAGCTCTGCGTGAACCCTAGCTTGCTAGAGCTCACATTCGGCTCTCCCGCGGGCTCCTCCTGCGGAGACCGCCATGGAACCTCCACTGCCCCCCTCTCCTGAGGAACGCAGGCATCTTCTGTACGTTTCCTTTCGCTCCTTGGTGGACTCCACCCCCCCTCTTTCTGCTTCTTTAGATCCGTCTGATGCCAATTTTATCAAGCGCATTGCTGCCCCCCATATTCAGATCCTGTCGGTAGCTTCCAAGTTGAAAGCCCTCGCTTTGAGTGAATTTGGTTTGATCAGAAAATTTACTAGCATATGGCTGTCTCCAAAATCCATGGACACCTAGATCAACAAGAATTGGATGCCCCTGATCACTGGGGGTCTACAGCACTATTTTTTCGGTAAGGGTTTCTTTACCATTCTATTTGAAAACAAAGTTGATAGGGATTTAATTTTTTGAAGCGTCCCATATTTCATGGGCCCTCGTGGCCTCTACTTACACCGTTGGAGCCTATCCTTTGACCCTGAGAAGGATGTTCCCTTCACGATCCCTATCTGGGTTCGCCTTCCCCATTTTTCGTTACACTGTTGGAATGATGAAACCCTGCAAGCTATTGGTAACTCCCTTGGGAAGTATATTGACAAAGCAGAGCCGAAAGGGCCCTTGTTCTCCTGTCCCAAAATCTGTGTAGAAGTAGATTTGGAGAAAGGTTTACCGGAGGAAGTAAACCTATTTATGGACAGGTGGGAGCATATGCAGAAGGTTGAATACGAGCAGTTTCCTTTCAAATGTAAAAAGTGTCATGAATATGGACATTTTGTCAAAAAATTCCCTAAGGCAGTCCAAGAAGCCCCAGAGAAAGCTCAAGAAGAAGGTTGGAAGCAGATCAGAAAAGAAAGAAAAACCGCACCAACTCCTAACCCCATCAGAGGGACTCAAGCAAAAATCATTAAAGAAACCACTTTTGAAGCTAAGGAAGACTCAACCATCAATAGATTTCAGGGCCTGCCTACAGAAGAAGGGGAAATTGCAATACTAGAAGAAATCACAGTGGAACCAAGTAGGGAAGAAACCATCATCCCCCCCTCTTCTCCCAGAGAAGAACTGATTGGAGGAAACATTGGCGTATCTAGAACTCCTGGTAGTTTGTGGGTAGACAAGGTAAAACACAATTTCGTGTTGCTCTTCTCATCTCTGGATGTCTCCTCGGAATCTCTCGAGGAGATGGATGTGGTGCAGCCACCAAATAATAGAGGTAGGAAGTCGTAGAGGTATCACAGAGAACTCGAGGCTGAAAGAGAGATCGAGCTGGGTAGGAAAAAGAGCCTGGAAGATACAAAACTGCTTCAGAACCCCAAATCTCAGAGTGGAGATAAAGATGGTAGGTCCTGAGCAGAACCTCTTCCAGCCAAGAAGTAATGTTAGCAGTCTCTTGGAATTGCAGGGGTCTTGGCGGGCTAAACAAAGTAGAAGCAATCAAGAATATGATTAAATGTGAAAAGCTTGATCTCATGCTACTCCAAGAGACTAAAATGGAGGATGTAGAGGTTATGGCCCTCTCACACTCCCTCTAGAAATATAGTCATGGAAAATCCCTCAGTGCTCGCGGGGCATCTGGGGGAATTTCCACTTTGATCTCCCCGAATTTTTCACTTCTGTCTTTAAATGAGAATAGACACTAGTTGCTAACTGAAATAAAATCAAAAGGCAGCAACAATCCTCTTTTTATCTGCAATGTTTATGGTCCCACTCATTATAGGGACAAGATCAAGTTCTAGGAAGATCTTAGCAAACTTAAGGATAACATGCTGGGGAAAAACCTCATTATCGCTGGAGATTTTAATGTCACCAAATCCCAACAGGAGAAGCATGGAGGCAACATTGTTCACGACCCCTTTGGTGAAAAGATTGAGGACCTTCTTGTTGATTTGGATCTTATGGATATTCCACTAAAAAATGAAAAATATACTTGGAACAACAAGAGATGCGGAATAGGGCATATTGCGGCTAGACTGGATCGATTCCTGGTAAGCTCCTCCTTCTTTCGCTCTGATCTATCAGCTTGCTCCTTCACCATTCCCTGTGCCTCCTCTGATCATAATCCTATCGCCCTCTCCCTCGCCCATCCTGAAAACCTTGGGCCAATTCCCTTTCGCTTTAACCCTCTCTGGCTTCAGGAACCCAATTTTTATGACCTATCAACCAAGCCTGGGTCTTGAGCTTCTATGGATCCCCCAGCTTCATTTGGGAATCCAAACTCAGAGCTGTCAAAACTGCGCTCAAGTGCTGGGCCAAAACCTCCTTCAAAAACCCCTTCCAATCTAAACTCAACCTTCAAGCTAAGCTTGTCACTCTTCACCAAAGAATGGAGACGGAGGAGGTGACACTTTCCTCTTTAAGCCAAGAAAAAGATTTAGATATAGAAATCCTCAGTGCGGCCAAGTACGAAGAGGAAATATGGAGAATTAAATCTAGACAGTTATGGCTTAAGGGAGGAGACAACAATATAAAATATTTTCATAATCAAGCTAAGGCCCGACATAGTCAGAATGCTATAAGGGAGTTGAAGAACCATAACGAAGACACGATAAGCGGTCAAGAGGATTTAAAACTTCATGCCTTTAATCACTTTAGGGAGCTTTTCATGGATAGTGGAGAAAATGACACTGAAGCTCAAGCAGATCTTTTAACAGGCATCCCAAACCTTATATCAGACAATTCTAACAGATAGCTCTCCAAACCGATCCTTGAGCATGAAATTGTGAATGCCATCTGGTCTCTTCAATCCGGCAAGGCTCCTGGCCTCGACGGGTTCACCATCAACTTTTACCGAGCCTCCTGGGAGATAATTAAAGAAGATTTAAAGCATATGCTCAATTGGACCAGAAAGAAGGGAAAAATAGGAGGGGCCACCAACTCCTCCTTTCTTCCCTTAATCCCAAAAGAGAAAACTCCCTGCTCTATTGTTTGCTTCAAACCGATGTCTCTTTGCAATACCTACTACAAAATCCTCTCCAAGATACTTGCTACCAGAATGAAAAAAATTATGGGGAAGCTCATCTCAGAATCTCAAGGGGGATTCATTGTTGATCATCAAATCCTGGACAACATCATCATTGTGCAAGAAGCAATCCACTCTAGCATGGAAAAAAATCGCCAAGGTATGGCCATCAAGCTCGATATGGAAAATTCCTTTGATAGAGTAAATCATAACTTTCTCTCTGCAATCATGATTAATTTTGGCTTAGGTTTGTGCGATGGGTTAAAGCATGCATCAACAGCCCTTGGATTGCCCCCTTAGTCAATGGAAGACCAACTGATTTCTTCCTGGATACCAGAGGTCTACACCAAGGCTTCCCTTTGTCTCCTTTCCTTTATCTCTTAGTTTCCGAATCTATGAGTAGGAAACTTCACATCCTGCAAGCCTCGGGAGAATTAAAAGGAATAAAAATGGTCATAGGAGTCAAGCCAGTTAACCACTCCCAGTTTGTTGATGATACCATTTTACTCGGAGGAGCCTCCACTATTATTGCTGATAGATTCAACCAAGTCCTCACCACCTTCCTCAAGGCCTCTGATGGTAAAGTCAACTCGGAAAAGTCCAAAATCTACTACTGGAATTGCACCCCTGGGGCTCTTGCAAGAATTGCAAGAATTCTAGGTTTTGAAGGAATCGGAGACTGGAACTCCTTTAATTACCTTGGAATTCCTATCTTAAAGGGTAGAAAAAGAGTTGCAGATTGGCAAGGGTTGATTGTCAAAATAAAAAATGAAATCAGCTCCTAGGGCTCTAGATGGATAAATCCCGCCGGAAAACTGATCCTTATTAACTCCAGTCTTTCCACCTACCCTCTCTGCTTGATCCATCTCTCACGCCCCCAAAATAGTGATTATGGATATTACCAAAGAGCTCAGAAAATTCATATGGCAGGGAGGGAGATCTAACCATTCTAAAAAATTTCATTTGATAAATTGAGATACAGTGTGTAGACCCAAATTATATGGTGGGGCGGGGATCAAAGATCCTTCGATTATGAACCTTTCCCTCGATGCCAAAATTCTTTGGAGGATCATTTCTGGGAAGAAGGCATGGTGGAAGGAAATCTTCTATAAAAAATATATGTCCGGAAGTAGAAGCCGATGTGTGGAAAATATTGATAAGGAGAAAAGGGGGACTTCTATTTGGAATCTTTGCAAACGTGCGGCTTTTATCATCCAAAGCAATCTTATCTGGATCCCAGGAAACGGTAAGAAAATCCAAATTTGGAAGGAAAAATTTTGCTCAAACGCTCTTGCAAACTCTCTACATGAATTCCACAACTTGAGATGCTGGATGGAGTGACCTAACACTCACTCTCTTTTCGATTTGTCCTCTTGGTCCAACCAAGGAAGATGGATGGGTTGGCTCAATCTTGATATCCCGAAACACCTTCTTCATGATTATAGTTCTCTTCTCTCCCTGTTTCATGGTGCTCTTCCCATCCATCAATCTATGAGAGACAAGCGTGGCTGGGTAAAAGCGGGCTCATACTCAGTAAAGGAGGGCTATGGCTACTTGGACGCCCTCAACAATCGACCCAGCAAAGACAACAAGTGGAACAGATTTTGGGACAGGGATGGGCTTCCAAATGTTAATGTATTCAATTGGACTCTTGCTCACAGAAGGACTCTCACAGTGGAGAACCTCAGGAGAATGGGGATTGAAGGTCCAACTAGATGCATTCTCTGCAAGGAAGCTGAGGAAATGATCGATCACCTTTTTCTGGAATGTAGTTTTACCTAAAAGGTTTGGCACCGGGCCTACCAAGATATTCAACCCAAACTTATCCTTCCCACCAATTGGAATGATCTCTTTGCAAACTGGCATCTTTACTATCAAAATTCACTATCTAGAAAGTCGGATTTACAAAGAGCTTGGGTCGCTTTTCCAAAATTTATCTATTGGAAATTATGGACTGCGAGGAATAAAGAAATTTTTGAATATATCAGGGCCACCCTAGGTAAAGTCCTATCTTCTACTAAAGCACTATGGATTGATTCCCTCTCCTCTAGAAGTATGAAAAACCTCTGCAAAGAACCCTTAAATATGGAAGAGAAAAATTGGGTGGCTGACCTCTTGATCCCCCCCCATTTCTCCCCTTTGCCTCCCACTTCCAAAATTCATAAGCCCCAAAACTGGCACATCATAATGGAACCAAAGGAACTCCAGCTATGGATGAAGTCTCTTGGAAGTCACATTCGTTTTTTCAATGGTGCCTTGAAAGAAAACTCTGGGTTGGCAGGTGCGGGGGGAGTCCTTTTGGAGTCCGAAGGAAACAAGGTGAAAGACTTTGCCTGGGGAATCGGCAGGAGGAGAAACAACGATGCAGAATGGCTCGCACTAATCGAAGGTATGGATGTCGCAAGTAATGAAGAGGTTAAGGATCGCGTGGCCATTGGAGATTCAATGCTGGTAATCAGGGAAGCTAGGGCTTTAGCCAAAAATCGTCAAAAACCTGCCTCCAAGCTCCAACATAACCTCATCTACATTGCCAATAACTTTAACTCTATCTCCTTTTCTCACATTTTGAGGCTCAACAACCAGAAATTTGACACCATGGCCAACATAAGCGTTGGCTTAGACTGTGGTTTAGCGATCAACAATGAACAACACCTTGTCAACAATTGTGTTCCCTAACCCTCCCCCCTCTCCTTGTTTGTCCTTGATCCTCATGACCTCGCTTTCTAAGCACCCTTCTATATTTGGTCTCAAATATTTTTTGAAGGTGGTTAATTGCAATATCTTTTTGGGATCCCCTCCATCTCTTCACACGTCCTCTTGGCTCAAACGATGGCCTCTCTTGGCTGACTCCACCTGTCTCGCATGCAGGAATTCAATGAGAACAGGATCCGAGGAATCCACAGCTTATAACATGCTTGAGGGTGATGCTTCGGGTATTCAGCAAGTCTCTTTCTACGTAGATAACCGGGTTGATAGGATTAACATGGAGGATGGAGGCGTTGGTCTGTGTCTCCCTGTGCTGCAGTGTCGACACTGCAGAAAGAATATCTAGGTTCATTCTGGGGGAGTCGGCATGAAACGATACCTATCTGCTCTTGATATGGTTCAGGGGCAGAGTAATGGCGGTTCCGAGCAGCAGGTATCTCATGGTGGTCTGGAGAAGCATGCCTGTCGTGGGCATTCCAAAACTGATGAGTTAGGCAGTGGAAAAATTTGGGCTCCTCTCGACGTGGGGCAGGGTCTGAGTAACAAGGGTTCAACGCAGCAGGTTGTTTATGGTCACGAGCTAGGCAGTGGCAGGAATTGGACTCTTCTCGATGTGGGTTTGGGTCAGAACCATGGAGGCTCTACGCATCAGGTTCGTGGTAACTCTGGTGAGCCGGACAGTGGCAGGAATTGGATGAACACCGCTGGTGACAACTGTGGTCTCATTAATTTGGAGTCCCCTCAAGGGCTAGACAGTCTGTCCTCTGAGGTCCTTTCGCATGTCCAGGAATTGGAATCCCAAGTTCGTTGGCTCAAAGGTGAGCACTCTGACTTGAAAAAATCCATTTCTCACCTCTCTACATTTGTTCATATCTCGAACTCTGAAGTTTGGAGCAGTAGTAGCAAGATGAAGGAATATTTTGACATGAAGGCTAGAAATTTTGAGTCCCTTCATAGTTGTCTTAGGATTGTTGAAGCCAAGGTCGACTGCATCAGGACCAACAATAGGAACAACCCCTCTGTCCTCCTTGGTATTGAAGATGATAACATTGGTGTTGTAGTTGGGAGCAAGGAGAAGAATTTCCTCTAGCATCATATCAAATGATATTTTCTCTGCCTGCTCATCCTTTTTTTTTCAGAACTTTTTGTTATGGCTAGTCCATTGTTTCTCCTCTTAATATGTATTACCTCTGTAGTTTTCTCCTAGGACAGTTTGTAAAAATCTTCAACTACCGCAGAATAGGGGTTATGTATGACATACAAAGACTGAATTGTGATGAGCTTGTCTTGACAGCTCTCCCATTTTTGGACCAATCTTCCCATCCTTTATGTATTCTCATCTTTTTTTAATATAAAAGTTCGTTACTCATTGTTATTAAAAAAAACACATTTACATGTAATTCTTAAGCATCATGCCATCATCATAGACTAAAACCATTAGCAAATACCATGGGTTATCCAAAACCATGAGTCAATAAACCAGTAATACTAAACCCATTATTCACCCATTCAAAGTTATCATTTATCACTTTCTAACACAAACAAGATCTAACATGACACACTTCAATCATAATGTTTTAAGGTAGTTGTGAAATCTTACCCATAACTTGTCTCCCTTAGTTTGTTTAATTATCCATTTCAATTATAGAACTAATTCAATGTGGAAATCGTATATTACAACTATGTTCCCTTAAATAATCATATTTATTTGTGGTGTTCCTTCACTTTAAATAAAGCATGTAGGATTATACTAAATATAGTAAAATAAACTCACTCAACTAAATATTCTCAAATCTTAAATTTATCTAATTAAACGAGGGAATTAGTATCATCTACATCTTAATATCTATGTAAATTATCTCCATGGCATACATTTTTTTTTTTTTTTATCTTTGTCAACTTGCTATATATACTTTTTATCACATAACCAACAACAAATAAACTATAATATTAGTAAAAGATTTTACTCCTTTGTAAATCCATACAAAGTAACTTCTCCACAAGTTAAAGTATCCTTATTTTTTTATTTTTACATATTGATTGGAAATGCCTATATATATTATGGCTACTATCATGCATTACAAGTTTACACGAGAAAATACATAAATGGAAAATATGACGATAACATGTACATGTACAACTTTACATTGACATGGAGATTCACTATGGTTTACTATCACACTTCACTATGAAAATCTCTTTAATGGATAAGTAAACTCTTGTAAAATATTTACTAACAATTTATCCATTTTTTATTTATACTTATTATATTATTCAGATTGAGAAATTATAGTACTTATCTTTGATAGGTAGCCCTAGCCATGCTTTCATCTTCTCCGATAATTACTTATCCCAATAATTACTTTCCCATAATTACTTATCCCGATAATTACTTTCTAATAATACTTTCTGATAAGATAATTACTTATCCCGATAATTACTTTCTCATAATTACTTATCCTGATAATTCCTTCTCCTTTATCAAATGTTTGAATTCCAATTAAATAGAGAATGACGGGCTACGTTACCATAATAAACACCCCTTTATTTTTACATCATAACTTTTGGTTATTACCCAACTAGAACCTAACTAATTACTTTTAGCCTTTTGCATTTTGTTCTTATTCCATAACTTCTCTTTAACACACAATTACAATAATTGATCCATTTTAACTCTTTTATTTTTAATTCCTTTTTCATTTATTACATGGGAAAATTGGTATGTGACAATTTGGGTAGTGATCACTCGGATTGCTTTGACACTGTTACACCATATTTTGCCACCTTGTGAGAATTAGCACTCCTTGGCCTCCATTATCCATTTATGGACTCAGAACCACATTTTTGGTCCTCCTGGAACCCTTTTCCCCTATTTTTACTCCTATACGCAAGCTGCTTCAACGCAACTCGCACATACATAGGTTGCACCATTACAGCCCACGTACATCGAGTTAATTGGTAAAAGAGAGTAAAATCTCCTTTTTCATTCCAAAAAGTGGCCATTGTGACCTTTGGCCCTCCATGTATCTTGAAAAGACTCAATCCGACCTTTCACTATCCTTTGGAGGGTTATATATTGAGCCGTTATGCATGGAAGGAGAGGAAAAGGAGAAGAGCATTGAAACTCTCTCGAAATTTTTCCTTGCTTGAGTCTACATCCATTGATCCTAGTTGTTGTGAACCGTTTATGTTCACCTACAAAACTCTTTCATATCTTGTGAAGGATTCATTCTTTTGCTCATGAGTTTACCATTGTATGGGGGATTGAAGTGGTGGAGGCACAAGTGGAGGGACCTATTTCTTGGTTCATATGAGTTTCCAATAGGAGGACATATCTTGTACTTCTTGTTCATATTAATAGAAATACTCAATTTCTCATCCATTTATATTGTGAATGATAATTTATTATCATTGGGTACATTTGCTTATATATCTTATGGATTGTGCTATTGTATATGCACATATTTTATATATCATATGCACTTGTTTGCGTTTATTGTTGAGACTAAGCTGCAAGCTCAAGCGCAGTGATTCAAAATCTGAATAGTATTCTTCATGTCTGGATTGAGGTAGGTCCTTTATTCCATTAATTTGCATTTACATTTATATAGCATATGTTGGGAATTGAGTTGATTTCTTGGGTTCATCTGTCTGTTGTGGTCTACCCCAATCCATAGGAAGTTTTTATCCATAACAGACACTTAACTTTGCGTCCTTGTCTTCTGCAATTGAACATCTGCGCAATCAAAAGGATAAATAAATCCAAAGGATTGTTAGTCCATGATCATATCCACCTTCAAAATACATGTCTAAACACAAGAAATCATGCAAAAGGTGGAAGATTTTACCTTGTTACTAATTTGTACTATTAAACATGCCAAGGTGAAGGATTATAGGGAAATTTGGACAAAAGAAGGTAAAATGGGAAAATACTAGGAAAAAAGGAACCATATTGATCACTGCAAAAATGAACAAAACTAAGACCCACCAATTTTCATCATTGGTGGAATTCTTCACCCATGTCAGTAGATTTTATTATCATTTGTTTCTTAGGGGATCTTTTCCATGCAATATTTACATCTCGTGCATGCAAGAGACGTAATCGGTGGTATATTCTACAAAACTTTGTCCCAATCCCTTCCCAAGTCAAATCAATCCCTTCTATTTCCTCATGTTGGATGATGGGGGATGCCTTAATTCCTCCCTTCCAATGGGTCTCTTCCCATCGAATTCAACTCAATATGCTTTAGGAATGGTATCTAGAGTTTTGGTAGTACCTTGGGGCTTGCAGCCATCAATGGCAAGTTCCCTTGCTATTGGGTAGTGGGAATACATAAATGTATCCTACTCGATAGATTCTACAAGTGTTCGACTCCAAGACATCTATTCACACTTTCTAGAATGTACTAGGTACCTTAGCACCCATTATCATGATCAGTGGGTTGCCTCTCATTTGTTAACGGTATACATAAATGACTAGTAATCAAATAGTATCCCCCATGTTTGACTTTATATCATCTATTCAAATGGGTAGGATTTGTACCTCTAGACAATTTGGATGGAAGACCTTGATCCAACTATAACATCCTCACATTTTTCTATTACTCGAGTTGCACAAGACTTTACCACACATCATATGACATTGGTACCATTGGGAAAACCAATACTCAACTCAGTTACATATTGTTCTCCTCATGCATGTTGAGACATAGATTCACTGTGTACCTATTCATGGATATGATCTATGGATTGATATAGATCCATTATGTATCTGTTTGTGGCTATGATATCTTGATTAACATGGATCCACTGTGTATAATATTCGTGGCCATGATCCACCTCTCTATATCACATGGATACGTTGCATATTCTTTTGTGGACACGATCGTGACATCACTTATATATGTCATGGATCCATAGTGTATATGTTTTGGAAGCCATGTTCTATCATTTTGAGCATGGATATGTCCATCTTAGGGAAATTAATGTCTAACACCTATGTCTATGTTGTGGGTAATTTGTCGAACTAAGAGTCTTATAATATTGGCATTGTCTACTATGCATATCATTCCACCACGTATGTAATATCCCTCTTCTTCCCCTAGGTTTTTTGCAACTGAAAGTGCAATTATGTACCCACTTGTGGAAAATATCTCAAGGCAGAGGCTCCACGGGTAAAACTCTGTAAGTATGATTGTGAATTCCTAAGTTGTATTATGAATTGTAGGCTTAGGAGACTAAAGACTTGATGCGACTAAAACGATAGGGGCATGGAATCCACTAGGGGGAGAACTTGAATGGATAGGTAGCCATGAGATGATGATGGGTGTCATCTTAGTGCTACAGGCACTTAACGATGAAAATGAATTGTGACGACACTTAAGTTTATAAGTGATGCCTAAATTATGACTTAAAGGTTAGTCCTAGGTGGGGATGCCGGAGAAACATCTAGTTGCCGCAAGGCACTAACAAATACCTATGACTTAACATTTAGCATGAGGCTAATTATTACTGAGTACTAATAATTAAAATCAAGAATTTAGTCGAGATGACATTAATATCTTGGTCTTGGCAAAGGACACCGAGAAAATACTAGAAGATAATGAGTTAAAGTGAGATTAATTTTCTCAAGATTAAATTAATTGAAAGTTAATTATATTGAGTTAAAAATTAAGATAAGTAATTACCTTGAGTTAATTACCTAAAGTGAAGAGTAAGTTAATTATCTTGAATTAATTAGTTAAGCTAACTAATTAAGTAACACAAGATAATTAGTCGAGTTAACTTAGTTAAAGATTGACTAAGATTTATTAATTGGTTAAGTTACCTAACTAGTTAAGTTAAATTAAATTAAATTTAATTAATTAAGGATTAGCTAAGTTAAGCTAATAAGTTAAAAATAAACTAAGTAGTTAAAGTTAGTTAAGTCAAGTTAAAGTGGTTGTGTTAGTTGTTGTGATTTTATTCTAATTCTTAAAGAAAAAGGTGTTTTTCATTATTGGGAGGTGAGGGGTTTTGTTCTTAAAAACCCTAGTCGCCTTAATATAAAACAAGGGGCTGCTCTTGGATTACAGAGAGTGATATGTGTTGCAAGTCGGAAGGGAGGATCAGTGATAGTGTAAACTGGTTTGACAATACTTACCTAAAGATTTTTATTGTTAAAACTAGTTTATGTCTCTGCCTGGAAGAACGAGAAACGATCTGCCTAGTTTTTATTAGATCTTGCATTCCTGGAAGAATGAAAACGATTTGTTGGGTTTTTTTATATTAGATCTTGCATGCCTGCAAGAGTGAAAATGGTCTCCCTAGTTTTTATTTTAGATCTTGCATTCCTGAAGAGTGAAAACGATGTGCCTAGTTTTTATTTTAGATATTGCATGTATGCAAGAGTGAAAATGATCTGCCTAGTTTTTATTTATATCTTTCATGCCTCAAGAATGAAAAAAATTTCCCTGGGTTTTTATGCCTGAAAGAAAGAAAATCGATTTTCTAAATTGATTGATTTTGTGGTTGGGCAAAGCGTCCCATGCCAAAAATGTTAACCTAAAATTGTTTAAGCTTTGGAAGGCTGGGAAAAGCGTCCCATGCCAAAAATGTTAACCTAAATTTTTTTAATCTTTGGAAGGTCAGGCAAAGCGTCCCATGCCAAAAACGTTAACCTTAAATTGTTTAAGTTTTGGAAGGATGGGCAAAGAGTCCCATGCCAAAAAACGTTAACCTGAAATTGTTTAAGCTTTGAAAGGATGGACAATCTAGTACCAGATCATCATTTGACTATAATATTTATTATTTGGATACTATTTGGAGCTAGGGTGTCTCCTTGGAGGAGAACGACCCACCAGATAAACGTTTGACTGCAATTTTATTATTTTGGATACCATTTGGAGCTAGGGCGTCTCCATTGAAGAGAACGACCCACTAGGTGAAGAGTTGATTGTATTTAAAATGTTTAAATAAGCTTTAATTTGAATGTGGCATAGGCTGCGCGATACCATGCCCAAGGAAAACATTTTGTTGAATTTAATTCAAGATTTCAAATCCATGTCGAGAACAAGAAACGTTCTGATTTTAATTTAACGAAAGATTGCAAGGCTTGGTGATACATGTCAAATAGAACATTTTTCTCTCAATGTAACTAACTAGCTTGACTTTTGGGGAAGTAAACCTTACACATTCTTATAGAAGACAATTACACCAATAGGCGTTAATATCTTAGAATTTCTGGGTGGACTACCATCTATGTTTTTTCATCTGTGGACGAGGATGAGACAAGTGTATTGTCCAGATTGATTCTATGGTAGTCGTTCAAAATTTGAAATAAACAATTATAAATAAAAGAAGAATATAAAAAATAACTGGTAGCTGATGAATGGATAACTGGTAGGTGATGCATGGATAACTTGCAGCTCATGAATGGATAACCAACAATTCATGGAATATAACTAAAAGAATGTGAGAGATAAAAAAATATTATAAAAAATAACTGATGGTCAATAAATGGATAACTCGTAGCATGAATGCATGGATAACATATAATTTGGGGTGGACTGGTAGTTGACGTATAATTTCATGGTACTTAACTTGTTGCCTATCAGTGTTCACCAACCACAAATTAAGTGGTTGTGCTAGTTATAATATTGTAAGTGTTGGTCAAAAGATGGTAGCATGGAAATATACAACGAGTGGATCATTATGTGAGTATGATCATGGAAAAGTGTAGTATTCGGTATCAAGTTTTTTTTTAACCTACTAAAAGTATAGATCAAGTTCTTAGTAGGTATTGTTAGGTTTAAAACCCATAATCTAAGTAGAATACAAATATGAGGCAAACGGTCTCTAATAATTCTTTGATTATTGCATATATAATTGATTTACATGTTTTCTTAACATGTCTGAATGTAGTGAATGAGAATGAAAGTTGGTTATAATGTTAAGTATTAACCCTTGTGGCTTGTTTGAACGAAGTTAAAAGAAAAAATTTATACCCCCATGTCCCATAATAGAACTAAGGAAATTGGGGACATTACAATGTATTATAATGTATTTCGGCCATCATGTTCCCTTCTGACCTCATGCATTATGGGGTATCTATTATAGCTCAAATCGGCACTTCTTTGTCTGTGACAATAGTTCAAAAGATGACACTCAAAGTGTTATTGTTTTCTCACCAAAAAGGAAACTTATGGATGGAAGAGCCTGTGTTTTGACCCTTATTGATGGCCCTGATCATTAAAAATGAGACCTCAACATCATTCCATTCCATTATGAGAGTTGCAACCACAAAAGGAAAAATCTGTGCTTTGCACACTAGCAAGGCATGAATAATTAGTATGTTGTTGTTAACAAAGGTGTGAATTCATCAAAATTGTCCATTCACACCTTGCACATTAGCAAGGCACTGATCATTTGCATGTTTCCTTTGGATAAAACATGAATTTCCATAATTTCAATGAAAAAATATAAAAAATTGAATTAAAGAAGTTATGGAAGTTTACAAACCAATTTTCCCATGTTATAAAAACAGGATCGCATAGCAATAAAAAAAATGAATGCAAAAATAAAACACATAAGATCAAAATACAAGAGAGACAACTATATACGTGGTTCACCCAATATGGGCTACGTCCATGGATAAATTGTGAGTCCTTTTATTAATCTATCCAACAAATGAAGTAATACAACCCACAACACATCTGCTACAACTTCCTCTTCACTCTCTCATAGTCTCTCTTACAGAATCACAAAGATATTTTACAATACTACAATGTAATGCTACACATCCGTAATACAATTCCTTCCCTTTAAAGAGGGATTACCATGGTAAAATACCACAGGATGCCCAATAGCATGGGCCCGTAAATCACCCATTATTGACCAAGTCATGACTATGAAATTACATCATTTTACAATGCATTCGTTCCAAAATTTTTACTATAGGGGAGCTGCCCCCGAACCCCCTCCACCAGGGGGGGATACCAAATTAATTGTCACCTCCCCCTAGACCCCCCATTGTGACTATAGAAGCGGGGGGGGGGGGGGGGGGGGGGGATCCCCCCAAATCCAAAACCCCCCCCACCCCCCTGTCATGGGTTGGGATCTAAACACAGTTGAAACATGACCTCTAAATAAGGAATATTAGGCTCCATAGCCAACACCCCATTGCAACTCCCTAAACCACTTGGTAACCATTTCCAATTATTTCCTTCAAACATAAAAGGGAAATGAACTTGACCAAGGAGGGACACGTTGACACCCAATATACCAAAGGAATGTTGAAGGAATGAGTCATCATTGCATCCATCCTTCCCATCCATCAATAACCCCTATTGCTGACCCTTATATCCCTGAATATCGAAGTTGTTTCCCTCAAGTAACTTCACCCCTCATATATATCCAGTGGATCAGAGTGGGATCATCAGAGTGCATGAGTAAAGAGATCGAAATCTTTAGGTTCAATAAGGTACTGGAAATTGAGAAGGTGTATATTGTACTTGTTTCATTGTCATAATTGAGATTTGACATCTTTCCTCTCCCAACCATGTGGATTCTATGATTGGTGTTTGAATTACTAAATGTTTTATCATTTATGTTAAAATTGATTAGATAACTAATATTCTTCTTGTATTTCAATTCATTTACATTCTTTACTAGCATCAAATTGGCTTGAGAAAGGTTGGCTTTGTTGGTTTTCCACGTTGACATTGGGCAACAAGGAGTAGATCTGGAGAGAGACAAAGGAGTAGCTAGGACAACCTTAAAAAAAGGTACATACCTCTCTTCTCCCTAATTTATTCTCTAGTTTAGATTTTCTTATTGAATTTTGTGTGCGTTATTATGTGTGAATAAGAGTCTAATCTAATTGTAAACAAATTCATTTAGGTCACTCTCATCTTAATTAGTACGTTGGTAATATTTCCCTAGTCATAGGATTTAATTCTGAACAACACCGACCCTTGTATTATTTTGTGAGTCGAGTGAGCCACTTTTTGAGTGCTCTATTTTTGTATCACTCACTTCATCGAGATTGAGCATTGATGGAGGGGAAACACTGGTATGGGTCACTATATTGGTTAGGTGTAAATTGACCCTTGGGTACAATTTTCCCTTTGTTGACAGTGATATTATGGAGTTTTGATTTGGAATAGTTTTCGGACTTCCATTAGGTGCATGACCTACAATTAATTGATGTATTTTCCAATGTTACATATTGTTTGCTTCATGTATTTCCTAGATGCAGTGATGATTGCACCGATTCCTAATTAGGATGGTTATAGGTTTCATTGTTAACTCTTATTATTCTAAAATTAATTAGATTGAGATTGAAATATTTGGGGAAAATTATATATATATATATATACCTTTTGAGTATGATCATCATTACATCAATGTTTACCTAACAAGGTCTATGGACTAGAAACCAACAACGATAATAACATTTACTACCAATATTGATCAATCACAAGTAATAATTGTTCTTTAAGATAAAGATGTAGTTTTAGACACTTACTACCAATTTCGATCAATTTGAATTTATAAAAAACCTTTGTGATATAATATTTCTCAAGATACCTCTTTTGAAAAGTGTAGTTTTAGAGAATTGCTAAAAATTTCAAGTTGTAATGACCCTTTCAATGTCTATAAAGATAATTTTATTGGCCACAACTTTAAATGTGAACATCCCAAATTAATTTAAAAAGATTTTGCAAATTCCAAGCCTCCCTTTAAATTTATCCCTACGTTCTTAGTGATATTTTTTTGAAACATCCATTGAATTGCAATTTGTTTAATGATAATATTTTTTGATACCATTGAATTGCAACTTGCCAATTCACTAAAATGAAAAATAACATCTTAAATCAAAACACAGGTTGGGTACATTTTAAATTGTAACTTAAAGTCAAATGGCATTTACATTTATCAATTCATTAAAATGAAAATCTACATCTTAAATTATAAATTAATTTTAAGTCAAGACTTCATGAATGGGAAAGCTAATGACATCGAAGGATACCAAGCTAAAATCCTAAAAATTGGGGGGTTATTGGTCCCCAACAAATCCCCTTGATTTTGCCAAATAAAGGGGCCCCAATTAAAATTTTGTAAATATTTAGCTTTAGGTTTCTTTTTCTTTTATCTTACTTGATTTGGAAGGTGATTTCATGGCTTTATTATTTGATCCTTCACTCCTCGCATGGCTTATTCTTGGGCTTGATTCTTCATTTCATGAAGATTTTATGATTTGGATGACTTTTATCGTTCCAATGTTTTGGCTTCCTCGTTGCTCATTAAGACTTGCTTGGTTTCATTTTATTTCATTTATATGATCATCAAATATTCATCACTATCATATATCATGATAGTCATTTTAAATCAATTAAAGTATCTTCATTTTTAATAAAAGATATAATATTTGTTAAAGGTTTCAATCATGAAGTCATATTATTATCGAATTACATTAACTTGTGAAAGCATTATAAAACCTTATGATTGTTTTACAAATATGTTAATAAAAACTTTCTAAAAAATGTAATTGTAAATTTTATAACTTTTTCATTAATTTTATGGAGAACATAAATAGATTTTAAATTCATATTTAAAACTTTAATATAATTTTGAACAAAATTATTATTAAAAGAACTTTGACATACTAAATCTTAAAATACATTACACAAGTTCTTTTATTATTATTTTATACAAAAGCTTCATCATAACGCATTTAAGTGAGAATGGTAATAAAAACAAATTTAATGTTGAAGATGAATTTAAAATACTGTTAAACCAATGAACATGAATTTTAGAGCCATATGAGATGTAATATGTTCTCATTATTTAATAAATCATTTCATTTGTTTATTGCTTTAGTTTACATCAAAACGTATGGCTATGATCAATATTACACTTTTATCCCTACCCATGTAATCTTTAATTATATTAGATAGGTGTTGGGATCTTTATTGTTTGACTCAAAATTTTGAATAATGAGACTGCATGACAAAGTGGTGAACATATGGCAAACGAATGCATAATATAAACTCCATCCCATTTTCTTTATCTTCCTACTTATTAAACGTCTAATTTCAACCTTTCGCTATTGGCATATCAAATTCACAGGAGTTTGAATTTTCGGGAATTATCGCCATGTCAATATATCATCATGGATTTTAATATGGTTGCATGCATACTTGTTAAAGAAATATATTGATGACAGAATTTTTCAAAACTATCACGACTCCTTCATCATTAAATGAAGACAGGACTGGTAAGTTATGGTATTTATGAAAATTCTACAGTCCGGTATTCAAGTGATTTATGCCCCAACATTGTCTAACTGTGAAAAATAAATAATATCACCTTGAATATCTGAGAGGAATGATGAGGTTGTTCTACCAGAAATGATAAATAGTAACGCATTCGTAGTGTAAGCTGACACAAAATACAAAATTGAAGCAAGTCATTTTCCAACCTAAAAGGCAACGGATAGTTATGGATCCGATGTAGAAGAGGTATCACGTTAACACTGGCATTTAAAAGGATGTTTTCTCTCATCAGAAAAGATACGATCGCTGTGAATAAATCTTTTGAAACACCTGTCAACATTTTCGCCAAACCGATTTCCTATGCAGCTACGAAACCAGTGAATGGGAACACGTCTCAATTTCCAGAAAGAATAGTGACACGTTGTTATGTTACACAGATTTTAAGCTAGAAGTCTGTCCTCATACTTCACATCCACAAACTCTTTAATCTAGAAGTCAAGAAAAGATTCCCTAAAAACTTAGACTTAGATCCTTATTTTACCCATTTTTAAAAGCGGTGATAAAAATAACCCCTCAAATTATATGACCATTATGATTAATCCTCTCCTTGCCAAGTCATATGGTATTATTTTGGAAAATAAGATCAGCATATGGCTAGAAATTCAAGGTAAAAGTGCTAAAGGGAAAGCTGGAGGAAAGCACCTCATAGACCACCTCATTACACTTAGGATCATTTTGGAGAAATGTCACAATAATAAGCTCATTATGGAGGAATGTCTTTGCTTGTTTAGAAAGAATGGTGTTTTTGGTTTTCCTACCATTCCTTTGAAGATGAACAAATGTGATGCATGGAAACTAGGGAAACATAGTAAGAAGACATTTCAAGAGTTAAAATTTAGAGCATGTAGAAAGTTAGAGCTAATTCACCCTGACTTATGTGGCTCTATACATGTTCCTCCTTCCAATGGTAATATATATCTCATGACCTTTGTTGATGACTACACCAGAATGTGTTGGGTATACTTGTTAAAGACAAAATCTGAAGCCTTTCAAACATTCAAAAATTTTCATGCATGGATAGAAAATCAAGCACAATCTCACATTGGCACACTTTGTATTGACAATGGAAAAGAATACACTTCTAATTCTTTTGAATACTATCTTCATCAACATGGGATTGAACATCAAACTATAGTTCCTTACAATCCTCAACAAAACGGTGTGGTAGAAAGAACGAATAGAGCCATAATGAATATGGTACGCTTAATGATGTTTTTCAAGATTGTAAAACTGATGTTTTGGGGTGATGCAGTGTTGTGAGCAGTCTATTTGAGAAATAGAATTCCATCTCATGCTCTTGAAAACAAGACTCCACATTAAATGTGGTAGGGAAACATCCCTTCAGTGAGGCATCTCAATGTTTTTTGTTCCAACTTCCACCTGCTATGCCTTGATACCAAAGGACGAAAGAGACAATCTTGGTGCTTGAAGTCGAAAATGCATTTTCTTGGGGTATTTAAACACATGCAAGGCATATCGTCTTTATGATGAGGTTAAAAAGAAGTTTATATTTTCCAAATATGTTTTTTTTCTTGAAATTAATAAAAATGACGAGTCTATTGATAGATAGTTTGATCGTATGGAGAATTTTTTCGATGTAAATACATATTATGAAGTTGATAATGAAATTTCACATCTTGAAGGGGAGATCCCTATCTTGGATCAATCTCTAGAATTTCCTTTTGAAGCACAAACACCCCCTCATGAAGAAACTCATGAAGAAGAAGTTCTTGCCACTTCACCTGAACATGAGGTTCGACTGGATGATGTGATTGAGAGGATTGGAAGACCGAATCTTTAAGATAATCAAGCACCACCAACTGATCAACCTGGATCACATAAAGTTCTTAAATGGGCCACAAAGACACTTGAAAGTGTCCATCTGGATGAAGTGGGAAATACAGGAACAAGGAGTTCAACCAAAAAAGAAGATGGAGGAGATACAAATAACTAAGGTGATCACATGGATGTCTCATTTGATTGTGAATTGAATTTATTTTCTAACTTTGAACCAACTTCCTTTGAAGAGGATGATACTTGTGATGAATGGAAATAAGGTATGTAGAATGAGTATGATCCACTCATAAAGAATGGAACCTCGAAGATGGTTGACCCTCCTGTTGGATCCAAACCAATCGGCTGGAAGTGGGTATACAAAAACAAATGTAGATCATATGTCTCACTTCACAAGAAAAAAAAGAGGCTTGTGGCGAAAGGCTATGCATAGAAGGAAGGCATTGATTATGAAGAGATATTCTCCCCCACAAAAAAATGGGATACCATATACACTTTATTGTCTTTATTGATTATGAAGAGATGTTAAAGAAAGTTGTTTTTACATCCATCTGGTTGTCTTTGGATACACAAAATGGGTGGAAAGTCAACCAGATGGATGTAAAAACAACTTTCTTCAATGGAGACTTGAAATAAAATGTATTGATGTGTTAGCTAGAAGGAGAAGGGACAACAACAAACGATATGCAAACTCGCCAATTCCTCCTATGGCCTAAAACAAGCACCTCAAGCATGGTATGAAAATATAACCAAGCATTTTCTGAAGTTAAATTTTAAACATTATAATCTTGATGACGCAACACTATTTGTAAATAAATTTGGAATATCTATTGTGTTTCTTGTGGTGTATGTAGATGACCTTTTGATGACGAGAAAAAATAAAAGTTATATTGCATCCATAAAGAAATATTTGAATAAGGGATTTGAAATGACAGATCTAGGACAACTTCACCACTACTTGGAATTGAAGTGACTCAACATCCTAAGTACATATTCATCTCCCATAAGAAGTATGTTAAAAGAACTATTGAATAAATTTTGCATGACATAATGCAACCCTTTCTCAACTCCAATGGAACAAAATTTGATGCTCACATAAAATGAAGGAAAATAATTCGAGGATGTGACCAAGTACCGACACCTTGTGGGAAGCCTTATCTACCTTACCACTACCATACCATATATTTCATATGTTGTTGGAATCCTTTCAAGATTCATGCACAAACCTTTTGAAGGACACTGGTCTGTTGTGAAAATATTTCTAAGATACTTGAAGGGGACTCAAGACTTTAGACTCAAGTACTCTAAGGTGGATGAATGCAAAATTATTGGGTACTCTGATTCAAACATAGATGGAGACAAAGAGACGGGAGTGTCTACTTTTGGATACATAATGAGTCTTGATCAACATCTATCTTCTGGAGATCACACAAACAATCAATTCCAACAAATTTGACAATAGAGGAATAATATGTGGTTGCTATTGAAGTAACAAAAGAGATTGTGTGGCTTAGGAATATACTTGAATATTTGCAAGAGAAACAAGAGAAATCCACTCCCTTATTGATCGAAAACACTTCTGCAATGAAGTTTGCCAAGGATCCTAGTTCCATGATCGAACCAAGCACATCAACATGAAGTACCATTTGATTTGACTTCATCTAGAGGCCAAGAAATCTCATATATGAAATTGTTCCATGAACAAGCAAATTGCTGACACCTTCATCAAGTCACTTAGATGAGAAAAGTTTGAAATGTTTAGAAACATGATCAGCCTTACAAACACCACTATGGATTAAGGGGGGAATGTTGGAAACCTAATCCTATGGGATTATGGTTCCATAATTAATTTTGTACATATTGTAAATACTTGTTAGTTTAATAAGAAGAAAAATAAGAGTCTCCTTGGTCTCCAATGGATCTCTTGTTGAAGCCCAAGAGACAATCCCAATGTATAAATAAAGCATTTTGATCAATGAAAAATCATCCTGGATTTATTCTAAGAAAAATTGACTCAAAGGATTATGTTCTTGTTGCAATTTTGAACACAAAACAAACCACTCATAATTCCAAAATAGGATGATATATTGTTGTGCAATATGCTAATCAAAAACACATTCTTGCTTAAATAAAATTCAATTGACTCATTTGCAAGTTAACCACGCATAGATCCATATTAAACCTAGATCTATTAACCACTCAGAGGGATGCAATTTCTTGAGGTGTAAATTTTTTCTTGATGTGTAAAAAATTTAAGATAAAAAAAATTACACCTCAGGAAATTGGACCACTCTTATTATTTGTGGTAACATTACATTACGTTAGTTCTTTCAAGATGAACAATGATGAATCATGTTGGGCCTGGCCCAAGTTGGGCAATTTTGAGCAAGAAAGTGTTTTGGAAATGCGGAGCTGAGCACAGTACGGCTGAAACAATTTTGTATAAGTTTTTGGGATGATGCGAAGTTGCGCGCAGCGCAGCAACGGAGGAAGCTGCGAGGATCAGTACTGCGAGGAGGCAGTGCTGCGAAGTGTCCAGTCCACGGAATTCCAGCAAAGCAGAGTGCTGGACAAGAGATGGCACGTGTTCTGGTTAGACCGTCGGTGGTCTATTTTTGGTAAAGATGCTCCTGGAAGGCTAAGCGGCTGGAAGAAAGCGACTGGTCACACATGCGAAAGATGCCACTAATTGAACATGTCACACGAAACCATTAGACGAAGAACCACTTGGTGAAAGTGACTTGTTGACATGCAGGCAATAGGAAGGCCAATAGGGATGTGATGTATGCGTGGAAGACCGTTACAATGGAATATTCGCTACCAAAGGCCAGAAGTCTGGTTTTGGGGAAACCGTGACAGTTTTGTAAACCTAAGGGTTTTTTCCTGCATATTGTAAAGACATGACCTATGGGCATGATCTATAAATAAGGGCATTTTTGTATGGGAAAGGGTTAACTCTTCGTTTTTTCTAAGATTTGAATATTGTTGCATCTTTTAAGCTTATTGCTATTGTAAAGACTCTGCAAGCTGAGTGCGCAGAGATCTAGTTGAGAGAGAAGAGAGTCTGCAGCTGAGTGCGCAGACTAAGAACTGTTGTACCCTTCCCAAAGACTAATTTAACAACAGTTCTTGTGGACGTAGCCTCCATCCGGGGGGTGAAACACATTAAATACTATGTAGTGTGATTGTTTTTCTTTTGCACTGTTCATTTGCTTAGTATGGATGTTTAATGCTGTAGTTATCTGTTATGTGATTGCTTTTATATGTATTCGCCATAGGAATGATGGGAATAGTATGTTAAGTAATACATGTGTAGATGAATGTTAAGTATTCAGCACTTCTAAGTCTTTGAATGCATGAATCTGTTGGATGATCACACAGTTAAGCACTGGATTTTAGCGTAGCGTTGGAGCGTGCAGTAGTGTATGTTTTATTCATTTGCATGCACCATAATGATAATAACCTAAGTGTTGTCGAATGGATACAGATTGTCAAGTAAGCTTGAGTAGAGTTAATCAAATCCTGAAGCGAACGCACGGTAAGTTGACGCGTTGACCCATCGTGAGTGCTGCATGGTAAGTTGTTGATCACTTATCGTCTTGACACATGAATTATCCCATACCGTGCAGTCCCTGGAAACCCTAGTTGTGCAAGCGCCTCCGCTTGCCGAAGTATCCGAAGCAAAGTAGAGACTTTGAGAAGTCTTTTGTCCGCAGCAAGAGTCCTTTACTGCGTTATCCGTCAGTCTCTTTTACACTTGCATCACCAGGTTGTGGAAATGTGATTTTGCAACCACCCCCTTAGCTTCGCCTCGGGTGAGACTTCAGGTTGCTCGCAGTCTATTGTCAAAAGGGCTGGTGAATAGGGGTTTTGTTGGTTCCTCGAACCACAAAGTACTTGGGTCTACATTGGAAACCTCTAGCTCAGTTATTTACGCCAACAAATGGTTCCGTTTCCGCACTAAGACCAGTGATGCAATAGTGTATTTGGAAAGTAATTTGCGATGAAGAATATCAGTTCCCATTGGGTTCAGGCAATTGGCATCCTTAAAAGAAGGAGATCTGGGACTGGTCTGACAAGATTGAAGAGATTTTGCAAAGAAAGAGAACAGACACCCACGTCTCTCTGACATAGAGTGGTTGAATAGATATATGTGGAAAGATATTCATGAGATATTCTAGGCTTCGTTTGGAAATGAGCTGCACAAGTGGATATCGCGACTCGCAGAAAGGAAAATCTGTTTTCAAGGAGGAGTACCTACAGAGTGTACTCTAGAACTCACAGCGCAGCTCAAAGCAATAGACAGCCCACTGTCACGAGCAGTCGACTTTTGGGTTGATAACATACTTGAAGGATTTGTGACCGAGTTTGCTGTAGACACACTGAAATCTTGCAGCCAAGTTGAAGCATACTTTTTCGAAGGATTCAGAGGTAAGTACCTGAACAATCTTAGTCTAAACATTAAAATTCTTTTAGCTAAGAAAGGTGTTTTGAGAATGCAGTAATATTTTTGAATCTGTCATGGTAGAAAGTGTATATAGTGACTCTGATGAAGAAACCCATAATCTGAGAAGTGGAAAGAGATATAAGTTTAATAAAGAGAATAATTCCAGAGGACCTGGACTCCACGTCGATACCGAACTCCCATGTGACCTTACCAATCAAATCGCACCGTCATTAGCCACCGTCCACCCTATCACACCTCAGAACCCGCCGGTTGCAGATACCGTGCAACCCCTATCTTAGAACCCATCCGCTACGAGCGTAGCGCATCCCAGTCTGTAGAACATCAATACTGGTAGCACCGCAGGAGTGGGTGCTCAAACCATTCCGAATCAGACTATTCCAGTTCATAATACCCAATCTTAGAATGTTCCACAGAGTAGTATTCCTAGCACTATTCCGAGTACCACCTTTACTTTTTCTGCTCAGAACACCGCACAGAATCAGAGCAGTACTCAGGGTGCTGCACAACCAGGAAGGAGAATGACAGATAATGATATAAAACTGTAAATATTCAAAGGAATGGGTCTAGAAGACCCTGATCAGAACTGGTTTCTATGTGAAGCCATACGGAGTGTAAAGCAGGTTCAGGATGATGCTGTGAAGAGAGCACAACTCATCACTACTTTTAGAGACCGCACCTTGCATTGGTTTATGAAATATTCTCAAGCACAGCCGGGAACCCTTACAGAAATCAAGGATGCACTCGTAGCAGAGTTTAAGAAACCAAAATCCGAGTTGCAATGCATAATAGAATTGAAAGAAATCAAGCAGAAACCTACCGAAACGGTCTGGGAATTTGACCAAAAATTTAAGACATTGTTGGACCAAGTGAGCTTTGTTATAGCTCCACAACAGCATCAGGAATGGTTCATCGCTATGCTGTTTCCCCACATTAGACAACCATTGATGCAGTAGAAGGTTGCATCGCAAGAAGAGGCCTTAGAGATCGCGATGAAGCTAGAATCTTCACCTATCGACGAGACTAGCTCTAGCATGTCTCAGATCCAGAACTAGTTGACCACCTTGACATTAGAATTACAAGGCATGAAGAATGGAAAGGAACAAAGGTATGAATAGAGGCATGAGTGCTGGTGTACAGGATGTAAGGGAGAAGGCCACACCAGAGAACATTGCCCCTTATTTCAAGATTACCTCAAAAGTGGAGCACCTAACTCGATGAATCAGAACCAAGCACCGTGGTGTGAAATATGTAGAAGCAGAGGACACAGACCTCAGGACTGTTATCTAATACAGAAATACGTAAAGACACCTAAAAAATTATATTGCAATTTCTGTAAATCAGTTCGACATGATTAATCCAACTGTCACGCATATGAGATCATGAATGAAAGAAAGCGAGATATGGAAGTGATGCGAGGTGAAAAAGCTTCGACTTCTGGAACGCGTGATCCTAAGCAGACTCCTGGTGAACCGATATGGATTAGAAAATCTCTTGGGAGAACACCGGGTCTGGACTTACAGAAAAATAAGGGAGCATTCGAAGAAGCGTAGGACATGTTCAAAACACCGCCACCCACCTCACCGAGAACCCAATTGCACAGTGAAGTACCGCTAATAGAGGATATGCCAGCGACATATGATCAGACGAGCGCTACAACAGATACAGGGACCTCTGTTGTGAAGTTCCTACGGAGCTGCACGAAGTTATTGAAGAGCGCAGATGCTTTCATGGAATTTGAAAAACTACTCAGGCGGTATGAGCCACGCAGTGAGAAGGAGGATGCCCATGGCGCAGTCCATAATATTAGGAGTCCTAAAAGAACAGGAAGGGAAATGAGGCTCACTGCATAGCTTGGGGACTATAAGATGGATGAGATCATTCTTGATCTTAGATCCGAAGTAAATGTCTTGACCAAGCAGACATGGCATCAGATGGGAAAACCAAAGTTACAGTGGTCACCTCTATAGTTAAGAATAGATAATCAAGGGATAGTTATACCTTTGGGGAGGTTACCCAACACCATTGTTGACATTGACAAAGTGCGCAGCTATGCAGATTTCGAAGTGATTGAAATCATGGATGATAGCCATCCTTATCCAACACTGTTGGGTATTGATTGGGAAATGACTAACTCTGCCATTATTGATTTGAAGACTATGAAAATGATATTTGAAGGCAATTATATAAGGGTCATCGCACCATTGGACCCTTTGCAGGGTGAATGATATGTTGAACCGATTCAAGAGGAATCCAGATCCCAAGACTTAGACCGTATTTACAAGATGACAACTAATGTTGGTTATATTAATCCAACTGTGGATGGAACACTCAGCTAGCGCTCTGATAGCTCTTGCATTTCAGACTCTGATGCAAGACTATAAAACTGGAAAAGCAGATTGCATGAAGTATCTGCCAAGAGATGCACATGGATCATGAAGTCACTCCGCTGGATTGGAAAAGAGGTAACTCCAATCCCTACCTATGATGGTTTATCTAATGTTTATTGCTTTATCAAATAATATATTGCAGCAGTTGCAGATGAATACCGTGTATCGACATTAGACATGGAAATGCATGAGACACCTGCCAGATAGTGGGCTGCGCATAAGAAGACACTCACAACATGGGATCAGTGCAGAATTAAGATGCAAATTAGGTTTGCAGAGAAGGTTACACTACCTTTTGCAAAATATAATGGACAGACGGATCCAAGGGATCATATTGAAGCTTGTTCACAAGCTTGGGTGGAAATACCATAGACAGAATGGGTGCATTTGTTTGTGCACATGCTAGAGGAACTGATTCCGAAGAAGTGGTACCTAGACCTGGAGTTGCGCAGAGGCACAACAGACTGTTCTGTCCTAACTGCGAGCTTCCAACAGGATTTCAGTTTCGAAGACGAACATCCGAGTATCAATGACGCGTTGCAGGTTCTTAAGGAAAACATATTCAGACCAGACTGTACACAGGGAAACATGACGCTAGAATAATTCTTTGGAGCAAATAGCGTACCTACGTGCCTACAACCAGAATGGGAGGAGCAGCTAGAGCATGCTCTTGATTGTTATCACATCTCTAAGGAATGCGAGGATAAAGCAGACAGTGATGAGGAGGACCCACACAATATACAAATACCTGAATCAGAGGGATCACACGAGGTAGAAGGACCTCCACTGGAAATTCCAGATATGAGTGGACCTGTGAAAACAAGAAAAGTGAACATTGGCACCAGCGAAGAGCCAAAGTTCGCAGCTATCAGAGACTATTGGGATGAAGACACAGTTGAGGAGGTTGCGGGTATATTACAGGAGTATCGAGAATTATTCCCGACCAAGTTCACAGAGATGAAAGGTATTCTGGGAGACTTAGGATTGATGAAAATTCCTCTTAAACCTGGCGCAAAACCTGTGAAGCAAATACCATATAGACTAAACCCACGCTACAAAGAATGAGTTAAGGCAAAACTCAATAAGATGCTCGATGCAGGGATCATTGAGCCGGTTGAAGAATCTGAGTGGATAAGCCCGATGGTTATCTAGGATAAGAAAACAAAGGGTGAGATCAGGATCTGTGTGGATCTCAGAAAGCTGAATGACACTTCGATGCATACCCATTTCATACACCTTTTACAGATGAAGTGCTAGATAACGTTGGAGGGAATGAGGCGTATTCTTTTATTGATGGATTCTTTGGATACCATAAAACCATGATTGATTGCGTAGATAGACACAAGACTACTTTTGCTACAGAATGGGGGTCATTCCAGTACACAGTGATGCCTTTTGGTCTGAAGAATGCACCTGCCATATTTTCTAGAGTGGTAGTCGCAACATTTAAATATTTCATACATAAGTTTTTAGAGGTTTATTTTGATGATTGGACTATTTTTGGGTTACTAAAGAACCATGCCATGAACCTCAGAATGATGCTGGAAAAATGTAGACAACATCAAATTTCATTGAATCTGAAGAAATGTGTTTTCTGTGTTCCCTATGGACTTTTGTTCGGACACATTGTGTGCAAACAAGGCTTGATGGTTGATCCTGTGAAGATCGCATTCATTGTAAACTTGCCCACACCAAATTCAGTCAAGCAGCTGCGCACTACATTGGGGCATATCGATTATTGCAGGAAGTTCATCAAGGGGTATGCGCAGATAATTGCAGCTATGGAGAAATTGTTAAAGAAAGATGCGCCATTCATCTGGAATGAAGAATGCGAACAAGGCCTTGATGTACTAAAAGAAAAGATGGTCACTATGCCGATCCTAGTTTTTCCAGGCTGGGAGAAGCCATTTCATGTCCATGTTGATGCTTCATGTATAGCATTGGGGGTTGTTCTTGCTCAGCCGGGAGAGGGAGGAATTGATCATCCCATTGCATTCTCCAGTAGAAATTTATCCTCCGCTAAGAAGAACTATACCATGACTGAGCGAGAAGGACTCGTCATGTTCTACGCGCTGCAGAATTTCAGGCACTAATTGCTTGGTGTGCACTTCTCTATGTTCACTGACCATTCTGCTTTGAAATACCTGGTCAATAAGCCAGTGTTAGGGGGGCGCATATGCAGATGGTTACTACTCTTTTAGGAGTATGAATTTGAAATTGTGGTTAAGCCGGGCAAGTTGAATTTAGGACCTGATCATTTATCAAGGATTGAGTTAGGAGAGGAACCTACGAATCTAGAGGACAATCTGTCGGATGCGCAATTGTTTGCTATACAGGTTGCTGATGATTATTATAAGGACATCATAAACTTTTTTACTACTGGGTTCGTACCCACAGAGTTCACTATGCAGCAAAAGAAGCAGCTGGTAATGTGAGCAGCAGACTTCACCATTATCGCAGGCCAGTTATATAAACTAGGACTGGATGAAGTACTGTGTAGATATTGCGCGCAGGGATATGATGGCCTATGATTTATAAAGATTCGAAGGAACATTGCCAGAGTTGCGATGTTTGCCAAAGGACAAGAAAGCCATCACGCACAGATGAAATGCCATTAAATCCATAGTTGACATTGCAGGATTTTGAGAAATGGGCCATTGATTTTGTGGGTCTTATTAACCCACCAGGAAAAAGAACTAGTGTGAGGTACATTATTACCGCAACTGACTACCTCACCAGATGGGCCGAAGCAAATCCAGTGAAAGACTGTAACGCAGCTACAGCCGCGGAGTTCATTTTTGAAAATATCCTTACAAGGTTCAGATGCCCAAAGATTTTGATGAGTGATCAAGGCACTCATTTTCTTTCTAAACAGGACCATCGAAGCTTTAACCAAATAGTTCCACGTTCATCATCAATGAAGTACGCCTTACCATCCACAAGCGAATGGAACTGTTGAAGCATTTAGCAAAGTGCTATAGAATGCGCTAACCAAGATATGCAATGTCAATCGCGATGATTAGGACCTGTGCATTCCATATGTATTATGGGCATACAGACTACATGCAAGAAATTGACTGGACACACACCCTTTAGGTTGGCTTATGGGAAGGAGGAAATAATGCCAATGGAATATATCGTTCCATGTTTGAGAATAGCAGCGTTTACAGGCATGGCATATTGCAACGCTCTAGAAGAACGGCTCTTACACTTGGTTGGTCTAGAGGAGGATCACTTCATCACAGGATTTCACCAACAAGTGCAGAAGGAAAGGGAAAAAGAAGGGCATGATCACCACATCAAGAACAAGTCTTTCCAGGTAGGTGATGTAGTCCTCCTGTATGATAGCAAATTCATGAAATTTCCTGGAAAGTTTAAGATGCATTGGCTTGGCCCATATATTGTAAGGCATGTTATTAACGGTGGCGCAGTCCAGTTAGCCACCTTAGCCGGAGAGACCTTGCCAAGTTTGATAAATGGTAGTAGACTAAAGATTACCGCCATAGTCCTACTTCACAGAACCTATGATGATCATGAAGTAGAAATTTCTAAGTGCCAAGTACAGTTGAAATTGGGCACTAGAAAGTTGAAGGAATATGTACACGATGTATAGTGAGGAAGATGTATATACCACGCAACACTATTAGAAAATGCTACTGAAAAAAAAAAAAAGGAAAAAAAAAGAGAAAAAGAAGAAAAGCAAAAGAGAAAAGGAAATGCATAGTTGCGACGTTCAAAAGGCAATTGTGATGAGCAAGTAAACATGGAAAGGCATTCAATTCAGAAGCAAGAAATCAGGCACCGCGAAGAGATTGCACAGGAGAGATCAGGACCTACAACGCAGTTCGACGCAACATAGGAAAATAACCGTTACAATGTCAGTCGGAGAATATAGCCATTATATAGCTGTTACTAGGAACCGCTTGGGAAATTAATGCACAGATAGCTGTTTTGAGTGAGTTTATGACAGAAAGAACCGAAGGATCCGTCGGATTTGGCCAACGGATACAACAATTAATGCACATCTAGCCATTGAGGGGCGTGGGGGAGGTCAGCTGCACCTATAAGTAATGTCGCATTCAGACTCGCGGGCATTACCAAACACTTAGAATTTTCTTGCAAACAGTTATGTCCAAGTTATTTTTCGCAAGCTATCTGAAAACCTGTGAGAATTGCCCAGAGGATGTATGAGTGGTATTCCATTGAAGAAGATTTCACGGTCCAAGAGACTGTGAAAGTATTCCAATACGGGGGGATCGAAGGGTTAATGAGAACCCCAGCTAAGAAGGTTGTCTTCGAACCAGGTCGGGCATGAAGACGATCACCAAGACACAGTCCAGTGATGGAATATAGAGGAAAAAATCCAGTAGGACCAAGAACGAAGGTACCTAAGATGGTGTCGACAGTGTAGAAGCCGTTGCTAACGGATAAGGAGATACCTTTGACCTTAAACCCAGACTACATCTCACTGTGCGCACTAGATGCCCCGATATTCAAGCTCCAGAAGACTGCCAAATATGAGATACCACTGTCGCCGATCTCAAAACATGTCAAGGTGGAGAAAAACTTGCTAGGTAAAATCCCAGAATGTAGATGGGAGGATTATGATCTGCTTGCAATGCAGAAGGAGGAGCCCAATGAGCCAAAATTTTCACATTTCCAACCAGACTAGTAGATGTGCTGGAAAAAGGACGCAAAGGGTGCGCTTAACCTAGTCTCCCAAAGTTAGTTATCCGGAGTAGTCTAGTCTAGGCTACTCAATCTACTCAAACTTCTGCATTTTGATAGGTCTCCAGAGCTAAATGTGGTAGTGCACATGCTGATGGCACGCATTCACCAGGGATATTTGTGGCTCGACTGCAATGTTGACCTAACTATCGACACCATCCACCGCATTACTGAGTTGAGTAAAAGGGGTAAGGATCCCAAGCAACTCTTCCAAGGGAAGAGAAAGGACAAAGAAGCGGTGGCAAAGATGAAGAAAAATCATACGATCGTCAAAGGGAAGAGGGGTTTCCAAACATAAGAAATAGATGATAAAGCAACAAGATTTGTCACGCAACTGTTAGCGGGCAATATTCTCCGCACATGTAGGCTGCTGGAGGTAAGCACGAGCGCAGTACTACTCGGCGCCTCAGCCGCAGAGGGAGAACAATTTAATTGGTGTCAATACCTTTTGAATGAGTTTCTGGAGGAGTTGAATGACATGCAGCTCAACGGAGGGAATTTCCACTATACCTAGCTTATAGTACTGATCGCTTTTGTCAGCTGGAAGGAGCCGAAGGATTATGTTGGTGTAAGCACAGATACCAATGAGCGCAGAGGACATCGTTACTCCAATTTGTGGGAGAATCTGAACTCACAAAGACAGAACGCGAATGCTAAGGTCTTCTACCAGTATTATGACCAGCTGCGCACAACAATCATACTGATGCCGCGGATAACAAAGCAGGTAACCAATAGGTATATCCGCATTGTGAATTTTTATGCTGACATGCGTAGCATTTATATTTCAGCAAAGGCGCAGAAGAAGAAGGTGGAATGGTTTCCAGGGAACTACCATATGTACGAGGAGGATATTGACAATATCATGAAGGAGTGGCCTGCTAAGTTTCACGTACAAATTGTAGATGTCAAAAGTGACTCCGGTGAGGATGATCCTATTCCATGTCCTATTACCGAAGAGAAGGAGAGAAGAAAAAGAAAGGAACCTGAGAGCCCAAGACAGAAAAAGGGGGCAAGGAAGAAACAAAAAGCTGATAAGGGCAAGTTGGACACAGTACTCAAGAGCGACGATTATGAAATGATCGGCATAAAGTTCACAGAGCAGATGGAATATCTAATGTCGGATAAAGAGAAAAAGGATAAGGCAATATAGGATACTCTGGAAAAGAATCTGACCGCGCTGTAGGGGATTATGCTGAAAATCGAAGAAGTCCACAAGAGGTTACCTTTGCCGCGCGACTCAAAGTCCGAAGGGAAGTCGGGAGGAACTTTGCAACAGAAGACACCATAGTTAGCAATGACCATTCCTGCGAAGTCCCGTATCGTCCACCTGGACCCGATAATAGTAAGTTTACCTATGCCAGAGAAACTCATGTTGGATACAAAGGATGTCGAGCATGTGGAGCTTGACTTGGCAAAAATACCACTGTCGGGCTTGCATTATTTACATCTGCAGTGTATGGAGGAAATGCATGAGTGAACCACTGACGCCCTGAAGGGGCAGGATGAGCTGCAAGCAACTAATCGACAGTTGGAAGAGTCTAGCTCGCGGAGCTCTATGCAGCTACAGGATGAGCATGATCGTCGGAAAAGACTAGAGTCCACGATCACTGCGGTAGCAGACGACATAGGCAGCTTTGAAGTCCAGGTAGACCCTGCAGATACAGTTCTTAAGATTGGCGAGCTGGTTACCAATCTTAAGACAAAGTTACACGATATGGATATTGAACATAAGGCTGACATCGCTGCTTTGAAGGAGCAGATAAACCCTCAGACCCCACCGAATGAGCAGCAGCTCAGAGCAGAAGTTGTGAAGGCCGCAACACAGAATATTGCTTCCGAAGTAGCTAAGTGCCAAAATCTGTTGGAAGCATCATCAAAGGCATTCACTACCCTCGAAGAAGACCCAGCATGGCTGCAAGTAAAGAATGCAGCGAAACAGAAGCAACCCTCCTTGGAGAGGTTGGGTGGAGAAGTGAAGGCCCTACTACCAAGAGATAGGCTCCAGAAGTACATGGAAATAACTAGCCTCAAGAAAGAAGTGCAGCCCTTATAGGAAAAAAGAGAACAAACTGAGAGACAAAGCACAGCCTTTACGAGAAGATGCCAACACGATCTCGCAGGAGATCGATGAGAAGTTAAAGGAGCTATGTGAGAATCAAGAACAAGTTGAAGGATAGTTAGGTGATGAGATAACACCCAAGATGATGGATACAGTTAGGAAAGTCGACCAAGATACAAAGGATGCAGTAGAGAAGCTAATCGACACATATAATGAGTTCGCTACGAAGCTAGCTCCGTAGGAAACGGAACAGCTCGGGGAAGTCGAAGTTGCAGGTGGCTCGGGGGTGAGCCACATGTAAGTGTTAGGGGCCTGTTGGGCCTGGCCCAAGTGGGGCAATTTTGAGAAAGAAGGTGTTTTGGAACTGCGGAGCTGAGCGCAGTTTGACTGAAACAATTTTGTATAAGTTTTTGGGATGGTGCGAAGTTGCACGCAACGCAGCAACGTAGGAAGCTGCGAGGATCAGTACTGCGAGGAGGCAGTGCTGCGAAGTGTCTAGTCCACGGAATGCCAGCAAAGCAGAGTGTTGGACAGAAGATGGCACGTGTTCCAATTAGACCATTGGCGGTCTATTTTTGGTAAATATGCTCCAGGAATGCTAAGCGGCGAGCAGGAGAAAATCAGGAAGAAAGCGACTAGTCGCAGACACAAAATATGCCACTACTTGAACCAGTTGCACGAAACCGTTAGAGGAAGAAATGCTTGGTGAAAGCGACCTGTTGGAATGCATGCAACAGGAAGGCTGATAGCGACGTGATGCATGTGTGGAAGACCGCCACAATGGAAATTTCTCTACCAGAGGCCAGAAGTCTGGTTTTGGGGAAATCGTGACAGTTTTGTAAACCTAAGGGTTTTTTCCTACATATTGTAAAGACATGACCTATGGGAATGATCTATAAATAAGGGCATTTTTGTATGGGAAATGGTTAACTCTTCATTTTGGTTAAGCTTTGAATATTGTTGCATATTTTAAGCTTAGTTCTATTGTAAAGACTCTTCAAGTTGAGTGCGCAGAGATCTAGTTGAGAGAGAAGAGAGCCTGCAGCTGAGTGCGCAGACTAAGAACTATTGTACCCTTCCCAAAGACTAATTTAACAAAAGTTCTTGTGGACGTAGCCTCCATCTGGGGGGTGAACCATGCTAAATAATGTGTAGTGTGATTGTTTGTGTTTTGCACTGTTCATTTGCTTAGTATGGATGTTTAACGCCGCAGTTATCTGTTATGTGATTTATTTTATATGTATTCACCGCAGGAATGATGGGAATAGTATGTTAAGTAATACATGTGTGGATGAATGTTAAGTATTCAACACTTCTAAGCCTTTGAATGCATGAATCTGTTGGATGATCACACAGTTAAGCACTGGATTTGAGCATAGCATTGGAGCATGCAGTATTGTATGTTTTATTCATTTTCATGCACCATAATGATAATAACCTAAGTGTTGTTGAATGGATAAAGATTGTTAAGTAAGATTGAGCAGAGTTGATAAAATACTGAAGTGGATGCACGGTCTAGTTGACGTGCTAACCCATCGTGAGTGTTGTGTGGTAAGTTGTTGATACCTTATCATCATGACACAGGAAGTATCCCATACCATGCAGTCGCTGGACGCGCTGGTTGTGCAAGCACGTCTGCTTGCCGAAGTATCCGACATGAAGTAGAGACTTTGCACAGTCTTTTATTTGTAGCAGGAGTCCTTTACTGCGCTGTCCATCAGTCTCTTTTACACTTGCATCACCATTTTGTGGAAACGTGATTCTGCAACCACCCCCTCAGCTTCACCTCGGGTGAGACCTCAGGCTGCTCGCAGTCTATTACCGAAAGGGTTGGTGAATAGGGGTTTTGTTGGTTCTTCAAACCGCAAAGTACCTGGGTCTACATTGAAAACCTCTAGCTCAGTTATATACGCCAACAAATCAACATCATGATTCTAATTCTGTGTATTTAGTTCTAATTCTATAATCTCAATTAATGGATGTAATCCACTTCCAAACTTCTAATTATTAGACAACACCACTGAGAATATGGTGCGAACTATTCAATAAAACCTACTGGTGTCAAATATTTTCCATTCATATTCTCATCAATCATATGAAAATATAGTGGTGTTTAATGTTCCATTCACTAATTACTATCACATTGAGCATACTTTGTTAGAAAAATAGGATCGCAGAACAATAGCATAAAATAAGATGCAGAAATAAAACACATAAACACAATACAAGAGAGACACCAATATACATGGTTCACCCAATATGGGCTATGATCACAGAGAAATTTCCAGTTCTTTTATTATACCATCCAACAAATGAAGGGATACAACCACAACGCATCTGCTACAACTTCCTCTTCACTCTCTCATAGTCTCTCGCACACAATCACAAAGATATTTACAATACTACAATACAATACATAGCTATATTACAATGCCTTCCTTTTAAAGAGGGATTACCATGGGAAAATACCACGAGATACCCAATACCATGGGCCTATAAATCACTCATTATTTACCAAGTCATGACTATGATATTACAACATTTTACAAGGCATTTTTTCCAAAATTTTCTCTATGGGGCCGTTGCCACCAAACCCCTATTGGGGTGGTGGGGGGGCTCCTAAAAATAGTCACTTCCCCCCCCTAGACCCCCCATGGAAACTAGAGTTGGGGGGGGAATCCCCCCCACACCTCCCCATCATGGGATGGGATCCAGACACAACTGGAACACGACCTATGAATCAGGAAGATCCAGCTCCACAACCAACATACTCCTCCTGATGCAACACTATTTTCTTAATTGAGAGATACGGAAATGGGGATACATGCATTTTCTTTCCCTAAATGGAGGTTTCCAAATTGTAAACACTACTCATATAAAAAATTACATACAATTCATTTTTTTACCACAATACTCCAACTATGAAAGGGATATCATGTCCCAATGTTAATAAAAAAAGGAATTGTTTAGAAACATCTCTCTAGCATCTATAAAGAACAAAAATGCATTCCAATACTACCACAAGGAGGAATGCTTATTTTCTATTTGATATCAACCCCAACAAGATGGAATTTCAAATACATTAACATATCGTAATGTGTATTTTCGATTCAATACTAACCCCAACAAGATGGCATTTCAAATAAATTAACATATTGTAATTACCTAGGTGTGGTTGTAGGAGATAAAAATCATTGAGGGTTATTTTGACCACATAGATTTGGAGGGAGATGATAAATAAATGCTTAGGATATACACTTTGTTTCCAACTTGTTTCACCATACATAGAACTTGTTAATTAGTGCACGACAGGGTTCATTTTTGTGCTAAAGGAATTAATATAGTATAAGGTAGTAAGGAAACAAATTTCATTATCAGATGGAAAAATTGCCAAATGTTAGAAAGTGTCCATGTATTCTCCACAATGCTCAACAATTTCAAAACAAATTAAATGCTAAATGTAGGGGATTAGAAATGACAATTTTGTTGTATATGAAAAGTGAGGAATAACAATTATAGTACCATAGACATCAATCTCAATGGCCAATTAAATGGATCGGTTATGAATTAATATGATTTTTTTCTTTATGTGTGTAAAGTAATATCACATTGGGTTGACTAAATCATTGAGGGGTGTAAGGCATAGTCTTAAAGAACTATACTAATAGTTAGGTGTATAAGCCAAGAACCCACCTTTCAACCCCAATGTTTATTACTTAGCCATGACAATAGGAAGACACAAATCAATTACATACCAATGACAAATAATTAATTTGGAAGATATTTTTTTTAGAGAAACAACTACATTATTCATTAAATAAAGATTACCTTTGAATTAACCACAAGGAGCAGTGGATGCATTCTATTGTGTATATAATTTATTAGATGTCACACAATGAATAGAGATTATGATTTGACTATGAACTATGCATTCGTACAAAATTAAATCCACAACATACACAACAATTAATCATAGTGGGAAATAAAGATTTGACCTTGAAAACCAAATAAGAAAACCAACTTTTAATGGTGACAATCAATCTTTATTTTTTACAATTGCAAGGATACAATGTAGTCCCATTATTCCTTGATCCATCCTATAGATACATAGCTTGGGTCATCTTTTGCATTTGGTCATCATAGATACATTGCTTGGGTCATCTTTATATTTATGCCAACCTCGTTGGAGCCTTAGGTGATTTTGACTAGAATTTAAAGCAATTTTTGGAATTATTTGGTCTTGGATGTTATTTAATTTTTTCGTGTACATTAGGTACCTAGTCATATCTATGCTCTCAATGGGGGAAAGACCCACTTCAATCAAAAGAATAGGATATGTGTATTTCTTTTAATTTTAATAATGTAAGTTATAAAACGCTTATGGATTTGCAAAATCCTTCTCCAAGATTCTCTAGAGAGGATACAAATCCAAACTTCACACCCATACAAGAGAACAAGAGTGACAAGAGTTCCAAAGAGGAATTTATTTTTATCCTACATCACAAGGTTTGTTGAATTACAATTGTTTTCAATGCCAAAATAAGATTTCCACCCTCCATTGATCCTTTTCTTGATGTTGTAGTTCCAATTAAGATTGTGGTGGATATCAATCCCAATATATTTGTATGAAGTCACTTCCTCCAAGTTGCTATTATCATACAAAAAATGAGCATAAGTGACCTTATTATATTTTATCAACATAACTTTGGTTTTGTTCGTATTGATGGCCATACCCATACCATAGCATAAATACTTAACAATTCTTCATTGCTTATCAAGATCAGAGGGACATATTTCCAAAAGAACAATATCATCAGCATAAAGAAGAAGGAAGATGACAATTCTTGCTAATGCCATGAAAATGCAACTTGCCTCTATTAAACAACCTTCTAACTTATCAATGTATATACCAAAAAGGGTAGGGGGGAGGGCGACGACTTGCTTAACTCCTATATTACAGTTAATATATTGCAACCAACCCCTAGTGTTCTTAAATTTGGAAATGGAATTCTTGTAGAACCTTATTCCAACGGCTCTCAACTCAAAAGGAACCTTTAACTCTTCTAATATTTTCCACAATTTATCTCTAGGCAGTGTTTCAAAATATTTCCTAAGGTCAACAAAGCAGCAAAGGAGATTGAGATTATTACTGCAACATTCTTCCACAATGATCCTAGGAGTAATGAGGTGGTCAATGGTGGAATGATACTTTCTAAAATCATCTTTCCCTTTATCCCTTTCACCTTGAATTCTAGCCATACAGTGATATTATTTTCCAAAATAATACCATATAACTTGGCAAAGAGAGGGATCATCATAATGGTCCTATAATTAGAGGGGTTATTTTTATCACCGCTTTTAAGATTGGGTAGAATAAGGCTCTGAGTCTAAGATTTAGGGAAGCCTTTCTTGAATTTTAGATTGAAGAGCTTGTGGATTTGAGGGCTGAGAACAAGCCCCCTAATTTTTAGGATTTCAACTTGGTAGCCTTCGATGTCCTTATATTTCCCATTCTTGAAGTCTCAACTAAAATTAATTTGTAATTTAAGATGTGGATTTTGATTTTAATGAATTGATAAATCTAAATATCATTAGACCTTAAGTTGTGATTTAAAGTGTACCCAGCTTATGTTTTTATTTAAGATGTGATTTTTCATATTAGCAAATTGACAAGTTTCAATTCAACCCTATCCAAAAATTATTATTGTTAAACAAATTGCAATTCAATAGATGTTTTAAAAAATAGCTAAAAACGTAGGGATAAATTTAAAGTGAGGTGTGGAATTTGCAAAATATTTTTTAAATTAATTTGGGATGTTTACATTTCTCCTCGCATAACTTTTAAAATTTGTTCCTATTTTTTTTCAACGGAAAAAAAATGTAACTTGTTCTTCCAGCTAGAATCAAAGTTACAATGTTGATTGCCAACAGGCTAGGAACCTCTGATTCAAAAAGCCAAAAATTGAGGATAAGTTCATCAGATACAACAAAACATAAAAATGTCATGTGAAGCCGAGTAAGTGATTGTTACATCCACATAGAGCCCAACGTTCATTGGCTGTTACAAAAAAGTAGAAAAAATAGAACACAAAATTAACCGGTCTAGGGTCAACTTGACGCGCTATCAAGGAGGCATAATTAAACTAAGAATACCCATTAGAGAAAACAAGATAACCAAAGATAAGGCTCCTGAAAAAAGAATATTCTAGAAATCCCAAAAAAACCAGAACCACAGCTAGAAAATGTGTGAAACTCCTTCATTCACCTTATCAAAATCAATAAATTCATCGTAAAGAACACTCCATCAGGTTCTCCCACATCTCTCTTTGATAGTTGATCTACCAAATTGTTGTGTGATATATATATGTGGGAGAAATAAAGAGAGGGAAATAGATATTTCAAAACCTCAATTCTATTACACCAATGCTACAGGACGGCCACCTTTAGAGTAGATCTATTGTTTTCCCAATCCACCACTACTTTGAAATCACCAAAAATGTGCATTCTGCTAATATTTTTTTGTGGGAAAACCAAAGAAGAGCATGAAGTACAAGAATCTCATCTCAGGTGTTCATACCCATTCCACATCCCATCCAGAGCAAGAAAAGATGAATGTCAGATAGTCTTAAGACCATTCCAAAACCCCCCTTACCTGAGTTGGATGCTCCATAAAAAAACCAAAACTCCATCCATAGGTAAAATCGGTTCTTTGGCAATACTAACCTTCTTTCTAAACCGTTCCATGTGAAACAAATACATAATTTTGATGTTGGTCACCTGTATCCTTGGTTGTAGTTCTTCAAATATTTTAGCGTTCCTAGTTCTCCAGATTCCCCAACAGACAAAAGAGGGAATCTCTTTATGTTGCGGACAACACCAGATCTAGTGTTGAAAAGCCGAGTCAAATGTAGCTTGATTCCATTGATGTGGAATTTGTAACATAAGGGTGACCTCCTTCCATATTTCAACAGATAAAGGACACAAAATAAAGATGCGATTTGCTGATTCAACACTTCCCTTGCAGAGGGAGAAGAAGTTGGGACCTAGAAATCCCCATGAAATCAAATTCTTTGAATTAAGGAATTTGTTATGGAGGCACAACCATATGAAATGATTGAAATTTAAAGGCATATTCCAGGCCCAAACAGCTTTACACCACCATCCCTTAGGAGCAACCAACAGTTCCGAGGCCATAAAATCATAGACACTTTTGGCAGAAAATTTCTCGTTGGATGAATTGAAAGCCCAAACAAGTTTGTCCTCTTTGTCAGAGAGCCTGATACCTAACTTAAATAGCCCATCAACAAAATGATTCCACTCAACTGATACCTCCTTATTTAAATGCAAAACAACAACAAAAAAGCATTAGCAAGTCTCTAAAACTATGCTTATCAAAATATTTATCTTGAGGGACACTACATCACAAAGGGTTTTTATAATTTGAAATTGATCGAAATTGGTAGTAAGTGTCTAAAACTACATCCTTTAAAAGAGGTATGTTCTTAAAGTATAATTATTACTTGTGATTGATCACTATTCGCAGTAAATGTTATTATGGTTTCTATTCCATAAACCTTGTTTTCTAAACATTGATGTAATTATGCTCATACTCAAGAGGGTGTTATATATATATAATTCTTCCCAAATATTTCAATCTTAATCTAGTTAATTTTAGAATGAAAAAAGTTAACAATGAAATCAATAACCATCCTAATTAGCAATCAATGCAATAATCACTACATCTAGGAAATACATGAAGCAAATAATATTTAACAATGGAAAATACATCAAGTAATTGTAGGTCCTACACCAAATGGAAGACCGAAAACTATTCCAAATCAAAACTCTACAATCTCACTGTCAACAAAGGGAAAATTGTACCCAAGGGTCAATTTCCACCCAACCAATGTAGTGACCCATACCAATGTTTCCCCTCAATCATGGCTCAATATCAATGAAGTGAGGGATAAGGAAATATATCACTCAAAAAATGGTTCATTCAACTCACAAAATAATGCAAGGGTCGTTGTTGTTTGGAATTAAATCCTATGACTATGGACAGATCACCAATATATGGATTAAGACGAGAGTGACCTAAATAAATCCGTTTACAGGAAGATTAGACTCTTATTCACACATAAGACCACACACAAACTTCAATAAGCAAATCAAAACTAAAGAAGAAATTAAGGAGAAAAGAGGTATGTACCTTTTTCAAAGGTTTTCCTCGCTGCTCGTTTGTCTCTCTCCAGATCCACTCCTTGTTTCCCAATGTCAACCTGCAAAACCAACAAATTCAACCTTTCTCAAGCTAGTTTGACACCAGTAAAGAAAGTAAATGAATTGAAATACAAGAAAAAAATTAGTTATCGAATCAATTTCAGCATAAATGACAAAACATTCTTTAAGTCAGATAACAATCATAGAAGGAACATTGTTGGGGGAGGAAAGATGTCAAATATCAATTATGACAATGAAACAAGTACAAAATATACCTTCTCAATTTCTGGCACCTTATCGAACCTAAATATGTTGGTCTCTATTGATGCAGTAGCATTAGTCCATTTTTCAAATGCAGCCTGAGGACACCAAAACTGCTATAGAATCCTGTCATTATAAATATCAACCCTTGCACAGATTGTGGAAGAAGTGGAAGTAACGATTGTAGATCCTATGGGGGGGATGCGTAGGGAATTAGAACGTTGGGTAGCTGGGAAGCTACAGTAAAATTGTGGAAATTAGAAACAAAAGTACATGAGTACTGAAACGAGCACTTAAGAAGCTGAAGATGAACAATTTTCTGTGGATGAATAAATAAGGTATGCATTGAGGAGAAATCCAATATTGGTAAAATACTCAAAAGGAGGCTTGGGGGGTGTAGATCGAATTGGGGGAGCAGTCAAAGTGCCTTCCATGGCCTGTGTCTTGGAAACCAAAAGAGAACAAGAAGAACAAGATAGATTGGGATATAATAGGGATAGCATGTTCAAGATGCCATGGCCTGCGGCCTAGAAGTGAGAGAATGATAGATTGTTGAAGCGAATAAATGTCTGGTAATGTTGATGCCATCATTTGTATTCTATGTAATCTATTGTTTCATTAATAATATGAGCACATTATGATTATGTATTCATTGCATACTTGATGAGGTTAATATATGGATGAATGCATGAATATATTATCTAGGAATAGTTGTAGAATGTATTGTCCTTGCATAGCTAATTTATTTAAATCTTGTGGAAGCAATAGAATTCTTATAGATGTGTACTTTGACAGGGAAGCATGAGTTTTGTAGTTCAGTGTTGGCTGTAGATACAGTGTTGCATTAAGTGGTATCAAAGTAGGAAGAACCCGCAGATGATGAAGAAGAAGAGGTAGCATATTCTATTTTTGTGAGAGAAGGGGAAAAAAAAGGCTGCATGAAATGAAGAAAACCTAGAGGGTTGTTGCTGAGTGAGGAGATAGTCTATGAGAAAGTTACTGATGGCTAAGGCATTGTGGGAAAGTTGAGGGGAAAATTGTGGTGGCAGTTATCCATGATTGTGAAATATAGTCATGATGATGAGTTAAGTGTGTGGTTTGAAGCTAGGAATGAGTTCTCATTGCGCAAGGGACACAATATTAAAGGTCTAACATTGGATGACTTCATGTTGTGGGTGAGTGGAGCTCCTTGAACACATAAGTAGACTGCTAATGAAAAGTGTAGTTTTCGATTGGAGATTGAGCTCTTATGTTCCAAGGGACATGTTTGTTGCAGTGTGATGGTAGTAGATTACATTGTTGTTGGATGGTGGCTAGACATTCAAGCAATGTGAATGTGTAGAGATAAAGAAATTTGTAACGACAGATGAAAGCGTTGAAATTGTGAAAGGTAACACGTGTTTGTGTTCTAGAATGCAGTACTATGAAGATGATGTTTTGTTTCCCTTTGTATGTGTTGATTAATTTTGCAGGAAATAGTTTGCAGCGATTGAAGAAAAAGAAGGTGGTTGTATATTTTGTTACAACATGGATCATAGTGATGACTCATATGAAAATCGATTGAAGGAATAAACACATTGGAATATGTGCATGTAAAGGATCGATGCTGTTGTTACATATAATGAAGGATTTGGAAAAACATAGTGATGGAAAGGTAGAGGACGCGAAGCACTTGTGAAGATGCCCTAAAGAATTAAAGACATGACAAAGAAAGCATGAAGGTGAATGATATTGCTGCTGAATTGAAGATGGGACCATTTTGTATTCCTAGGAAAGCACAAGGAGATGAGAGAGAAGTTGTTGAAGATGTTTCTCTTAGAGAAGAAAGAATGTTGCAAAAGAAAGGATTGAAGACTGTTGGAATAATGGTTGCAAAAAGAGTACATAAGTACTACGTGCAAGAAAGTTATATTGTCGAAGGTATGTCTCATGTTACTTTCAAGGTGTTAATTCACGACAGAATCGCCGATTGAGGAAGTCTGCATGTGGATTGAGTCTAGTGAAGTGTAACATGTTGAGAATTCCATGTTGTGTGTTTTCAAGCATGAGTGGTTGTCTACACCATAGGCACTAGGTAGCTACATTACAATTATGGAGATTAGAAATGAGAGGAGATGAGTACTGGAACAAGCACTTGATAAGATGAAGATGATTGGTCTTTTGTGGAAGAATAAATAAGGTATGCACTGAGGAGAAAGCTAGTATTCGGAAAATACTTAAAAGGAGGCTTGTGGGGGGGAGATCGAATAGGGGGAGCAGTTGAAGGGGCTTCCATGGCATGTGTCTTGGAAACCAGAAGGGGGGGAGAAGAACAAGACGGTTTGGGATACAATAGGGATAACATGTTCAATATCCCATGGCCTGTGACCTGGCAGTGAGAGAACGAGAGAGTGTGGAAGCGAATAAGTGTTTGGTGATTTTGATTCCATCATTTGTATTCTCTGTAATCTATTGTTTCATTAATAATATGAGAACATGAGGATTATGTATTCCTTACATACTTGATGAGGTTAATATATGGATGAATGCGTGAATATATTTTCTGGGAATAGTTGTAGAAAGTATTGTCCTTGCATAGATAATTTATTTAAATCCTGTGGAAGCAATAGAATGCTTGTAGTTGTGTACTCTAACAATGGAGCACGAGTTCTGTAGTTCAGCGTTGGTTGTAGATCGAGTGCTACATTATCTCTTCTCATGCACTCCTATGATCTCACTCTGATCCATTAGCTATATACGAGGGGTGAAGTTACTTGAGGGTGGAAACTTCAATATTCAGGGATATAAGGGTTAACAACAAGGGTTATTGATGAATGGGAAGGATTGATGTAATGATGAGTAATTCCTTCAAAATTCCTTTGGTTCATTGGGTTTAAAGGTGTCCCTCCTTGTACCATTTCATTTCCCTTTTGTGTTTGAAGGAAATAATTGGAAATGGTTACTAGGTAGTTTAGGGAGTTGCAACTAGGAAAATTGGTTTGTAAGCTTCCATAACTTCTTTATTTCAACTTTTATATATTTTTTTCATGAAATTATGGGTAATTCGCGCTTTATACAAAGGAAACATGAAAATGATTCATGACTTCCTAGTGTGTAAGGTGTGAATGGGAAATTTTTTATGAATTCGTGCCTTTGTCAAGAGAAACATGTGAATGATTCATGCCTTGATAGTGTGCAAACCATGAATTTTCCCTTTTTGTGGTTATAAATATGAGAATGGAATGGAATGATGTCGAGGTCTCATTTTTAACGATCAGGGCCATCAATAAGGGTCAAATAATAGGCTCTTCCATTCATAAGTGTCCTTTTATGAGCTAATAGTGACACTTTGAATGTCGTATTTTGAACTGTCATAATGGATGGAGAAGTGTCGATTTGAGCTATAACAGTTGAGCATCAAACTAATCAACCATAGTGTGATTGAGAGACCACTAGACTTACAAGAACACCACTTATAATGCTTGATGAATACCACCTAATTAGTTAAGTATCATACTCAACAATGATGAACCTCTATAAGGATATGACTACCACCTTAACCCTCGATGAATACCCTTATTTAGGAAAATATCATATAGAGTAGTGATTTCCAAAGGGGCCAAGAAAACACTCCCAATTATCCAAATAGAATAAGATAGAGAAACTATTGATTTTCTTTCCAATATATAACAAACCAAAATAATTTTTTTTCTCAAGGAAGAATCCTCAATCATCCCTTCCCTGACCAACCTCCTCACACAAGGTTTCACTCTCTTTTCTAATCTATCAAGGGCGTAAAAACTCCCTTCCAATAATTTTTCTTGGCCTTCTCATTCCCTACCAAATTATTCTTCGCTAAAATTTTATTTAGGGTTAGAATTACAAGTGTCAAAAAGTGGGAAAATGGTAATTTACAGCTCATCCCCCCTAGGATTGTTACTCCAATTAACCTTGGAAGGAAATTTTCATGCATTTTTCCCTCCACTGGTGTCCCTAGGTGTTAGGTTTAGGTGGTCACCCTCATTTAACACGGCCCTCTTTCCCTTGGATGTGATATTTCCCATTCTCTTCATCAATGTTTCATCCTACAATAGATTAGTCTTTTCCAACAATGCTAATAGAAATGTGAAATATGAACAATCATAATCATTATGAATAGAAATGCATCGTAATAAAAGGTGCTTAATCAAGAGTATATATATATATATATATATAGAAGGTCACAATCAAGCCAAACATCAATTTGTTTTATGAGACCCCCTTGTTTGTGGGACAAGGGACACCCCTCTACACAACCATGTGACTGCTAAAGTCCATAGAGGTGCACATACCCTACCACCCTTCGGATTTGAAACTATGAACTCCTAAGAGGAAACACATTCTTGTAAGAATAATTTCTCAACATTATTACGGAAGAATACTCATCACGTACCATTTAGAATGGTTCCCATTGTATTTGTGAAGTAGCTGCATATGTATCAATGTTTAATTCAATTCAACATCAACATAAAGAATAAACAAGGGGGTAATATGTCATGCAATGTGCCAAAAATATCATGAAGTACATAAAAATTAATAAAATAACCATAACCAAGATTAGGGAAATATTTATCATGTAGTAGTTCCCCTCCTCTAAAATGGGCTATAGCGAGAAGTTGAATCTTATCATAATTCCTTGGTGTAATATTCCTCCAATAAGCGTTTCCATCATAATTCTACCCAATCTATAAATTTTATCCACACTTATTATTGCTTACTACCAATGATCATCAAGGAATCAATGATAAACTCTCTTGTGTTCTTCATCTATATAGAATCAAAACCAAACACATTGCTGGGGTTAAGAACATATTTCTTAAGTAACAATACATGGAAACATAATGAATTGTCACATGTAGTGGTAAGGAAGATTTGTGAGAAATGGCATCCATCTGAGCCAAAATATCAAAAGGTCCATAGTATCTTAATGCAAACTTCCTCTATCTTCAAAGGCATAGAGGGATTATTTTTGGATTGACTCTAAGGAACACCTTTTCTGCAACCTTGAATTTTTTTCCCTAATATGTTTGTGTATGCATAGCCCCTATGCTTGTCCTGTATAGTTTTTATACTCCATTGCACATGCTTAACTATATTTTACATCTCTTCCAAAGTTGTCACTTCCTTAGGTTAATTGTTCTTCCAAATTGTCCCATTTGACTGGGGAATTACACTTTGATCTATGTAGATACTCAAATAAACTCTTGTTAAGGGAAAGGTGATACACATTGCTATAAGCAAATTCCACTGAAAGAAGTTAGTCTTACCAATTCCTTGGTTGGGTTCATCACATACATTTTGAGACATCTTCCAAAATTCTTTTGGCTCTCTTTGTTTTTCCTGAGTTGTCTTTGGAGGTTAGGTTGTATTGAAACTTTTCTTTGTGCATAGTGCATGAAACATTATTGGCCAAAAATTTGAAGTACACTTGGATTTGTGATCAATCATAATCACTTTTGGTACACCATGTAGGCTTACAACTCTTAGATGAAGATTTGGGTAATATCACTTTCATGAAGGGTAGTCTTCAATGAAATGAAAGGGCCTATCTTCAGTATAGGGTCGACTACTACCAAAATCAAATCATTTCCCTTGGATGTGCTTGATAATCCAAATATGGAGTCCATTGATATTTCCTCCCACTTCTAGGAGGGTATGCTTTAGGGGATTTCGCGTTTCAGTTGGGTACTAATTAACAATATTTATCTATTAGTATTTCAAGCACCTACCCACATAAGTGGCAGTATGTGACTTTAATCATATCGAATGGTCTAATGTATGCTTCATACTTTGGTACATGCTTTGATATACTATGTTATCGGAAGATGTAGGGAATCAAGGGCCTCATGATACATTGATATTGTTAAGTCCATCTGATTTGGAACATATATTAAATTCCTCCATAGTAACACTCCATATTTAAACACACATTTTATTAAATTTGGAATTAAACAGTGGATCTAGAATTCCAAAATAACTAAAAAACTCAATTTTGGTGATATCTTTGGAATAAAACATTTCCAATTTTAGTGAAATATGTGTTTTTAGCTTGATTGCAATCATCATAATTCTTGAACTCCTTCTCTATCTCATTCTTACTCCTCAACAAAGCTTGACATGCTTATTTGGATTGCATCTTGATAACTATGCTCTGGGTTGACTAAGCTTGAGAAATTGCACCTATGGGCCATCTCTAACTTAGGGTATCTACTACTAGATTCTCTTTTCCTTTTATGCGTAATATGTCATAGTTTTAGTTGCTCAAAATTTATACCCAACATCAATGCCTAGTGTGCAATTATGGTTGAGTCTGCATATATCTTAATTCTAATCCTCTATTTGTAGTCCAAAGTTTCTACCAATTAAGTAAAATCACCATGCCTTCAAGTAGTGCACAATTGTAAGGAGATCCAAGATCTGAGTTGGGTACTTCTACTCATGGACATTCAACTTTATTGATTCATAGCTTACTACTCTTCCTTGACCTGCTTGAGTACTCTTCCAATGTCTTATATGTTAGGGTTAACCATGATTCGAGAATGAGTCAAATGGTTTAGGTCTTAGCACGTGTTTTTGGGAACATGGTATTTGGTGTTCCATGGTATTTAGTGGCCCATGGTATTGGCCTATGGTATTGCATGTAATGAAGCCTATAAAGGGATTGGAATACTCTATTGTAATGTGGCTTGGAGGTGAGCGGTGGCTATCTCACTTGGCCCAGCTTCACTGGTTTAGGTCAAGGGAGATAATAGATCTATTGTGGTGTTTTTTCCCAGTTTTGGGTTTTCCATGTAAACATTGTGTGTATATTGTTATGTGGTTGCTTGCATTATCTTGTATTATTTCTCTGTCATATTTATTAATGCTCTTAAATCCTTAATAAGTGGTATCATAGTGCAAGGTTGGAGATCCTTGACGCCATATCCTTGTATCCAAATTAAAATTGTATGGGGTGAATGTTCGGTGGTACTTGACACCCCAACAATTTGTTTGGTCCTTATGAAACTTAGCCATAGGAAATTTTTGATTTCCCTAGGTGCTATAAGCACAGAAAAAAGAGGTACCCCTCTTATGCGCAAAGAAGGGATGTTGCATCAAGTGTGGAATGAACCACTGGGATAGGTATGAGGGTGGAAGGTGTACTCGTAGCCTAGCTTAATGTGGAATCATAGAGTTCGAGTCTTCAATTGCAGGAGGAATGTGAGATGGTTTAATCTCGATTTTGGGACCAAGATTGATGAACCATGTAGCTAAAGAGAATTCCTAGAGAACTAGTGGTTACAGTGGCTGAGGACCCATGTAATCCGGTAGATGGATTCTTTTTATATGGACATCAGTGACAAGGAGGAATGACAGATGACGAGCATGGAAAATAGCGAGAACGTATCAACAAATGGTGATGGTGCAGTCACCATGATACACATAATTTTTTTTCTTTTATTATAAAGGAGTTGAAAATTGTAATTGCATATAAATGGGAATACTGTTTTAAGACCCGCTTAGGCATGTGTACCCCTAGTAACTCATCGATAAAGTCGGGAGATAAACCTAGTTGATAAGGGGGCATGCGAGATTCCTCGTTAAAAAAATTTGAGGGGAGTTGGTGATTTACTCCAAGTCAAGTTTAAAGGGGGGATTTTTAGGGTTAACCTTGACTCGAGAATGAGTCAAATGGTTTAGGTATCAGCACGTGTTTTTGGGCACATGGTATTTGGTGTTCCATGGTTTTTGGTATCCAATAGTATTTGGTGGCCTATGGTATTTCATGTAATGAAGCCTATAAAGGGCTTGGCATACTGCATTGTAATGTGGCCTGGAGGTGAGCGGTGGCTAGATCACTTGGCCCATCTTGGCCGATTTAGGTCAAGGGAGATAATAGATCTATTATGGTGGTTTTTCCTAGTTTTGGGTTTTCCATGTAAACTTTGTGTGTCTATTATTATGTGGTTGCTTAGATTATCTTGTATTATTTCTCTCTCATATTTATTAATGTGAAATTCGCATAGAAGATCTAAGAGCTGATGAATACCTCACAAGAAAGAATTGCAAAAAGAATGAGCAGCAGAACAAAGATGCAATAGAACTCAAATAGAAGCAGAATAATCACACATGTTTCATTAATCTAAATAATAAACAATAATGATACAATGCACAGGATTCGAATACCAAGGGTGTAATTCGAATTAGCCTACAAGGATAGATCAAAAGATCAATGGAGTGTAATCAAAGCACAACTAGGAGTCCTGATCATCATCATTGGAGTCATCAATGCACAAGTAACTGTTAACCAAGTGTCAAATTGAGTCTAACTCAGTGTGGCAGGTGTAACTAGCACATGGAAGAACTAATGTAGTGAAGGAGGCTCAGTGGAGGGTGCATGAGGAGCTAACCGGAGTTAGAATAGGCAGTCTAGTCTCATTGGAGGTCCATCAGAGTGGTATAGTCAGTTGAGGAGTCAATCTAGCCTTAAATCAAGGAAAGATCTAAAGATAACTCAACTAACTGAAGTGCAATTGAGTGGTAGGTGAGAGAGGGCACCTTTCACAGGTGGTAGGTGAAAGGAGGGCGCACTAAGCACTAGGAGGGCTAAAACTAATCAGAAAGAAGCTCCCGGGGCTAGCTAAATGAGGACTAGGTGTTGGGACTGATGACTGGGATGCATGCATGCATGCAATTTCTTGACTACATGCAAAAATGCATGCATGACTGAAAAATGCAAAAATGGAGAATGTTGTTAGGACTAGGATAGAGTATAGGAAAATCCCAACACCCCCCCTTAATCCATCTTGGGCCCTGGTAACTAGGACCAAAGGTCACCCATACAATCAAATAAATGATAAAAATAAGAACTGTCCATAAAATGAGGAAATGGGGAAAACCTCATGGGAAAAATACCCCCCCTCAAAAGAACAATAAATAACTCAAAGAACCATCATACTAAGAAGAAAAGGAAGAAGCTTTCCTCAGTGAAAACTTTTGCAAAAAACTTGGAAAGATTATCCTCTGTAGGATGCCAATGTAGGTGCTAGATCTGGATCTGGTCTTCTAATGTGCCTCCCACTGTGTAGAAGATGTATTGGACGAAGCAAGTCTTTCAGGAAACCTTTCTGCTATTGGAATGAATGGATCATGATGAATCTTCCCAAGGGATGGAAGAGTGAACCCCACCATCATGCAACATCTCTCAGGAAAAGGTAGATGGCATAATGCAAGGTTGGCATGATGCTGAAATCTGGTAGTTCTGTGATCAGATGAATCCTCAATTGTGTTCTCAGTAGCTGCAAGGACTGTGTGAGCCCATATTGGCCTTGGCTCTGGATTGAGAACATGTGTTGGTTCTGGATCTGAATCTGAATGTTCTTGAACTTTGATCTCAACATCAAGATCTTCATCTTCATCTTCATTAAAATAAGAGTCACTCGGATCTTCATCAGATTCCGAAGGAGTAGGAAGAGAGAAAGGAAGAAAATGCGAGAACTCAAATGCCTTAAAGGAATGATTTGCAAACCCTTTTGCTATAGTCTTCCCAGTAGATATCTCTGTAATCTCAACTGTGTCGAGACCAAAGGTCACCTTCTTTGGTGATCCGGTGTGATTCATCTAATATACAGACAAAAAATTTGTTGTCAAGGAGGGAACGAATAGAAAATTCTTGAACTTGCCATGCTCCATATGTATTGTGCCCATCCCTTTGGCAGACATCTGAGAGTTGTCTCTCATGTGAATAGTAGGACCATCTTTGAGATCTAAAGAAGAAAATGATTCTTCAGAGGAAACCATGTGGTTGGAGGCTCTAGAATCTATGAGGAGGGCCTTTGATTTCGAAAATCCAACCATCAATGCATGGCAATCCTCATGACCATCATATCCACTTCCAGAATCAGACACTTTTGCATCTTTTGGGATAACAATTGTGTTATGTTTAGGAAGCTTGGTTAATTGATCTATTTTCTTGTGCATGCAAGATCTCTCTCGGTGGTTTCCTTTCTTGTAGTAGGGACACTTAGATCCATCAGATCTTTTATGTTTGTCCTTCTTGGAGATGGAGGCCCCCTTTGATGGACTTGACTTGGCATTCATCTTAGGTTTATATGGCTTCTTGTCTTTGCTTTTATGCCTCCCTTTCACATTCGCACTATTTGTCTCTCCTGCTAAAAGAGCTTGATATTTTGGGATAACAATTGTGTTATGTTCAAGAAGCTTGGTTAATTGATCTATTTTCTTGTGCATGCAAGATATCTCTGGGTGGTTTCCTTTCTTGTAGCAGGGACACTTAGATCCATCAGATCTTTTATGTTTGTCCTTCTTGGAGCTGGAGGCCCCCTTTGATGGACTTGACTTGGAATTCATCTTAGGTTTAGATGGCTTCTTGTCTTTGCTTTTATGCCTCCCTTTCACATTCGCACTATTTGTCTCTCCTGCTAAAAGAGCTTGATCTTTGGAGGCCTTGATGGCAACCATTTGGATCAACTTGTCTTGTTCTGGGATGAGAGTTGTAGTAAAAAATTCTAAGGGGGGCATCTTCCATCCAAGGATTGACATTCGCCCAGAGTGGAAGGTAGATACAAAGACAGAAAATTCAGATCCTAGTTTGCTCAGAATGGAGAGCACCAATTGCTCTTCCTTTTTCTCAATTCCACAAGACTTGCAGTGCATAACCAAAGCTTTGAATTTCGAGAAGAATTCTTGGATGGTCTCAAAACTGCTTGGTTGTAGGGAAACCAATTCATTCTCCAGAGCATGGCCTCTTAGCTCATCTTGTTTTCCAAAGAGGGCCTCTAACTTCAACCATAGCTCTCTTGGAGTCTTCAACCCTTCAAGATGAAATAATAGATCTCTAGAAATATGAATGCACATGTAACCAAAAGCTTCATCTAATCGAGTCAGATGCTTGGCTCTCTCCACAGCTGAATTTGGTTCGGTTTCTCTTCCCATTTTTATCCTGTGTAGAGATTTACTTCTCAAGGACATTTCCATATCAATATTCCAATCAAAGTAATTGAAAGGAATCGGGATTCTAGGACTGAGAGGAGAGTTCGAATTGCTCATCTCAATTGTTGGAGCGAATGCAAGGTGAAACTGCTAGAACTTCGAATACCTGCAAAAAAACTCTCAAGAATGGAGATAAACTATACTATCAACATGCTTTGATACCATGTGAAATTCCCATAGCAGATCTAAGAGCTAATGAATACCTCACAAGAAAAATTGTAGAAAGAATGAGCAGTAGAACAAAGATGCAATAGAACTCAGATAGGAGTAGAATAATCACACATGTTTCATTAATCTGAATAATAAACAATAATGATATAATGCACAGGATTTGAATACCAAGGGTGTAATTCGAATTAACCTGCATGGATAGATCAAAAGATCAGTGGAGTGTCATCAAATCACAACTAGGAGTCATGATCATCATTAGTGGAGTCATCAATGCACAAGTACCTCTCAACCAGGTATCAAACTGAGTCTAACTGAGTGTGGTAGGTGTAACTGGCACTAGGAAGCACTAATGTAGTGAAGGAGGCTCAGTGGAGGGTGCATGAGGAGCTAACTGGAGTCAAAATAGGCAGTCTAGTCTCATTGGAGGTCCATCAGAGTGATACAGTCAGTTGAGGAGTCAATCTAGCCTTAAATCAAGGAAAGATCTAAAGATAACTCAACTAACTGAAGTGAAACTGAGTGGTAGGTGAGAGAGGGCGCCTTTCACAAGTGGTAGGTGAAAGGATGGCGCACTAAGAACTAGGAGGGCTAAAGCTGATCAGAAAGAAGCTCCCGGGGCTAGCTAAATGAGGACTAGGTGATGGGACTGATGACTGGGATGCATGCAATTTGCATGCATGCATGCAATTTCATGGCTACATGCATGACTGAAAAATGAAAAAATGGAGAATGTTGTTAGGACTAGGATGGAGTATAGGAAAATCCCAACAATTAATGCTCTTAAACCCTTAATATTATCCACCATCATCAATGCACACTAGGAAGTGTTAATAAAAATCATGGGGTATCAACATGGGAATGGTCATTAGAAGTCTCTTAAGCTCCTAAAAGATCTCCTCATACAAGGTTGTTCAAAGGAACTTACCCCTTTTCCTTGTAGCTTTGATAAGTGTCCCACAATCTTTGAGAAACCTTCGACAAATATCTAATAGTAGCTTGCTAAACTTAGGAAGCTTTTCATCCCAGTTGCATTTTTTAGGGTTGGTCAAATACATATAAATTCTATCATCTTGTAATCCACTTTTAGTCATTCTTCATATATTATTATGTACCTTGGGTACTAGATCTCTTTCTTGAATAACTAATACATACTCAATTTAGCATACAACTGGTGCTCTCACAACGTTTGCAATACTAAACAAAAATGCTCTTAGTATTCCTCTTCATCCCTAGAACAAAGTAGGATATTCAATAAGTACCAACAAAGCCTTATCCAAACAGTCCAAGAAAACCTCATTCATCATTCTCATGAACAGTATTATGGGTCACCATGGAATCAATAGTAGGTAGTCATGATGCAACAAGAACCTAACTAATTTATAGTTATGGAAATAATATTAGTGGATTTGTAGCAAGTTTTTAGGCTTTGAAGGCATAAGTCATTAAAAATATGGATGTTGTTAAGTAGATCATGGGATTTCATAGGTCTTCCTCTATTTGTGAAAACAAATATGAGCCAAGAGCTTGCATTGCCATACTTCGGATGCTCAACTCAAGGATATAGCCAAAGTAAAAAAAATTCAACAATGTTAAATCAAATCCTCTTTCATTAAAATGAAAAGGAATATGTCAAAAATTCCTTTATTTTTTAATTTTTGGTAGATCATATTATATAACTTTACTTCACAACATCTTCCTCGTCTTATACCTCACTTCTCTCAATTCAACAAAAGTATTAACATAAACAACACATTAGATGTTGATAATTCACACATATCTCCTACAAACTTGTAACGGTGAATGCAAAAGAAAAACCTTTAGAAAGAAGAACAACACGAGGAATGAATACAAGAAGACGTGGGAAGTGGAGAAAATAAAGGGACATCAATTTACTTTAAACATGAAATCAATCAAATTAAATCTGAAAACCAGTAGATTATATAAACTCATAAGCCCACATTGCACACAAAGATAATCGCATCAACCATTTTCCAAGTATGATAATCATCATAAAATAACCCTTTGTCATATTTTTCAAAGGAACTTAACCACGTGGATTTCTTTGAAGTCTCCGGAGGCATACTAATAAGTGAAATTTCAACGCAGGGAAAACGAGTCGTCGGCGGTGGAAGAGGTATCTACTGTATTTGACTTTACAGCCGATTACTTATAAAGTCCCTTCCCTCACTCCCCTCTTCCGCGTTTGTTCACTTTGTGGAACAATGAAACAAAAGAAAGAATTGCACATGGATCGATAAATCATGCCGTACCTGCTTTGCCGTGATCAAATAATTTGTTTAGCGCGTGGTGGGATTAGAAACCTAAAGAAAACCATAACAAGGGGAGCTTTGGGAAGCTTTGCTTTTTCTTTCTTTTCTTTTTTTTTAATTTAAAATTCATTTTTTATAGAAAAAAAAACATATCATTGATATTCATATAGAATCAAATAATAGAATAAAGTCCTTGTCTATGAAAGATCAAAAGAAACTGTCTTAAAACATAGCTGAATTAGCCACTGTATAATTCTATACCTACATAATAAGTAATCCTCCAAAAAGACTGATGCTATGACATACTTTCCAGTTCTATAACTCCAAAAAAAGAATAACTGAATCTAAAACCAAAAACTGATCCTACAGGTACAGGATCAATCACCTAACTTAGAAGGTAGGAGATGAGTCATTGGTTAGTTATTTATTTATTTTTCATGTAAAACTGATACAACACTTAAAAGGGAGAGGTTTGTTTATTTTAGATCAATTATTTGATGTTGAGAAAACTAACAACTTGTAGTAGGGTTGGTTAAGTACAATTCAATTAGGACTACATAGTTTGTTAAAATTTGACAAATTACATTTTAGAATTGAGGAATGAGAATATGAGATTGAGAGAGGCTCAAGATAAGATCATTTGGAATAAGAATAAGACTATAGGTTATTATTTAGCTAAATTAGTTTATATTGTCTTTAAAAATGTTTAAGATAAGGAAATAAGTTCATGGTGGTCTAAGATATAGAGGGTGTGGGATCTAAAGAAGACAAATTTTCTTATGCATTTTTCATTCATGAATAGGTTCTCACTTAGTATATACTACAAAAGAAAAAGAAACATGGTCCCAGCATGTACATTTTATGTAGAAATGTGGATGACAATGTGTCCCACTTGTTTTCACTATGTCCCTTGCTATACAAGTTTAGAAAAAGGTAGGTTAGTGGCTTGGAGTTAGCAATGCATGGAAAATATGGACAATAGAGGAAGTTATGAAGTTATGGTTCCAAAGAAAGGATTTGAAGATTTTCATAGTGGTTCCATTTATTATTCTATGGGGCATCTAGTTGGCTCACAATGCATGTTTATTCAAAGATAGGTATATGAAAACCTTCCATGTTTCCACACATATTTGTGTCATTTCACAGTATTTTCAAACAAAACAAAAATTCCCAAAGAATAGAGTGGTTGGGGAATTAGTGATGTACAAGGCTATATCTTAGGGCTTGATTGATGGAGCTTGCAAGGGGGATGAGAATTTGTGTGGTATTGGAGATCTTATATAGATGAATGATCAACACAATATTAAAGAAAATATGGGAAGAGGCAAAAACAACCTTGTTAAGTTACTTGCTCTTAGCACTCTTCTAAAGCTCAATTATTAGTCTATGGAGACTCACCAATGCTCATTAAAAGGATGGAAAATGTACATTCTATTCTTTTCATATCACTTTGGACATTAGTTAATTGGATCAAGACAAACTCACAAATGTTCACTAAAACCATTAGATTCATGTCTTAGGAAGATGAACATTGTGGCATATGCTCTTTCGAAGGAAGGTCTTTATTAACTCTAAATATTGGTCTATTTCACCTAAAAGAGTTTAAGGATGAAATTTTCTCTAAATATTCTATAGTTGCAAAAAGCATGAGTTTCCTCATTAGTTCTTCTCTCTTGGGATATAATACTTTGTATATTAATGTTTCTTTTCTATAGTTTATCCATGATGACATTTGGAAGACTATATAAGTTCATAACTTATGGATTTTATGGATTTATGATTACCCACCCTTTTTTGGATAGGGTAAGTAGTTTACTTAGAAAACATCTATACCTGATGGTTCTTTCCCACTTGATGAGGGTTATACTCAATAGGCTATTTATAGCTCACTTACATGGTTTTTGTATTGTATCATTAACACTTGAAGAATGTGGTTTTCATTCCTTTTTGGAATAAAAAATGCAATTTTTCTCTTTGGAATGTATGTGTTGTTTTAATGATATTCAATATTAAAGTTGATGCTAACACCTTTTTTTATTAGGTTAAGATATTATTAATAATATTTTTGCAAGTTTATGTATTTAGCATTAAGTTTACGATATTCATAATTCAAGGAGTTACCCATTAATTATGTGCACCAACCCTTTATTATGAATAAAATTAGGTTAGATCACTTAAACATTAACCCAATTCTAATATGAGATACTTCAAATCATTTAAGCATGTTTTTTCTTTTTAGATATGTGAAATGAGGACAATCATTACCAGTAGAGTTTTGAAGGTGGGAAAGGGAGTTGTGGCACGATATATATTTTTGGAGGATGGTACCTAAATAATTTATAAAGGATTTCTTTAACATGTTAGTTTGAGATGGTTATATGTTTAGTGCCAATCAAAAGGTTTTTTAGTGTTATAGTCATTAATGAACATAAAGTAGGTATTAGGACGTAAGTTATATGTTTATGCTCATCAAATAATTTTCTAATCATGTAATTACTAATAAACATATAAGAGAAAGACATAAAAGAAGAGATTGTAAAATATTTATTATTAGTAAATCAATCTTTTTTCAATAAGAAAAAAACATACTTTTGATATTCAATATCTTTGAATCAAAAAGTACATATTCATAAGTGCTCATCATATATCTTGATGAGTCTATTATCACCAAAAAAATATAACAATTCTACCTGAAAAGAAAGACCAAGAACTACAATCTATTCTTCAAGATCACAACAAAACTGAAAACTATCCTATGTAGATATCAGTCCTCTATATATCTTAGCACAACAATCCCAAAAAGAAGGAAAAGTTTACATCATGAATATATTGAATAAGTCTATATTTGTCACAGAAGACTCCTCACATTCTTCCCAACTAATGATGCCTTCCTCCTCTAATAAAACTCTTTTGATAGAGAATCAACCACCACATTTATATCCCTGTATATATGTAAAATATCCACTAGTAAAAAGGATAAAAGGAAAAGTTTTGTTCACGTACACGATGATCATTATTCAATTTGATCATAACACCTGCAGCAAACCTCCCATTCTATGCAGCACCATCAAAAAAAAGGAAGAGTAACCGATTCCACATAGAGATCAGATTGAAAGTCATACAGCAAATTTATACAGCTTTGTAGCTATCCTAATAACAATATGTGAAATTTCAACACAGGAAAATATGGACGGTGAACGAATGGTAACCAAAGGATAGTCGGTGGAAGAGGTATTCGACTTTAAAGGTCATGTCGCAGCGTCTCTTTACTTTGTAGAATAATGAATGAAAATAAATAATTGCCGTACGTTCTTTTGGTTTGCCGTAATCAAATTATATTTGTTGGCAACCAATATCGACCCCGCAGCAGAGTGTTTAATGCTCTTGCTGCGGGGGTCTAACGGTATGTCAGCGCCGTAGGAATGGACACTCTGCCGGGGAAATGGCGCCGGGAAATGGAACGGTCGACGGGGGATGCATTGCCATGCATCATGGCATCATGGCATAGCCATTTCAGATCGGAACGAACCCACCATCATCCGTTCATGTCAACCGTCATTGCTGCGCGGGTCTCAATAAGATCGGCCGTAGCAGATCGGGGCTCAAGGAGATCGGCGGGAGATCGGCCGTAGATCGGCCCACATGGGTCGGCTGTATGGTCCAAGGGAGGCCGCAGCTTGAACACGGAATTGCAGCACTGCAGAGAGCAATCAGAATCGGGAAGCGAGCATCCACCAGCATCCACCGAAGAAGCGAGCATCCACCAGCATCCACCAGCCGAACACGTGAAACCACAGGGTATGTTACTCTCTGTTCCAGTTTTGACAATGCCAGTTTTGACAATGCCAGGCGTTTCTTATAGTATGGATCACGAATACTACTTCTGTAAACATACAGACATGCACCCACATGTAATCTGAGAGAGAACCCAACAAGCTTTGCTGAGTGAGACCATGAACATCTGCGTATAAAGACCAGCGGTCACTAAGAGTTGTAGCTTAAATGGTCTCATTAAATTCTTGATAACAGAGTTTCCTCTCCTTCTTTTCTCCGTAAACAATCGGCCTTCCCTAAGTGAATGGATGTCGTCTTTCGTATAAAGGAGACTTTTAATCCATAAATCCTCGAAATAAGTTATCCGTGATTCGTCCCAGTAAAACCGAACTCTAGGAAAACAGATAACCGCTATGAACCATCTGGCTAAGATGACGATCCATCCTACTAGGACGAACCCAAAGAGACTGGCAAGCGTTGCTTTGCTGACATAATTGCTCAGCTTCCCATAATTATTCAGAATGTGAACAGAGCTAAATTTAACGGCAAAGATCACAATGCAAACTGTGACGATGAAGCCCACGAATGCACTGAAAATGGACCTGACCATCATAAAGTCAGGATGGCAGCAACGAGCTACAATCCAACATCTGAGGACGTGATCCTCAATGTTCTTACACTCCCGCTTTTCATGGGAATTGGAATTGGAACAGCACAACAGGGCTACATTCTTCCTGGGAAACATTATTCTAAATAGGCCTATTGAGGCAAAACCCGAGCAGAAGAAGAGCGCAACCAATAATGCAATGGCTAGGAATAGAGTAGTGCAGTACACTGTGATTATGCCCGCAGCCTGTCTATAATGAACGATAGCCTGCAGGGTTCCCATTATGTGCAATAACTATAACTCAGGGGCATTTTCTACATGTCAGTTCTGCTAGCGTTTGCTATGTCAAATACTCTCTGCATGTGCCTTGTCTTCTATCATCGGTCCTTATTCTAGATATTTTATGATGTGGTAGCCTCTCCTTCCATGTGTCCATCCATGCGAAAGTTCCTGCTTGCACCCTCTTGTTGTATTGCAATTTAATTGGTCCGGTGGTGCGTTTTTTATTTATTCTCTGGCGAACCATAAGACTGATTCCTTAAGATTAATATATTTCCAAACATAATAAAGCTTAAAACTGTGTTGTAGACAAATTTCCAATACGACAATGATGTCGATGATGATGATGAAGATGGTGATGTCGATGATGATGATGAAGATGTCGATGATGATGATGATGATGATGATGATGATGATGATGAAGATGTCTACGACAATGATGTCGATGATGATGATGAAGATGGTGATGTCGATGATGATGATGAAGATGTCGATGACATCTTCATCATCATCATCATCATCATCTTCATCATCATCATCATCATCATCATCATCATCATCATCGACATCTTCATCATCATCATCGACATCACCATCTTCATCATCATCATCGACATCATTGTCGTATTGGAAATTTGTCTACAACACAGTTTTAAGCTTTATTATGTTTGGAAATATATTAATCTTAAGGAATCAGTCTTATGGTTCGCCAGAGAATAAATAAAAAACGCACCACCGGACCAATTAAATTGCAATACAACAAGAGGGTGCAAGCAGGAACTTTCGCATGGATGGACACATGGAAGGAGAGGCTACCACATCATAAAATATCTAGAATAAGGACCGATGATAGAAGACAAGGCACATGCAGAGAGTATTTGACATAGCAAACGCTAGCAGAACTGACATGTAGAAAATGCCCCTGAGTTATAGTTATTGCACATAATGGGAACCCTGCAGGCTATCGTTCATTATAGACAGGCTGCGGGCATAATCACAGTGTACTGCACTACTCTATTCCTAGCCATTGCATTATTGGTTGCGCTCTTCTTCTGCTCGGGTTTTGCCTCAATAGGCCTATTTAGAATAATGTTTCCCAGGAAGAATGTAGCCCTGTTGTGCTGTTCCAATTCCAATTCCCATGAAAAGCGGGAGTGTAAGAACATTGAGGATCACGTCCTCAGATGTTGGATTGTAGCTCGTTGCTGCCATCCTGACTTTATGATGGTCAGGTCCATTTTCAGTGCATTCGTGGGCTTCATCGTCACAGTTTGCATTGTGATCTTTGCCGTTAAATTTAGCTCTGTTCACATTCTGAATAATTATGGGAAGCTGAGCAATTATGTCAGCAAAGCAACGCTTGCCCGTCTCTTTGGGTTCGTCCTAGTAGGATGGATCGTCATCTTAGCCAGATGGTTCATAGCGGTTATCTGTTTTCCTAGAGTTCGGTTTTACTGGGACGAATCACGGATAACTTATTTCGAGGATTTATGGATTAAAAGTCTCCTTTATACGAAAGACGACATCCATTCACTTAGGGAAGGCCGATTGTTTACGGAGAAAAGAAGGAGAGGAAACTCTGTTATCAAGAATTTAATGAGACCATTTAAGCTACAACTCTTAGTGACCGCTGGTCTTTATACGCAGATATTCATGGTCTCACTCAGCAAAGCGTGTTGGGTTCTCTCTCAGATTACATGTGGGTGCATGTCTGTATGTTTACAGAAGTAGTATTCGTGATCCATACTATAAGAAACGCCTGGCATTGTCAAAAATGGCATTGTCAAAACTGGAACAGAGAGTAACATACCCTGTGGTTTCGCGTGTTCGGCTGGTGGATGCTGGTGGATGCTCGCTTCTTCGGTGGATGCTGGTGGATGCTCGCTTCCCGGTTCTGATTGCTCTCTGCAGTGCTGCAATTCCGTGTTCAAGCTGCGGCCTCCCTTGGACCATACAGCCGACCCATGTGGGCCGATCTACGGCCGATCTCCCGCCGATCTCCTTGAGCCCCGATCTGCTACGGCCGATCTTATTGAGACCCGTGCAGCAATGACGGTTGACATGAACGGATGATGGTGGGTTCGTTCCGATCTGAAATGGCTATGCCATGATGCCATGATGCATGGCAATGCATCCCCCGTCGACCGTTCCATTTCCCGGCGCCATTTCCCCGGCAGAGTGTCCATTCCTACGGCGCTGACATACCGTTAGACCCCCGCAGCAAGAGCATTAAACACTCTGCTGCGGGGTCGATATTGGTTGCCGCAAAAGAAGGCACAGCAATTATTTATTTTCTTTTACTATTCTACAAAGTAAAGAAACGCCGCGACATGACCTTACCACGCGCTAAACAAATGATTTGATCACAGCAAAGCAGGTACGGCATGACATCTCGATCCATGTGCAATTCTTTCTTTTGTCTCACTGTTCCACAAAGTAAACAAACGCAGAAGAGGGAAGCGAGGGAAGGGACTTTATAAGTAATCGCCTATAAAGTCAAATACAGTAGATACATCTTACACCGCCGACGACTCGTTCACCGTCTTTTTTTCCCTGCGTTGAAATTTCACTTATTAGTATGCTTCCGGAGACTTAGAAATCCACGTGGTTAAGTTCCTTTGAAAAATATGAGAAAGGGTTATTTTATGATGATTATCATACTTGGAAAATGGTTGATGCGATTATCTTTGTGTGCAATGCGGACTTTTGAGTTTATATAAACTACTGGTTTTCAGATTTAATTTGATTGATTTCATGCTTAAAGTTGTAAATTGATGTCCCTTTATTTTCTCCACTTCCCACGTCTTCTTGTATTCATTCCTCGTGTTGTTCTTCTTTGTAATGGTTTTTCTTGCTTGTTATGTTAATATTTTTGATGAATTAAGAGGAGTGAGGTGCTCTATAACTTAATATGAAGAAGATGTTGTTATGACAATGCATGTTCTTGGCTCAAATTTGTTTTCGCAAATAGAGAAAGACCTATAAAATCCCATGATCTAGTGGTGACGTGGAGCTCCATTCCATTTTTTTGATAAATACATAAAACAACATCCATATTTTTAATGACTTATGCCTTCAAAGCCTAAAAACTTGCTCCAAATCCACGAATATTATTTCCATAACTATAAATTAGTTAGGTTCTTGTTGCATCATGACTACCTACTATTGATTCCATGGTGACCCATAATAGTGTTCATGAGAACGATGAATGAGGTGGACTATTTGGATAAGGCTTTGTTGGTACTTATTGAATATCCTACTTTGTTCTAGGGATGAAGAGGAATACTGAGAGCATCTTTGTTTAGTATTACAAAAGTTGCGAGAGCACTAGTTGTATGCTAAATTGAGTATGTATGAGTTATTCAAGAAAGAGATCTAGTACTTAAGGTACATAATACTATATGAAGAATGACTAAAAGTGGATTACAAGATGATAGAATTTATATGTATTTGACTAACCCTAAAAAGTACAACTGGGATGAGATGCTTCCTAAGTTTAGCAAGCTACTATTAGATATTTGTCGAAGGTTTCCCAAAGATTGTGGGACAATTGTCAAAGCTACAAGGAAAAGGGATAAGTTCCTTTGAACAACCTTGCATGAGGAGGCCTTTTACGAGCTTAAGAGACTTTTGATGACCATGCCCATGTTGATACCCCATGATTTTTATAAACACTTCCTTATGTGCATTGATGATGGTGGATAATATTAAGGGTTTAAGAGCATTAATAAATATGAGAGAGAAATAATACAAGATAATCCAAGCAACCACATAACAATAGACATGCAATGTTTACATGGAAAACCCAAAATCGGGAAAAACCACCATAATATATCTATTATCTCCCTTGACCTAAATCGGCCAAGCCGGTCCAAGTGAGCTAGCCACCGCTCACCTCCAGGACAAATTACAATGGAGTATGCCAAGCCCTTTATAGGCTTCATTACATGAAATACCATAGGCCACCAAATACCATTGGCTACCAAATACCATGGAACACCAAATACCATGTGCCCAAAAACACATGCTGAGACCTACACCATTTGACTCATTCTCGAGTCAAGGTTAACCCTAAAAATCCCCCCTTTAAACTTGACTTGGAATAAATCACCAACTCCCGTCAAAGTTTTTAAATGAGGAATATCGCATGCCCCCCTTATCACCTAGTTCTATCTCTCGAGTTTATCGATGAGTTACCAGGGGTACACATGCCTAATTAGGTCTTACAGCAGTATGCCCATTTATATACAATTACAATTTTCAACTCCGTTATAATAAAAGAAAAAAAATATGTGTATCATGGTGACTGCACCATCACCATTTGATGATACATTCTCTCTTTTCCATGCTCGTCATATGTCGTTCCTCCTTGTGATTGATGTCCATATAAAAAGAATCCATCTACCATATTACATGGGTCCTCAACCACTGTAACCACTAGTTCTCTAGGAATTCTCTTCAGGTACATGGTTCATCAATCTTCGTCCCAAAATAGAAATTAAACCATCTCACATTCCTCCCGCAATTGAAGACTTGACCTCTCTGATTCCACATTAAGCTAGGATACAAGTACACCTACCACCCTCGTACCTATCCCAGTGGTTCATTCCACACTTGATGCAACATCCCTTCTTTGCGCATAAGAGGGATACCTCTTTTTTTTGTGCTTCTAGCACCTAGGGAAATCAAAACTTGCCTATGGATAAGTTTCATAGGGACCAAAAAAATTGTTGGGGTGTCAAGTACCATCGAACATTCACCCCATACAATTTTAATTTGGATACAAGGATATGGCCTCAAGGATCTCCAACCTTGCGCTATGATACCACTTATTAAGGATTTAAGAGCATTAATAAATATGAGAGAGAAATAATACAAGATAAACCAAGAAACCACGGAACAATATACACACAATGTTTACATGGAAAACCCAAAATCGGGGAAAAACACCATAATAGATATATTATCTCCCTTGACCTAAACCGGCAAAGCTGGGCCAAGTGAGCTAGCCACTGCTCACCTCCAAGCCACATTACAATGGAGTATTCCAAGCCCTTTATATGATTCATTACATGCAATACCATAGGCCAATACCAGGGGCCACCAAATACCATGGAACAACAAATACCATGTGCCCAAAAACACGTGCTAAGACCTAAACCATTTGACTCATTCTCAAATCATGGTTAACCCTAACAGATAAGACATTGGTCAAGGAAGAGTAGTAAGATATGAATAAAGAAAGTTGAATGACGATGAGTAGAAGTACCCAAATCAAATCTTGGATCTCCTTACAACTGTGCACTACTTGAAGGCATGGTGATTTTACTTAATTGGTAGAAACTTTGGACTACAAACAGAGGATTAGAATTAAGATATATGCAGACTCAACCATAATTGCACACTGGGAATTGATGTTGGGTATAATTTAAGAGCAACTACAACTATGAAATATTACACATAAAAGGAAAATAGAATCTAGTAGTAGATACCCTACGCTAGAGATGGCCCATAAGTGCAATTTATCAAGCTTAGTCAACCCTGAGCATAATTATCAAGATGCAATCCAAAGAAGTATGTAAAGATTTGTTGAGGAGGAAGAATGAGACAGATAAAGAGGTCAGGAAGTATGATGAATGAAATCAATCTAAAGATGGAGTGTTACTATGGAGGAATTTAATATATGTTCCAAATTAGAAGGACTTAAGAAGATCAATGTATCATGAGGCCATTGATTCCCTGCATATTCTGATAACATAAGATATCAAAGCATGTACCAAAGTATGCAACATACATTGTACCATTCGATATGATTAAAGACACATACTACCACTTATGTGGGTAGGTGCTTGGAATACTAACAGATAAAGACTGTTAATTAGTACCCAACTGAAACAAGAAATCACCTAAAGCATATCCTCCTAGATGTGGGAGGAAATATAAATGGACTCCATTTTTGAATTATCAAGCACATCCAAGGGAAATGATTTGATTTTGGTAGTAGTCGACCCTCTAATGAAGATATGCCCTTTAATTTCAATGAAGACGACCCTTCATGAATGTAATATTACCCAAATATTCATCTAAGAGTTGTAATCCTACATGGTGTACCAAAAGTGATTGTGATAATTGATCATAACTCCAAGTGTACTGGAATGTTTTGGCCAATATTGTTTCATACACTATGAACAAAGAAAAGTTTCAATACAACCTAACCTCCAAACACAGCTTGGGAAAAAAAAAGAGAGCCAATAGAATTATGGAAGATGTCTCAAATGTATATGATGAACCAGCCAAGGAATTGGTAAGACTAACTTCTTTTAGTGGAATTTGCTTATAGAAATGTGTATCACCATTCCCTTAACAAGAGTTTATTTGAATATCTACATAGATCAAAGTGCAATTGCCCAGTAAAATGGGACAATTTGGAAGAACAATTAACCTAAGGAAGTGACAACTTTGGAAGAACAATTAACCTAAGGAAGTGACAACTTTGGAAGAGATGTAAAATATAGTTAAGCATGTGCAATGGAGTCTAAAAAATATACACGACAAGCATAGCGGCTATGTAGATAAAAACATATTAGGGAAAAAATTGAAGGTTGGAGAAAAGGCGTTCCTTAGAGTCAATCCAAAAATAATCCCTCTATGCCTATGAAGATGGAGGAAGTCTGGATTAAGATACTATGGAACTTTTGATATTTTGGCTCAAATGGATGTCATTTCTCTCAAATTTTCCTTACCACTACATGTGACAATTCATTATGTTTCCATGTATTGTTACTTAAGAAATATGGGTACCCGCATGAAGCTGGTACCCAAAAATGCCGCAATGGAGGTGCGCGAGCGGAAGAAAAACAAGGGCACACACACGCATTCAAACAATCGTACGCGCCCCTGCTTCAGCAATGCCGATCGTCCACGTTGGTGAGTTGACGTGGAAAAAATGTGCGTTCACGCGTTATTAATGCATACGCAAATATATGTGTGCATGCGTGTTTACACGCGCGCATGCGTGTTTGTAGCATGTACACGCCATCAACGCATATGCACTAAAACATGCGCACGCTCCCATGTATAATGTTTACACCATTAATTGATTGTGTTTATTATGGTGTTGGTATCCCATAACAAAAATTTCTTTCGGGGGTGCTGCCTCCAGACCCCCCGTTGCGTGTGCTGGGATCATAACCAAACCTGGGGTACAAACATGGTTGAAACAACATCATCTATGAAACTGGAAGATCAGGCTCC